>JAJTUH010000003.1:608915-932090 GCA_036971555.1 Drechslerella coelobrocha
TCAGCTTCATGCACTCCTGGGTATTTGCTGGCCGAACGCAAAAGTTCTACGAAGAGACGGCAAATGTGATTAGCGGTTCTGAAGCTTAATCTGGGTGGAAGGAAATTAGCATACTAGAAGCTGCTTTATGAGTTTCAGGTTCCTGTTAGGAAGCTGGGTCAAGCAGCGGACCTGTCGCTCTTCCCATTGGTACTCGTCGTTGGTCATGATGTTGATCATCTCATACAGCAGTGGCGTAGCAATCTTATTCATCGTCCTGCAGGTGATGCAAACATTGAAGAAGTCCTGGCAGTGAAACAGCTGTAGACGCGAGCTTCGGTTAGAGCTGTGTTCGGTACAACTAGCGAGAAGCAGCGGACATACCTCACGGTAGATATTGTATTGGATCTCCGGTGGGAGATCGATGAGGTTCCGGTTCGCCATGTTGCCGGAACCCCAGCGGGCAGAGCCGTCGATGGAGGAAGTCGTAGGAGAGGACGGAGCAGAAGGTGTCCGTTGAGGAGAAGCTGAAGCTGAAGACAAGTGATGGCGTCAGGGTAGAGGTAGGGTACTTGTGGGTAGGCATTAGCGGCGTCGGGGGGGAACGTTAGCTGGTACTCAGGGGAGCTGCCCAGCTGCCCAGCGTTGCAAGTTGACCTGGCTGGGGAGGCCCCCGACGATGTGTTGCCGCGTTGAGATGTCGTCTGCCGCCGGTTGCTTTGAAGCAGCAGCTACCCTCGAGACCCTTCGACCTTCGACCTTCGTTCTTCGGACCTTCGGACTTCAGTATGTATCCTCCCGGCTCCCCGTTCTTATATATATACCTGCTGCGACGCGGATCGGATTCGGACCTGCTCGAGCCGCCCGAGGTCGAGAGTCACTCCTGTTAGCGGCGTCCGAGCATCCGGAACGGCGATGTAGTTCACTACCCTGCAGGAGGCTGGGATGGTGATAGAGCTTGGACACAACAGCTAGGCTACACTGGCTCGCCTGGCGCCGGGCTCCCTGTCGGTGTGGAGCAGGACCTGGGCGTAGCTTGGACGTCGTCGACAGCTGGCCTGTCAACTGACGACCGCCACTGCGAGAGCGATTGGCTGGCTGGCCGTGGGGTATTCTGCAGTCGATTTGATGTTATTTCATAATTTTATCTCACATTTCTAATCGACGACCGGTTTAGGCGCCTGGTGGACGGTCGACGGCCCAGAAACGTCTCTTCTGCCCGGTGGCACACCACCGTTCCTGGCCCACATGTGCTTTTTGGAGGTTGGTAGCCTCTGCTCTTCAGCCTCAGTCGGGATTTGATGCAGGCGCGCTATCCGATCAGATCTAGCCCGCACGGCATCGCCCGCGATCGCTTGCCTGCATTCCCAGCCTACGGTGATACTGGCTGGATCCGTTGGATGGAGTCCGTGTCTGGCACCAGCACCTCTAACCGTCGGAGCTTTTGGGCATCAACATCGGATGGCACGCAATATAAAGCAGCCAAGCGCAAGCCAACAGCTAACATTAACAGCAGCGGTGGGGTTCCGGCCGTTTGTTGGAATTGCCCAGACCCGCGGCCAACGCACCAACACATTCTCCGAGGATTAGATAATCCGGGCTGGATTGGGTTCGCTTTTCTGTTTGCTCGCTGGGGCGGCGCTCTCAGCTCTCCAGCGCTCCTTCCATTCACTTCTACTCCTCGACGATAAGAGGCCCAACAGTTGTCGACACCCGCCTTCTCTGCCCTCGCGATCTCATCTCTCGCTTCCTATCCGCATCCCGATCATATCTTACATCTCTCGCTACAAGACCGCCATCATGTCTTCTTCTATGGCCTCCGCGAACCTCCTGAGGCGGCAGCTGAAGGAAATGCAGAACAATAAGGACTTCCCGGGCATCAGCTGTGGCCTCCACAACGACGACATCTACGACTGGGAGGTAATGCTGATGATATCTGATGATCTGAAATACTACGGAGGTACGGCCCTATCTATAACATCGTCGATTCAGATGGACAACGAGTTTGCTAACCGTAGCGGCACGTATGGCGGGGGCGACTATAGGTGGCTTTTTCAAAGCAAGACTCTCGTTTCCCAAGGAGTACCCGCTCTTGCCGCCCAAGATGAAGTTTGAGACCCCGATCTGGCACCCGAACAGTACGCACCCTCCCTCCCCGGTTTCTCCGTACTCCATCCCTCTAGAAACATGCTGACCCAGGCCAACCCGCAGTCTACGAGAACGGCACTGTTTGCATATCGATCCTCCATCCACCAGAGGAAGACAAGTACGCACTTTCGCGCCCCCTACGGCCACCCTGATCACCCATAACTGACATTTTTGCCTACGACAGGTACGGCTACGAAGCGGCTGGCGAACGCTGGATGCCCGTACACACGCCCGAAACAATCCTCCTGAGCGTCATCTCAATGTTGGGCTCACCGAACGACGAGTCACCAGCAAACATCGAAGCTGCGAAACAGTGGCGCGATGATCCGGCGAGTTTCAAGAAGCGTGTACGGCGGTGCGTTCGAGACAGTCTGGAGGCTTGAAAAGCAAACACCACCTGGCTTTGGCGACGATCATGGAGCAAATAAGCAACGCCAGTCACTTCCCCACCATATGGGATACCTTTCCCCTTAACTGAATGAACTCGAAACTTCATTCCTCGCAATTCCCTTTCGACATCGCCACGGCGTCGCTTCGGTTCGGTGATTTCCCGATGCAATTCCTATATTCCTACGGATACCTCTTCACTTCGCTTACTTAGCCTTTCCGTATCTGCTTTTTTCCTTTACAGATCCCAGCATTCTATCATATTCAAGCCAATTATCCATGGATTTACCACCAGACCTACCCACGGTTTCGTTCCCTTCCTGGATTTGTCCTTTTCAGTGCAATCTCCTGTCATTGTTCCCATTTAGCTATCTGGTTCTTTTGGTTTTTTTGCGTTTCTTGGTTTCTGCCGTGTTTGTTTGGGGTTTTTGGTGGGGTTACGGTGGTGGAACTAGTGGTTTTGCTTGGTGCACTTTGGCTTTGTATTTCTTATTAGTTCCTTCGGCGCGTATGAAGGAAGGATATGAACTTCAATCAATAGACTATTTACAATCGTCCTGCTAGGAGACGCGAGTACCGGGGCGAGTACCAGTGTGAACTGTAGTAATATAGGCATAAACGATCAAGGTACTCGGCCGGGCGGCTGCTTCAGGTGTCACGTAAAATATAAGCTTAGATCTAGCTCTAGGCAGAGTTCTGTATCAAGGCTACTCGGGCGCAGCTAGGCTATCTTCTGATTCCTTTCGGCCTTCAGAAAATGCTATTCGGGAAGGCATGCGGACTCGGCGCTTGCATGGTATATACGTTATTTAAGTGATAGAACGACGCTTTGGGTTGAAATTGGGCATTATATCATGGGGAAGCTCAAGCCTACCCTGTCGAAGTTCCTTACCCGGATTTAACAGTTAAATCCGACCGCGCCGCGCCAAACTACAATTTTTCCTCGCCAATAATTTTTCTGCAACAGCGATATCTCCAACACCCGCGAAAATATCTGCGCCGACACATAAAGCAAGCAAGCAAAGCAAGCGCCACCCATCGCTACAATCCAGCAATTGGATCGCATCTCCAAAAATGACAGTCGCCGCACCCCCTCCGGCGCTATCAACGCTACTAGCAACCCTCACAACCTCGTTAACCTCCACCGTCGCTTCACTCCCCCAAGCTCCTCCTCCCGCATCGGCGGCCGGTATCTCCCTGCTGGACTTGAAGAACGATGTCTTTCTGTCGTATTTACACCATCTATCCTACCTTCTACTCTTTCGGATCCGCAACGGGAAGCTATCGACCGATGGGACGGCGGACGACGATGGGATTGGTGATGAATTGGTGAAGACGCTGGCGGGACTACGGGTATGGCTCGAGAAAGGAGTGAGGCCGTGTGAGAATAAACTGAAGTACCAGGTGGAGAAGGTGCTCAAGGCTGCAAGCGAATGGGAGAGGGAGCAGGCGCGAAAGGAGCAGAGAGACGAGAGCGAAGACGACGATGAAGAGGAGGATGAGGGTGATGGAGAAGGGTCGGACGATGGGGAAGAAGACAACGACGACGAAGAAATCACATCGGAAGAAGATGACCTCCCCAAGACGGTAAACTACGATTCGGACGACCTAACCCCGTCGAAGAACAAACGCGCAGCTTCGTCCGTAACCATGAAGAACGCCCTCGCATACCGCCCCAACCCTTCCGCGCTGTCAAAGCCTTCTTCCGCCCCTCTACAGCGCACACCCGGCAGCGGCGAGGATAAAGACGGTATATACCGCCCGCCAAAGCTGAACCCGGTCTCCATGCCTCTCGCGCCGACTACTACAGCTTCCACCGATCCGGATGAAAAATCGGCGGGGAGGAGACGGAAGGAAAAAGCACGCGCAATCGACGACTTTATCGCCTCGATGCCGGATGCAGCACCTATAGCCGAGCCTAGCATTGGCAGCAACGTCGGCCGCCTGGGTCGTACTAAAACTGCGCGGGAACGGGATCAGGAGCGCGAACGCCGAGAGTATGAGGAATCGAACTTTGTCCGGCTACCCGGTATGACTAGGAAGGAGCGACGGGAGAAGAATCGTGCGGGTAGAGGTGAATGGGGTGGGGAAGACTGGAGTGGGTTGGAGAGGGGTATGGGGCTGGATCGAATCGAGAGGCTAACGAAGAGGAACGAAAGGGGTGGAATGCTGGAGAGGAGTAGGAAGAGGGGGGCGGATATGGGTGGTGAGGCGGCGATTGGAGCGAGGTTCGAGAAGCGGAGGAAGACTGCGGATCGTGAACAGAGGCGGCTGATGAGTAGAAAATAGACGGCGTGATTTTTTGTACGGGTAGATGCGTTTCATTTGCGGTGTAAGATACGGAATATTTATATACATGACTAGAGCTTGTTGTGTGAAGGTGGCATTGAGAACACTGGCGTGAAGGCGTTTAATAAGTACTGCTAGGTAAACTGGGTAGTAGAATGGAGATAACATGTATAAAAAAATAAATCGGTTGGTGACATCGGATCGGAAGGGCCAGGTATTTCACAGCCAAGGGATCGAGATAATCATCTGAGCAAAATATCAAAATCCGGCATTACCAGCAGATCAATCCAATCATCTGGCGAAACTATAGCCTGGTTCAAGATGATGCTAGAATTACATTTCCTCGTTATCGCCATGCCTGCAAGAAATATGTGAAGCGTTGGGTAAAATTCTGGGTCTTCAGTTTCTACTTCCATCAGCTGGCGATGAAATCCTCCTTTCGTAGACTCTTTTGAAATTCTTAGCTCAGATACCAAAGTATTGTATAGCCGATTTGAGCGACTAGCCAGCCTCTGCATGTCTGGATATCTCCCACCTGCATACAGGGCGAGTTTCGCAACTTCCATCCCTAGGGGAAGAAATTCTAGTTTGTCCAATGCTATTTCCTTTAGCGATTGAGCTTTCTCAAGCCATTCTTCAGGCATCAGATACTCGTTCGGCTTGGAATCAATGTAAGTTAGTACACCGTTAAAGATTTCATCTGCAGTGTATTGATAGAACTTCAATTCCGCAGTGCTTTTAGCAGTCATAAATCTCAGACAATCGGCGAATTCCAAGTCAGTGAGTCCTATAGCGTCATCGAGAGACAGCTTGTCCCAAAAAGCTAGTCCTACATCCTCCTCATGTCGGAAGTGAAGGCCATCTCGCCGCAAGAAGTATCCTCCGGCGAACTTGCGAGTATCTTCAAAGTATTGGTAATGCTGGTAGCGGTTCTCATGAAACTTGTCGTAGCGTTCCCGGCCATTAAATGACACCGAACGTCCTAGCCTACCCGACGAGAATGTGAAAGTACCTAAACTTGTTCGGACGGTCTGCGATGCTTCATCTCCCTTGATGCTGTGGAAATTATCACAGATCAGACGAAGTATACAGTCCTTAGAGGCTCTAGTATAATAAAATTCTTCGTCGTGGGCAAGATCCGATAGAGGTAACTTTCGGTATTCAAGAAGACTGGAATTTGCCCCCTCTTGTGGCGGGCCTAGTACATCCGCCAACTCAAAGCCGGAGTTCCCATACATTCTATTTGTTGATAAGGGCCGAATTTTCGGAACATTATATACCCCACCGCCGAAGTAAGGGAGCAGAATCGTTTCGGATTGGTCTCTAGATTGCTGGGTAAGGTCGTTTAGTTGCGCGTCTCGCCGTAGCCTGCGTTGAACATTGGGTGGAATTTGTTCTTAAGCACTAAGTGGTTAGACTATATAGCTCGATAATCTCAAAATACCAGATTTGCTAGCAAAATACTCACCAAATACGGATGGAGCTTGCCCCAGAGATGTCCCGCCTAAAGCAAAGTTGGCGACGTAAGCAAGCGCTCTTTGGTTTGTCAATGTATGATATGGAAATAGGCTCACTCTGCCTTTGTAGCACATCTGCAGCAGAAAGCGCCTTAGCGACTACCCGTGGGGGTACAACTGACAGAAGCTCCTTCATATAGGCTGCAGCGGCCGCCGCAGCATATGGTTGCCATTTTTTGTTCTTGTGTGAGTCCGCGTAATCACAGATGCCCCGAATTACCAGACAAGGGAAAGAGCTGGTTAAGCCGGCTGCCTCCATTTCTATACAGATGATATTCTCGTCGCTGGATTTCAGCTTTTCTCGCACCGTTGCATTTTTGACGACTTGATTAGCTGAACCTATAGTGCCGTAGTGGACAACCGGGTGTGTGCTCGATCGTGGGGGTCGGTATTCCTCCTGCTGTGGGTCACAGGAGGTGCAGCTGGTCGCGCTGCCTGTGTGATCATACTTCGCATTGAAAAGCTGATCTTGTTCGGTCTTAGGATAGGAATATTTCTCCTTCATTTTCGGGAACCTCGCCACCATTGTTGCTATGAAAAAAGGTATTTTACTATCCTCTAGTTCTTGCTTTGCGATAAGTAACTGTATGGCGGATAGTAGCATATCGGGTGGCTTGTCCAGAGCTCCTGTCCGCTCGAATCCTCCAATAGTTGCCTTTCCCATGTCATATTGTACGACGCCGCCTGTGGCCCTGGTAGGCTTGCTTACCGCAATATCGCCCAGTCGGATGTCGGTTCCATTCTCAAGATCCGGCACACCACCCCCAACACCTACCAACAGCGCAAATCGGATTGAAGGGAATTCGTTTAGCAACTGAGTGGCTACCTTTGTCGCAGCATTGTTGCCAATGCCCGGTAGCACTGCAATAACGATATTGTGCCCTAGGATATTTCCTAGCACATAGCTATTCTGATCACGCTGCGTGCTCAAGCTGGGATGAGTCTCGTCGAGCATTGCTTGGACAGGGGCCAGCTCTACCCCCATGGGGCAGATGCACGCAACGGTGTAATCTTGATGGGAGAAAGACATCAGTGAATATGGAGCGTAAGGAGATGATGATGTTGGGTGGGCGCTAGTTAAGGCAGAAGCATAGTCACTTGATCAAGCCTGTTCGATAGATGTTTATATATCTTAGCGTGGACATAATCCTCACAGCGTGAACCAGCTTCAATTCGATCAGCCTTACGATTTGATACCACCCCATGCGCGTGCACAGCAACAAGAAAATTATACCACATTGTTAATTGGTTGCTTGGACCCTGCAAACGCCCAAGCTGGGCTAGGTCCCTAGCCTCCTCATGCAACACGTTGTTTGCTAAATGCAGATTTGATGTGATGGGCGAGGCTTGCGCTTTCTCTCACATATGCACATCCATCTTGGCTTGGTTGGCGAGGCTGGGCATATTTCAGATCAAAGTTTTGTCTTTCGAGAAACTTAAGCAAAGTATGCCTGTGATTTCTCAACCTATATGTAAGAATCACTTGAGGCAAAAAATTCGAGGATAAATTATATTACATTGAAACTATACGTAATCAGGCTTACAAGGTGTCTCCTTCGCAGACCTCCAGAGGATTCTGACAAGCTTATTCGGTTGCATTGCTAGTAACCCAATCACCGCAAGTTTTGAACGTGTAATATATTGGTGAAAGCGCTTCAAAGTGTTCTGTTAATAATTAGCCCTCATATATATACTGATATCTATACTAATCATATTGATATATCAAAGCGAAGACCTTGGGAGCTAAGAACAGATATGATGTTTGAGTGATAGAAATATTAGGGCTAGCGACGTGACTAACTTAAGCGTGAACCAGATCTTGTTCGTTGTTACAGCCAAAATGGGTTACAAAGCAAGTCTGTAACGCATAATGCAACATATAATAATGAAGTTTCCCTCGTAAGCTTGTGCGACTAATTTATAGCTCAACAATAGCAAAAGCTTTTCTTCTGAGGCTTACTACAATATATCATGCTATGGTTAGTTAGTGACGATTATGGGAACTTACCTTTTGATATCAGAGGGTATTTTATTAATATCTTAGCAGCCTTCAATCCATCTCTCTTTCCCTTGCAGCCGCATACCTCTCATGGATATTAGAATCTCCATGCGCTGAGTAACGGCTCCGGGTTCTAGAGTGGTAACAAGGGGCCCATACATTCGGCTTACTCGGACATATAAACCCACATCACAAAGCAGATTTGCCTTTTAGAGCGTAAGCTTTCCGAGACTGGGAAAGACCACTTCGCCGACTATATGTTGTCAAGTCAACTAATCTATAACGCACTAAAATATCCTCGAAATCCCTGTTGCTAATTATGGATGAGGAGCAGCGCACCCTCTACTCCTGATGTAGGTACAGAAAACATATGTAAAAGCACTAACCGATCTAATATTTCAATTTCTTCGTCGTCTCTTCCCTAGGACCTGCTGGGTAGAAGCTGGTCGCTTGTTGTTCGAGCTACTGGTTGACTCCGTTGTGGAAATATCCAATCCATTCGTATTCCTCACGTAAAGTAGGAGCAGCTTGACGTATGCGGCTGCAGTGGCGGAAGCGTATTCCTGCCAGACGTCATCCTTCCGAGAATCCGCATAATCACAAATCCCACGAATAACTAGACAGGGACCCGCATTCATAACTCCAGCTGCTTCCATTTCAACACAGAGAACATTATATTTACTTCCTAACCGATCTCGAGCCCTTGCGTCTTTTATAACCTGGTTCCCAGAAGCGATCAGTCCATAGTGAATTTCGGGGTGGGTTCTAGCTGGATTGCGGTGTGGCAGGGCAGAGCTATTGCACTGCGTACAATCTTCGCCATGACCATGCTCACACTGGGGTTTCGAGAGTGGATCATATTCTTTTCCAGGGTACCTGTACTTTGGATGGCGTTCGGCGATGTGTCGAAGGTATGGTTGGAGAGGATCATGATCAAGCGATAGCTCAGGATTAGACATAAGTTCGCTTATCGCTTTCATGATAAAACGGGGTGGACGCTGCAGGGTTCCTGTTTGTTTAAATATATCATCCTTAAGCTTGCCGTGGTCGTGCTGGATAACGCCAGGGTGGTTATCCTCCGGATGGCTGACCACAACATCACCAAGTCTGATATCGTTCCGTTGCGAAGGAATCCCACCCCCAATCCCGACTAAGAAGCAGATTTCCAGTCCTCGAAAACTTCTTCTTATATGTGATATGACGTCACTTGCAGCGGATGTGCCAGATTCTCCTGATGGCAAGCAAGCGGCGACAACATTATGTTGGTGGATGCGGCCTAGTGCGTATAGATTGGTGTCTTCCGGCGGATAAACTAAATCGTCGTGTGTACTGTCGAATAGAAGGCGTATGGCTAAAAGTTCCTTTGGTAGCGCACACATTATTCCTATCCTATAATCTTCGCAGGTGGAACTCTCGTTTATGCTTGATCCGATTCCGCTATCAAGATTCTGGGGCTCTAGGTCTTCAGGGGTTGGGGGGTTCTCCCCGTCTTCGGAATCCCGGCTTTCTCCTACCAAAGTTGTGGGTTTCGTGTTTTTACCGAATACCACAGCCCCGCCGGCGTGTAACTGAAGTGGATCATCTGCAGTGAGGACCTTACGCCGTTTAGCAGGTCTAAAGTTCGCGTCTAGTAGTAGAAGCACCTGGGCAAGATCGGAATGATGTCCTTCCTTCCCCCTTTTCCGGCATTTGCATTTTCTAAAGAGAGACTTTGCAGTATGCCAAACGACATTCTCGGCAAGCAGTATGGGCTTCACTACCGAGCCGTTTTTCGTATCCAGGATTTTATTCAGGTCATCCGTAGCAGCAGCAAGATAGTACTCCGCCCTCGGTAAGCTGATCCAATGCGTGCATGAGAGACTCCCTGCTGCTGGTCGGATAATTTCGCCGAACCCTCGCCCAAATAGAGCGATAGCACCAATAGAATTTGCGAAATTTATCCAGCCCCTAGCGGTCTTTCGTAGTGCAGTGACACGGGAGTAGATTAGGTCTCGGGTTAGGGCAAGGTCATTAAAATCCCAACCTTCAAGGAATACACCTTTTACGCCAACGGAGCGTCTGGCGGCGTTATTGCTTTGGAAATCGATAGTTGTTTCCAGAATCTGATATATTTCTTCGATTTGGTCCTCAACACGAAAATCACCTTTCCTATCAAAGTATATCTGCTGCTTCATATTAGCTTCATTCAGTAATACGTCAATGGCTGAAGAGGTCTTGTGTATCTCGGGAGCCTCTTGCATATTTTCCTTCTTAAAGCAGCACTTAGAGCTAAACTCATCAGTGCAGTCATTTTCCAGGGATTTTCGCAAAAGGTGTAACAAAGCGCTGGTGCCATTGATAAGCCAACCCCGCTTATCTTCTTCATCCCATAGTACGACATACTTCTCGTGGAGCCATTTAAGTTTCATTATTAAGTGATGATTTCGCGAGATATGAAACGGCGTGTCCTTATCACCGAGATTGAAAGGGTAGCCACCTTCGATTACCCGGCCTTTTGTTATGTAGGTTTTTTCGAATGCACAACCTTTGTAGGGTTTTGGTAGTCGAGATGATTCTATACTATAGTCGGCATCCGCAGCACCTGGAAAAGGGGTTGAATTTCTTGTCAGTGAAATGGAAAAGTGTTCGTTGGAAATCAAAATTTCCCATTGTATGGTGTCGCAATCTAAATCTCTAAAGTGGGGCCATGTTGGATAATAATATGCCATGCTATGAGATGGGGATTGTACCGGCGAAATATTCAACGTTAGAGCACCAACCAATGACGTGCCTGACTGTTTCTAAAGCCGAAATGTTAAGACTTTGGGCGTGAGGAATGGAATTTCGGAAATACGATATATGGCTGCCATCCCGTTTGTATACGAAATGCCACACAAGGGTATCCCCGAGCATTTCTACTGGTATTAGCACACTCGAAAACCCTTTTAGAAAAACCGAATTGTTGAAAGTTTGCGTATATTTCGTTCGAACAAGCCCGGCCATAACATTAAGAGGGATCTCTAGTCCGGTGTTCCCAGTTTGTCTTCGTGGTATTGGAAATCCAACGGCGATGAGCAGGCTCTTGAACATGCTATGCCAGCATTGGCCCCTATATAGAGATTGGCCCCGTTCTATGAGCATCAGGGTGGCCCCAAAGAGGCAACGTAAACGCAGCGGAGTATCAGGCATTCGGTTTGGGTTCACACGGGAAACATCTATTATCTGTTGTACGCAGCCAGCAATCGTATATGGATAAATGGAAGGAGCCAGGGCAGCACTAATCCACGCCAGTTGCTGCCCGATCTCGATAGTGGATGTTTCAGTGCCAATGGCTCTTATTACTACGAAAGACGATTTCGTAATATAGCCCTGAACCTGAGTATTATCTGGTAAAGTTCCTAGAGATACTGAGTTAATAAAAGGACTGCTAGACGAGTTTCGGGGCAAATAGCTTGCACCTACTGGTTTCAAATCCGTTCTCAACATACCCACTCCGAACAATATCCTTAATAAGGTCCAGAAAGTATTTGCCGGTTGAGGGCCAGGTTTGGGAGAGGTATTGCCCACACGTCAATGCCTGGGCATCCGTCGCAGACCCGGTCAATGTTATAGCTCGCTCAATCGCTTGACCTGGTTCATCCTTATAATTTTGTAGTTCTAAAAAGGCCAAAGGCTTCCAAAACGAGGAAAAAGTTACTTCCACTGTTGGAACAGTTTTACGACTGATTCTGCGTGAGGGAGGCATGAATTTAGTGATCTTCTCCCTAATAATGTCCATATAATCTGGGTTTGTGGGAACAAGTTGCATTTCTCGTCGTAGGCTCCCAATAAGCCACTCGTATGCTGAGGTTTTTAGTATAAACTCTCTAGAGACAGATTGGAGAATCGTATCGTCAAAGTAGTTGAATTCAGAGTCGCCATCACTAACGTTGCCGTTATTACTACCTTCAAAATACTCGGTTTGAAACAGTTGGTTCGTATCTACTGAATCATCTATCCGTGAGTGATCGGCGTCGGGAAACTGGTCCTTGTTTCCTGATATGGAGATGTTTAAATTCTCATGCCAGAGGCTGATCACTTCATTGAGGGTCATTTTGTTATCATCCAAGGCCTGGGTGGTACGGTTGTCTTCTCCTGCTTGAGAAAGGCATTGCTTCCTAAAGTATTCTGCCACATCGCTAGGCAATAAATCTAATTTAGGCTTCAAACTTAACAAGAGGAGCTAGATTTTGCTGAAATGAGAAAAAAAAAATGAGACTAGACTAACTCACTTTCTATGCTTGTAGAAGAAAAACATAATGTCGCGATTCGTTTGGGAGTCCGAAACATGGCCAACTTGGATAGCGAACCCTTTAATTAACTCAGGTAGAACGGCAATCACCTTGTCTAAAGTTACGCTATCAAGTTTACCAGGGCATATCTCGTCCAATAAAGCATCGGCAAACTCTGATATATAGCCCTCCTTCGCTAGTCTGGGAACGGTTGGTGCATCCGAGTACACCGTATTGGCGTCATCCAACTTAAGCATACTCCCCGGATACGAGGCTTGGGGTCTATCGGCGTCGAGAGGTTTGGTGCCTTGCGTCTTCTCGTTATTATTATGCTTCATAGATGAATACCCAGAATCAATATTGGAATCTGTGAGTCCTCCAGTGTCGATAAGTGAAGGCTGATATGGTAATTCGGTTAATTCTTTGGTAGTCTGCTGGGCTACATCGCCATTCAATGGTGGAGCTTGAGCTTGGGTAGAGTTGGGTGGCAATCGATCCAGGTCTAAATTATCGAGATTACGGAGATCCCACAGCCTCATGTACCTGCGTTCCAGATTTCCTGAATCATTACGCGATTGGGGCCGCATTCCTATCGTAACGGGATGTTCGTCTTCATTTCGGAATGCATCGGCTGAGTTATATGGGAATTCCGAGCAGTATAGATCCCAATCAGAGCCGTCTAGATACCAATCAGAGCCGTCTAGATCCCAATTAGAGCCGTCTAGATCCCAATTAGAGCCGTTTAGATCCCAATTAGAGCTGTCTAGATTCCAATAAACGCTGCCTAGACCCCGTTTAGAGCCCCGAGCCGCTGCAACGCTACTCATTTTCAGAGATGCTATTACAACCCGCTAGCTTTTTCGAACCGGGAGGGGGTTAGTACAATAGTGTTTTCCGAGCGAGAGATCCTTTGGGATATTCACACTTCTTGATGCATTCAACGGCTATTGGCTGGGGTTTAGCTTAGAAGTCTTAGCTCGGGTATTTATTTCGGTGCTCCTATGATAAGGGTACAAGGTTGTAGAAAAAATAACGCCACTAAGGACTGCCAGAGTAGAGGCAGTACCATCCCTTGCTTCCGGACTCAATAGGTCTTTTGAGCTATTTCCGGGAGTCTATGAGAAAGGTCGTGGATAGCTAGCAGTAGATATCACTACCATAAATGGTAATGCAAATGGAGATACCCTGTTACTTGAGGATCGAGCATGTTCCTGGAAATGGTGCCTGATGATAAAGAGGGGTCAAATGTAAAATGGTGGAGTTTGCGAATGTTAAGCGAGCGTAGCAAAATATACAGCCTTGTCAATGATGCTAATAGCACGGCACAGGAATGCACGCCTAATGCGCATGCCTCTACACTGATCAATATGTGTGAAATTAGCCTCAAGACTAGGCGGTCGAAGCAGAGGTGTGAAATGAATTTACTTGTGTAAGGCACACGCAGCACGTGTTACCACTATGTTGGTGGTGCAGGCGACCTTCGCATTGACATTAATGCGCGTGCTCATCTGAATCTTGCCATGAGGCACTAAGTTGGGGGAACGTTACGTAGTTGAATATCGCCGGGAACCTTAATGGGGATTGGGTTCCACAAGACAGAGAATGCTTGTCGCGAACTTCCTCCCAACCGAACCTTTGCATCGTCTTCTTTCGGTAATATAAACGAAACTTTTGTGGTTTAGGGGCCGCGCAAAACTCGACTGCTTACAAAAACAAACTCACAAAACTCCCCGAAGGAACCCACTTTCCAGGCTTTCCACGACGCGGCGGGTAATATCGAACGCCTTTCCCTAGAAATCATTGAAAAAGGTCGGGTACATGATAACTTGGCTATACTAGCGCCAACTTCGGTATCTCCTCCGCACCGCCGTATCTATTCCCCCACTAACTTACCGGCTAACTATTGGGACGTTCAGCCCCACAGGGTTCTCCCGCCACCAGATCCTTGCACTCAAACCTATCCTCGAAGTCAACGCGCAACGCCTCTACCAACTATACCTGGTGCCGTGGGCCAATCTGATATCCACCTCCTCAAAAATGATGGAGGTAGACCCAATAGTGAAAAGAATATCGCGGGACGAGCTTGCGGAGCTACTCTTGGCGCGGTTGAAAAAGCAGGCGGGGCAGGAGGATGAAGGGGGAGCAAGTGAATCGGCTGTGGATAGGCCTGCGGAATCGGCGCTCGCGATAGTGGACGTTAGAGACGATGGTGAGCAACTCACGCCAACTCCACCACTGACCTACCGCTGCTACCATCACCACCACTACTCCGATATGCCTTATGGCGAATAAGGATTTAAGCTAATATCCACCCTTATCTCCGTCTACACACACACACATATGTAGACCACGTCGGTGGCCACATCTACTCATCAATCCACTCTCCTTCCAACAAATTTCACACCGCCGTCGACAATCTAATCTATGAACTCAAGTCCTACGACAAAGTGATATTCCACTGCGCGTACTCCCAACAGCGCGGGCCTTCCGCTGCGTTAAAGTACCTTCGCACAAAACAAGGTCTCGAGAAGCGCAAACGGCTGGCTTCCTCCGCCGAGGAAGAGGAGCTGCTTTACGGCAAGGTCGGCGGTGGGAAGGACACACAGGAGGTGTACGTGCTTGATGGGGGGTTCGCTAAGTGGCAGGAGAAGTATGGAAGTGATAAGAGGCTGACTGAGGCGTACGATGCTGAGTCTTGGAGGTTAGGGTTTTTTGATTAGGGATTCGGGATGACGCGAAATGGAGTTATCTAGAAATGACAAAGCTCCCAATAGTTAATGAGCGCATGAGCTGGCCATAGGGGACTTTTGACGGTAGTATACGCAAGCTCGGTCCTGATTCCGTTCTCACCACATACACATACCTAGGTATTACTGGGGATATGTGCGCAAGTGAGATCAATTGACTCAAGACTTTGCGAATTAGCGACCTGGTAGGGACCTAGCAAGACCCAGCCGACCGCGAAATTCTCGTAAAAAAGTTCATATAGCATATATCTATGGATGAGTAGAGTGATTATGGCTCTTGAGCACAGCAGTGTACCTAAATATCTGCCTATGACACTAGAGTTGAGCGAGCTAGCTGCTTGTGCAGCGTTGCATATTTTGCGTTGTATCGATAGCCTAGCCATTAATTTGTATGCGTCTTCGAGTGGCATACACCCGAATGCTGTAGGGATCATTATTCAAACAAAAATATCTGATTCATCTGGTGGCGAGTAGTTTAGGGCAGCCTTTAAGCCTTCCGTGTATTTGAGGCATATTGAGTACTTGATACATACTCGCGTGAGCAGTCAGGTCCAACTTTTCATCCGAAATCAGTGTAACCCTAGTTGTATATAATTTATTTGATCCTCATGTTCTGGATGCATACGAACTGGCGCAAAGGAGGAAAATTGGCTGGATTCAGCTCACCACGCCTGCAAAACGAGAATGAGCATACGATTACAACGTGGAGCCACCCATCACCGTTGTGTATTTGTTACTTCAATCAACTCCGTGAGATAGCTAACGCACGTGCGTGGCATTTCCACCTATTCTATCCTCAACATGCGTGAAACGTTATTCTATCTAGCGGCATTGGTGGCTACCGGCTAGCTTCCAATCGACGTCGCCGCTTTCAAATTCACAATGCTCATGCCAACCGATAGCCCTGCCCAATTCAAAGTATTGCAGCACAACAGAGCATCGGATGTAATTGACCGCCCCAAGATCTGTGCTCAAATGACACGCGAACAGACCGTGCAGGGAGAAACCGGCAGAAAAGTGCGTACATGGGCAGGAATATCAATAATAAACGGACCCAACGAACGACCGGTGGAATGGGTAGGGTTCTGGGGAAACAGAGATTGCACCAACCTGCCTATAGTGGTAATTCATTTCCAGCCGACGGCGGGGACCACGCAGGTCTTCGACTTCCGTATGCTCGGAAACTGGCTTAAGGGCTTCAAAGAATCAGATTACCACTTCTGGAGCTGGGGCGAACTCAAGAGGTCGCATCCAATATTCGAATCGGAGAATAACATACCAGTTCGTAGCGTCGGATTTCTGAGTACTCATAAAACGGGAAGTGCTACAACTGGTACTTATATGGTCTTTGACGACGTTATTCGAATGCAAAATTATCCGTTTAATCCGACGGTGAACGAAGAGAAAGGGTTTACCGGCCTAGGTCTTGGCAAACCCTTGGTCGGGACCTTTGATGCAACGATAAGGCTCGGTATTCGTCTTGCAAGATATGTGGGACAAGATGGCTGGTCACAGCAGCTACCAGCTGATGCCCCCGGGGTGAATTCGAATGCGATAGTGATTCCAGATTCTCCAGAGATAGCCCCCAACCAACATAACACTATACTGAGCGCTGAGACTGTAGAAGACCAGCCGCAAATACCGGCAAATCAGAATTTGAATCTAGGTAACAATGCAATCATCAATGCAGGGGCTCCGAACTCTCAAAACAACGGAGGGGAGACGGAAATCATAATGGAGAAACCCCGAGAAGTAAACATTGGGGGTACTACGATCCAGACAGAGGGTCCCCCGGATGCTGAAGTACAGGCGTTCCAGGAGGAACTAAACCGAATTGGACCCGAAGAAATGGCCCGGCAACAGCAAGCGATTCTAGATCAGATACAAGGCAGGGGATCAAATGCGAATGCTGGTATTGACATCCCACAGCTAGAGAGCGATCTCGAATCTTTAGGCTCGAGCGCACAACAGGTTGCAGACGCTATCAAAGCTCAAGGCGCGGATGCCACAGCTCTTGAAATCCAAAATCGAATAGCATTGCAGAGGGAAATGTTGCTTCTTACTCCAGATGAATCAAAAACGTTGATTGACCATCCTGCTTTCGACCGTTCTATCTCCGAACTTAGCGGTATACTGAAGGATTTGCGCATTGCAAAAAATTATCAGGGGCTTCCCGCTGATCAGCAACAATTACTTCAGGCGCAAGAAGAAAAAGTCGCAGCAGAGGAACAAGCCAAAGCTGAGTATCTTGTTGAGACAGTAGCAACCCTTATGGCTCAACACGCTAGTACGAACGAGAACAATGCAGAGGATGAAGCGCAGACTACAGAGCAGGTCCAAGAGAACCAGGCTCAAGTAGAAGTACAAACGGGAGCTAATAATCAGCTTCAAGTCGAGAACCAAGCTCAGGGCGGACAAGGGAATCTTCAGGGGCAAATCGAAATCGAAGAGCAGGATCAGGATCAGGATCAGCCACAAATACATAAAGACACTGTCATAGAAGCGCAAGAATCTAACAGCCAAGGTGGCTCGGACAGAATGCTTATCGAAGAGGAGAGTGATGTGATTAACGTAGCGCCTACCGGAAACCTAAACACTCAAGCGACTGATCCTCTAACCGTTGCTAATATCGACCAAGGCGGAAACATTCAAGAGAATTTGGCGGAACCACAGTCACCAAGCCAGGATCTGCGCAACCGGTTTGACGCTACCCTCGCTGATATGGACCCGGGAGTAAGTCGTGATTCACTCGTCCAAAATTTCTTCTCTATGGTCGACAACATGTGGCGGAAAAATCGCGGTATGCCACTCGACACCACTGGGGATGCTGAGCCGGTTGATTGGCTGGCTCCACAGACGGGTGGCACCGAGCAGCAGAACATCAACCAGCAAGGCCAAGGTCTGGAGAATGAACAAGATACTAGTAACCAACAACAGGTGGGCAATCAACCGCCAACAGACAACCCGCCAGTCAGGAATACACGAAATGCAGGGTTTCGGCGCCCGGGGAAATATACGGAATACTAGTATCTAGCCTCGATAATAGACCTTTTCTCGAGCCAATTAGGCCCGTAACATTATGGAAGCCGCGGTTTCTTAGTATCTGTGGATTGAAACATGCGGGTTGCGAAGCACGTCCGATGACAGCACATAAATTTCTTAGTTACCAAATCAGTTCACTTTTGCGTGTGTCTCTCTGTGTGTGTGTGATTCTCCAATACCTAATTTCTTGTGTTCACGCGACGAATTTTCAAGGCGAGTATCTCCCAGATAGTCGTATCGTCTTCGTAAACTCTACCTCTCTAAAAATGCGGAATAGCCAGAATATTAATCGAACCTGCGCCAATGCTTAAAATATGTATCTTAAGCTGAGGCCCATAGTATAGCATAGCTATTAATGGAATCTAAGCAAGCAAAGGTCATACCTACTAATAGCCGGTAGTTCACGCATATATCCCATCCAATAGTTAGGAACCAATTCGCAGAAGACTGGCGGACATAGCAGACAGCATCGAAACGCGCAAAGCCCAAACCATGAGCTCCTACGTCCGCATTTATACCGCTATTAAAATACACTTTTCAATCCCTAATTGGCTAATTAATTGGGAAACTACGGACGCTTAGTCGCCCATGAGTCAATGCATTGTACACCGTGATCTGTACAATGTCTGGAATAGTAGTCCCCGTACTGGGCAGGAATATTCATGCAGTAACACCACAACTCTGAAGATTGAAGCACGGCGCTCAATGTAATCGATATATATTTGTATTGTAAGGGAAATAACGTGGGGTTGACTTATGCTCACCTTGACCTTCTCCGAGCATTTAGTGTAGCCAACACACATTTACCCTATTGAACTCTAGCTGTTGCACGAAATGCGCTGTCATTATGGCTGATTTTGGCTAAGCTCATTGCACTTGACTATTAGACATGACGACCGTATTCCCCGTTCCTCCTAAATATTTTTAACTAGTCCGAATTTCAATTCAGTGTCAATTGATTGGTAATGGCGCCCAAACAGGCTTCAGGTCAACGGAGCACCAGTCTTCTGCGTTAAGCTGATGCGACGAGAAATAATTAATAGGTTATACTATATAAATACAAATATCCGAAAGTATTAAATGACTGTGAGCTTTGTCCAATCTAAGGAGCCGTGACTTTCATATAGTATACGCTGACCGGCCCAGGTCGATGAGGAAACAAATGCTACTCAGGCGAATTGTCCGGAGTGATCGTGTTAACTCCATCATTGGTATCCAAGATCAAAGTCAGCCCATTAGAGAGTTTGGGAGTATTATACGAATATTGTACAAACACGCTCGGGAGGCAGCTTGTACATTGCGCCCCGACAGTTGCCGAATCGCCACCTCCGTAAACTTCATAGTACTTGAACTTCATCTTATTCGGCTCGGACTCCTTGTATATCATTGCAAAGTGGTAAAACTCTGTCGGCCGCTGGAACGCGCTGGCGTAGAACTCGAAAGAAATGGTGCGGCTACCTTCTTCGGTGCCGTCGATTTGGTAATAAATCCCTTGTTGCGTGCCCTCATAGATGTAGAGATCGTCCCAGAAGGCGGCGATGGAGACAGACGGAAGGTATTCAAATGTCTGAACCTTGTCGTCAACGGGTAGAGGACTGTTAAAGTATGAAGAGGCGGGTTCATCGTCCAGCGAGATGAAGCCATTGACCGAAAGGTAGATCTGATCGCTTTCGACGCCGTACATCTTAATCTTGAATGGGAGAGTTATGAGCGCGTGGCCATCGTCGTAGTTGTCGGTATTGCCGTTCAAAGCATTAATAGTGACATCCGTCGGAGAGTCAAGTTTAACGGCTGGAACAGTGATAGTGGCTGTGTATTCAGAGGTGCTAGTGACCGTGATTGTTGTTGATGGACTTGGGGCTGTGGTCGTCATGGGTACAGCGCCAATGCAGGAACAGGCGCTTGTATAGCGAGAGGCATTAAGACACCAAGTGGAGGCATAGGCCGGCATTGTGGGTGCATCTCGCTTTTTGAGGTCGGAATTGATATTCTGGTCTGTTGTAGTTGTTGTCGTTTGTCTGACGATAAATGTGTCTATGGCGGTTGAGATTGTAGAAGATTCGGTTATCGTTCTGGGGAGAGAGTTAGCATCGTGAATTTTTGATAGGCCGTTCCCAGTGGCATTACAGTGTTTCTGTCGGAGTTACGGTTACTGTCCAGTAGGAAGAGCAAAGCACTAGAGCCGACGCCATATGTCCCGGAACTTGGGTAGAGCGCAAAGCTAGATTCCATATGTAACCCATCATCAGCAAGGTAACGGAACCGCGTTATTGCGACACCTCGATAGTGTCAGGATAACATACCACGAAGGCAATTGTCCGCATTGCAAGCTACCGCCGCCGCGAGGTCGACTGCATGACCTACTACAATTCCCAAAACTAACAGTCTCGAAAGCATTTTTAATGATTAGTTGGAGCCGGTGTAGACTTATCCGGGCGCTGATATTATTGGTGGTTTGTGTATTTTATATGTATACTGCTGTATTTATTAGGATCATCCATCCGTAGACTGAGTGGCATACTTCCTTGAGGAAAAGATTATCTAGCTAGTAGGGGCGCCTGGCTCTGATATATCTTCCCAGACCTCAGGGTGCGACATAAATGTTTAGGTCGGCCAAATCTCCACCGGATATCCAACTTTACTGACATACTCGCACATGTATACACATATGGCTAACAATTTCTGCAGGAACCAATTTACTAAAACTTGGCTTGCGGGTAACGGATAGCTAAGCGTCCACGAGTCTTGTATGTTTGACGCCCGAGTCATTGCTAGCATGCTCCGATTTACCCGAGAAAGAAAATATACTCCAGGGAGTTCTATTGCCTTAGTCTTGCCAACGCTATTTATAATTATTCGTGTCTTGAATTCGGCCGTTATTATAAGCTCGAGAGTGTAATTAGGTCGCGAGTTTCTTATTACCCGTCCCAGAACGAGACGGAAACTCGGCATTGCCATGCCGCACTAAAAATCCCAGTATCTCCACCCCCTTGGTGGTCGCGTCGCGACGTCGTTGGATTTACCGTGCCACTGGTCGTGCCGCACAGCTGCCAAGAGCTTATTTCCTCCACACTAACGTTAAAAATCCGTGGTTCGGCGTCACCAAGCCATTTGGCTAGGCCTAGACGAACCCGTCGAACCGTAGATTCTCGCGTGGCCAAGCGGAGGCGCTCAATGTTATAGCGTCAAAGTCGAGTCAAAATAACAACACATGCGGCGGTGGAAATTATAGGGGTGTGGTTATGATTTCCACATCACGATTATGCAGGAGTCTGTATTGGGACAATAAACTGAGTAGTGGTCTCCGTCACAATATATCGGGAAACCCCGAAAATGATTTTATATGGGTCTTAGAGGGTAGCACCATGATGCGCTGGGCTTACAATTTCGCACTGAGGGAAGCAAATATTGCAAGTAAATGTCAGTGTGCATGCCATGGCAAATATTGGGCATCACGATATCGCGGATTGACTATATAGCTAGTTCTCGTTAATACTCGCTTTCTTCTTTCAATGCACTGGCGCAAGGGAGAATTACCCCCACTGCCGATGTTATTGTGTAACTATGGCCAAACTTTCCGATACTTCAAGTTTGGCTAGCTACAAGCAGTTAGCGTAGATGATTGGCCCAAGAAAGAAAGCGCATGCCGATGGCAAGGCACTACAAGCACTTGGAAATTCTTACCGAGCCGGTAAACATTTGTCCTCGGTTTTCTACTGTCATTCGGGTAAGATACATACGTATACCGCATCGATCTGCAAGGGGTATTTCATGAGTGGACACATGTAATCATGTTCCGTACATGGAAAACCGTAAAATTCGGACGCTGCAGTGTCGCTTGCGATATCTACTCGGGTGTCTAATCGGTCCCTCTACACGTCCGTTCGTGGAATCGTTCTGTTATTAACTATCTTCAAATTAAGAATTGCTTTCATTATGGACTAAGGATAGCTATTCTCTCCCCAAGCTAAATAGAACAAAGATGACACCTGTATCGCATAGGTACAGGTGTACACAAATATCAATAGAAGATGCTTAAGCTATAGCTGTGCAACTTTTTACCAGCTAGATATGGCCAGCTGGATATTCCCACCAAGTCTTCCACGGAAGAATAAATAAAAATACAGTAACACCTGATCTTGTAAACTAGTAAGGCGAACGTAAATAATAGCTCGTTGTTAGCACCCACGGAGCACATCAACGCGCCACCTAACCTCCTCTATTCCCGGTCGCTCGATGCCGTGCTTCTTCTTCAAGTGCGTGCGCATGTTCTCCTTGGCCCGTGCGGAGCCAAGCATCGTCTTGCAACCGGGGACGGGGCAGCGTAGCATCTTCTTGTGGCTGGTGGCGGAGCTCGTGTGTTTTGTACGCTCGTGGCGCGAAAGGTTACTTTTGTTAGTAAAAGTCTTGCGACAGGTCGGGCAGATGAATGTGGATGAAGTAGGGGTAGATGCAGAGTTTGGGGAAGTTGGAGAATCGGCGTCTTCGCTACCGCTGCCGCAAGAGCTTGCCGAGTTGGCTGGCGGGGTGGAAGACGCTGTAGACGATTGTGGACTCGGCGTCGTAGGTTCCGCACTGGCCGGGCTAGAGCAGAGCTCATATTCCATAATATCGACGGTGGAGTCCCGAGTTGGAACGGAAGAAGTAAGTTGGCTTAGTTCGGGTGCTTGGCATTCTTGGTTGATCGGATCGGTAGGATAGAAGGGTTGGAAAATCATCGATGCGTCGGGTTGTACTTCGTGTTGTGCCATATTAATTATGACATCCATGTCGGTGGGTATATAAGATGCGTCCATGCTGATATCCTGACACAAGGGGATCACAGCCGTTGTTTTCAATGCATTGAAGCATTCTGGCCACTGCACTCTCCCGAGGAGGTGTGCCGGAAGCTTTTGGATAAGTTCTTGCGAGCGAAGGACCAGCTCGTCTTCAAACATTTTAACTAGATAGAAAGGTAAAAATACGGCCTACGCGGTACAGTTAGCCAGGGTGAATGTTAGCTATCGCCAGACGAAGACTTACAATGACCAAACCCCTGGCGTAATCGACGTAGTCTTCCAGGGTAATCAGGGAGCCGAGATCAAACATTTCCAGAGAGGATTCAAGCGCTTGAAGGAGGGAGCCGTGTGCGACCAACTTGGGATCAAATTTCGATACTAATTCATTGCGGATGCCGTCTCGCATTTCGTCTGCGTCTAGGAGCATGTGGTTGTGCCGGAAGCTCTTCGAGTAGATGGGGTGCTTGTACATGTCTGAGGCGATTGATTTGCAGAATTCGCCAGAAAATAGTTTGAACGGCGAGCCGAATCGAGATAGACCTAGGTGAAAGCACGTTAGTTTGATTCAAGTTGAGATGCGCAGCGGGTAGTACCTGTGAGGAACCCAGAAACCCCGCTAAAGACTCTAAGCGACTGGATGTCTCGCCAGCCAGCGGGGCCACATGTAGCTCCCATGTTGGAATTCAACGTTACACTAGCGATATTAGATATCTGTGCATAGGCCGTCTTCTCATCGCAAGAAATCCCTCTAATAGAATCTCCTCTCTCTGAGTGAAGACGGAGTACATCCTCCAAGCTCAATCCCTGGAAGCTCGTTGGCGTCAAATTTTGCTTCTTGGCCCACCTCAACGCACACTCTAGCTCGTGCGCCATATGGTGCGCAATCTCGTCAAATATATCTCTCTGGCTCTGCAGCCCGTCGTACTCTGGGTTCGACGGTAAGCAAGACCTGAATACCAGCAGACCCTTCTGGTACTCCTTCTCGCCAGACTTCGGCAGCAAATCCGTGTCACCTTGAGACATGGCATACGCGAAATGGAGGAAGCAGTATATCTGGATTAGGGAGTGTGGTGTCTCCTGGTCTACCAGCATTTCAAATGTTTGGGACCCGATCCTTAGAATATTATCGAGGCTTCCTAGCGACTCTACGAATCTTCGGAAAGCCACCGAAGCCTTCTTGCTCTTGGCAACGGATTTCAGTTTCTTGTAGGCGTTTTGTGCCGCCGTGCGAACCTTTCCACTCATGGTACTGAGGTCATCGGCGGAGCTTCGAAATTGATTATCGTCCTCAATTGTCGGTTCTTGAGGCCCCGGATCCGGATCTGGCTCCAGGGCTGGCGTTTCAGTGCGTGATTCAAACTCGAATCCTACTGAAGACGGCGGCGAAAAGGAATTGGATTCTTCAGAACTGATTAGACTTTCCTCGGCTGGAGAGAATATCGATAGCTCGTCCTGCTTGATGAATCCGACTGTCGGCGATACTATTTCGTCGACCGTGTCCTCACTACTCAGGCTCGGTTCAGCGTTGTCGGTGAATCCTGCGTCTTGCCACCCTTGCTGCTCGTTTCGTTTGGCGGGGAAATCTGCAAACGACGGCCGTTTAGAGAATTCGCGGCTCCCACTCGTTGGTTCGGCCCTGGAAATCACCATTTCTCGTGGATCCCGTTTGTTTCCTCCCAGCATCGTAAGTGCGACCCTCAATCCGCGAATACTTTTCTTCAAATCCGCCAGGCTTTCATCGGTTGCTCGATGCTGCGCCGAATAGTCTTCCTCGAGTTTAGTTCCCGCAGTTTCCCGTGTATCCATGGCTACTGGCTGCGCATTGCACCTATGCAATAAAGATTGGTCCGGACATGAAGTCGGCGGTATGACAGACACAGATCCAATTGGGGGCGGGCTTCGCGATGCCGTCCTGCCGCTCACCCTCCCGAACCACTCCTTCGCCGTTTCACAGATCGTCCCATTCCGAATGCAATTTGTGCCTGGTTGAAACGCGCAGCCTCAGTAAAATAAAATACCCCGCAATCACAACGTCCCCAGCCTCCAACGACAGGCTAGATGCTCAGCAGACTTACAGTGCGGCTGTTTCATGTCGCAAGGGTGCCCCCATATCCTACACTGCGTGCACTTGTCCTCGAGCTTGCCGACAGAATCCCTACGATGGCGAGGTCCCCGCGCGGCGTCGCTATCCCGCGGCGCGTCTTTGACTGCGCGAGACTCGAAAACATCCTTAAGCTGCCGGATGCGACTGGGCGACGACGGCGGGGTCGGCCAGGCGGTGAGATTGCAGTCGTTGCACGGGACGTTCGGATAGGTGAAACTAGACTGGTATGACGGACACAGCTCGATATCTCTGAGCGGACTCTGCCGGCAAGAGTGATAGTGGACGACAGGACGACAGGAGCAGCTCCAGTGTCTAGTTTCGCGGAAGCACATTCTCGCAATCTTAGTAATCCCGTCCGCGCAATGGAGGGTAATGTGTTGAGATGTCGTCCAGTTCCCCCTCTTCTGCTGCTTCTGCTGCTTCCTCCGACGCGAAGCTGCTGCTGTTGCGCGCCTCTGACGTTTGCCACTATCAGATGCAAACCACCTCGACGGTAAACCTACGTCTACGCTCTCGTTTCTCTACACCAAAACCTCTCCTCAGATCAGTGATCGAAACGGGAAAAGAAACGAGCACCTCCGATGCCACCGGCGGACTTATTTCCTTGGAAAAATAAACACAGTGGGGTGACAGCTCGTCAGGACACACTGGCGATTAAATCCACCACGGCAAGAGCTTGCGCTCGCGGCGGTGCAGAACTGGCTTTTTTTGGCGCCCGGTCATTTGCACAGGGCTGACAGCCGGTCACGACGGAGTCGCTCGATGCCTTCAACAAGTTGGCCGAAGCCAATCTCGCCAGGTTTAAGCGAATAGGATCGTGCATGACACTACCGCTGCTTCCGGCTAGCGTGCGGGGTGATCGACCGGGGTGCGGATGGCGGTCATTGGCCTGCGCTGGGTAGGATTGTGCAGTCGGAGGAGCAAGCTGACGCGAAACCGTTGTCGACGCGAGCTGCGAAAGAGCGGTTTGGGCATGTTACATCTCCTGCGTTCATGTCCCAGGAGGTCGGGCCACCTAGTTGAAACCCGTAGGAAGCCTTCTGGAAGGACGCATGACGACGCCCGCCGAGTCGAGGTGGCATAGCGTCATGCACTCCGATCGCCGGTGGCATGAAGGATCTGGACGTGCGTGCACACGTGCGCTGACCTCGCATTGCGCGCGACAGCTACAAAGTAGCTCGGAGCTGCTAGCTGCTGCTGCTGCTGCTTGAGCTTCGACAGCTACGAGTCGGTATAGTTTGGAAAATTTGCATTGCACCTCTTTCTATGGCTTGGATTTTCTACTTGAGTCAACCATTGGTGATGCCGCGAATGTACCGCCACAGTTCGGTAGCCTGATGCACACGTCACATCTGCGTTTTGGAGCTCCAATCTCAGTTGCCTGGGCGGAAAATCATCCCTGTAATTTTCGTGATTGCGTATTGGCTAGGCGGATGCAGCGTCATATCTCACCGCCCCTCATCGCAGATTTGAGCCGCACGGCGACATCGTTCATCGAGCTCGTCTGAGGTAGCGGCCTGCTAGTTGGGATTTCGACTTCTCGTTGCCTTCAGTCGGTCGTATCGTGCGGCGAAGCAAAGCTAGTTACCCTGGTTTCAATGCTTATTCTGATGTTTTCTTGTGGCAACTGCAAAAATGCAATACGACTACTAGTGGATAGCCAGTAGGCTGCCGCTACCATGTCTCGCGGCCTGGCAGCAAACCCCGCTAGGCTAGGCCTAGAAGTAAAAGCTTTCAACCCAAAGCTAAACCTTCACTGTGCCGGGTTCCACAGCACGCAGGTTATTTTTCTGCACCCACAATATATATAATAATATCAACTATACCCATGTTTGACTACCACCATCCCGCGGATGTATTTTTTTCTCTCGATGGGCCGATTTCCATCTATATCGCGACAGCTACCCGGAAATTTTCATCCAATCCTCGAGCCGAGCCGGCCGGCCGGCCTGAAGAAAAACACCCATTTAAATACACCCTCGTGGTTAAATATTCACGCCACACGACTGGCATTTTAGGATCGCGCAGGTTCGAGACTAATCGACTCTAGCCGGGCTAGATTGGTGTCCACGGAAATACAATTCTGATTAGAGGACGGTCTATTCCCCGAGGAAAATTCCCGACATTTTCTTCTACAGTTAATTAACTGCGCTACGCCGTTGGTTTAATGGTTCATTTGCTTCCAGCCTTTTCCGGATACCTGCTGGGGTCCGCAGAGCCATGAAAACGTGCTCTACTGGCATGTGTATATATGGTAACGCGAGCGATGGCGACATGATCGATCGCAGATGCGACAAGCCAGCGCTAGGCGTATGCGGAAAGGAAACCCTCCTTTCCTTCGAGCAACCAAATAAAAAAATTTCAATAGAAGATATATTACAAGTAGGGTAGCGTAGGTATGCCACAGACCCAATTAACGATAATTCCCATGAATCCGATTCCTCTGCGAGTTTTCAATGCCCCCACCCTTGCTCAGTAGCCCTGGCGCGACACAAAAACAAATCTCACTATGTAAATCCAAATGCGCGATATTGTGGAGAAAGTATGCCACCAGGACCTCCTAAATCCATGGAATAACTTGCAGCTGTCGGTCTTGTGTACCCACACCAGAGATTTAATGCTTGCTCTGCTATACCACAGCTAGGTATACCTCCTTGCAGACATATGCAATCCCTGGTGCATGTATGCATATATATATCTTCGGACCTGGCATCCGTCCATGGAATAGAACGGAACGGATCCGTGGGATGGACATCGATCGATTCGGTTCTATTTTGACCGACAGCTGATACTCGCCTTGGGTATCCATACGTAGAATTACGGAACTGAGTGCTTGCATATTGTATGCGTGCGTGCTCTAGCCAGTGATTGGACGCTATTTTGAACAGATTGCCAATTGGTACCGTTACTGCTTACGGTTATATATATATATACTCATATATATAGGGGCGCATTAAAAATACATTAATAAGGGTGGTTGAATCCCGAAATGTTCAGTTGATGAGGCTTTATTTATAGGGTACTAAAATAGGCAAGAAACTCTTTAAATTCGTGCTGCCTTTTGCAAGTCGCATTACACACGTTGTGTCGTATTATTGTATGCATTATTAGCTGCCTGCTACTCATTACTATTCTTTCTATAGTAATTGTTGTAATGATCAGTCTCCGTGAAATTCACATCTAAGGTATAACTTACTTCTAGCTTCTGATTTTCTTGGTATACACAAAACAGTTTCACCAAGCCGCTGCAAAAGCGAAACTGGATTAAACATATGAATTTCATATCAAAAATCGTTCGCCAAGGCTAAATGGCAGGGATGTGCAATATAAGACTGAGGCCCGTGCGACCTGCGCAAAAAGTATTCCAAAAGTGAATTTCACCAAGTGTCATACATTTTCAAAAAAATTGCAGGGATTAAAAGTTGCTGTAATATTACAGATAATAATATCGTGCTAGGGCAGCCCCCACCGGTCCAACGCAATGCAATATAAGCTGGTAGTAGCTATGAGCTTTCGTTCTCGATCGCGTACGGAGGTAAATGCCATTATGATATATGCTGTGCATCTTCTATAGAGGCTTTGAATAAATATTAATGAATATTGTAAAATATTCTACGAACAAAGACGGCATCAAGGTCCATGCCTTCGAGCTCTTGCATATACGTCGAGACGTTGAGTCCTAGGGAGTCGCTCACGATACAGCCTTACGTCCGGCTGCGACCCCAAGACCGTTCTGCTAATATAAAAAATTTCTTATAATGATGAATTTAGCCATATATCATATTTTACTGTCGCTTCTCCATCCACGACGGCGCGGTTATTTAAATTTCTGTGCCTATAGACTCCGCATGTACATGTACAACCAGGTGATACAGTTAATATATCGTTCTCATCTTAGCATAGCGATCCCCCTTAAATTAACAATAACTCGGCATGCTTATAACAGGGGATGTATAGATATATATAAATAGTATCACTACACCGGGGGTACACTGCGGTACTGCCCCCCAACTACTCATCATCCCACCAAAAGTTCACGGAGAAAGAATAACCACCCCGCAGGGCACGAACATAATGCCACCACCCGCACGGAATAAACACCGCATCAGCGACGTCCACCACGAACTCGACATATTTCTCCGCTGTAAACATGTCGTGCATATGCCTACGCACCTCTTCGTCCTCTTCTCCGTCCTCTCTAGTGCTGCTACTGCTGCTACCGCCGAGTACGCCGGAGGGATTGTTCGCATTTTCACTTCCATCTCGACTCCGATTGGAAGTTGAAGATGAGGCTGTCCCTTCAACCCATCCGACAGGAATAGAACTAGTATTCCCCATATTGATCCCCCGCTCGTCGACGCCCATCGGGAAGAGAGCGGGCGTGGCGGAGGGCGGGTACAGACGGATGTACTTGCGACCGGACGCTTGGCAGAAGATGTTGTGGTGGGGGTCTGTGTGTAGTGGTGTGATGGTGGAGTGGGGGCCGAACCAGGCGTTTATTGTAGTTTTCACAATGTCGTCGTCGTCGTCGTCGCCATCGTCGTCGCCATCATCTTTATTAGGATTCGATGAAGTGGGTGGGTGTAGTACGCCGCGGGTGTAGTTGATGTATTCTGGGATGCAAATGTCGTCTCGGAAGGATGGTATTTGCGATAGTAGGTTGTGCTGGGCTAGGTAGCCGAATACCCTCCCGTCTTTACTACCATTTTCTGTGTCAGGGGGAGGTATACTGTTGCTGCTGTGTACATGTAGGTATGTGTCGATATACTCCCTGATTGTCATGATGCGCTGCTGCAACTCAGGGTCGGTGTACGTCCGCCCAATCTCGACGGGGACGATTCTGCGGCCGTTGATAGTTTTGGAGAGGATGTATGCGGGGGAAGACCAGCGGCTCCTTCTGGGTATGTTACTACTGATACCTCCCTTTCTTTGATTCTCGGCTTGTGTATCATCGGTGGTGTATTCTGACGCATCGATATCGTGAAGAGTGGCTGTAGAAGGGGTGGTATTGTGATGACAGCCGTGACTGTTGTCGTGATCATGTGGAGTAGGCGCGAAAACAGGCCAGTGGTCGATGATTCCCGTTAGTTTAACGGGGCGTTGGGATTTGTATATATCCTGCCATTGTCCAATCGATGGTGCGTGAATCTCTTCACCAGGGAAGCGTAACTCAACATTTTCTAGTTCCGACCGATCTTGCTCGTTATCTTCACAGTTTTCGATTTCCATATCATCGGATGCACGCTGTCTTTTGCCAGCCATACTCCCCACATTCGCAGCTGGTATAGCCATAACAGGCGAGCGCGAGCGCACGTCAGACGCTACAGAGTAATGAGTAGGATCAAGTAGCGGCAACAGCCTTATATCCACAAACCGCAGCAGCGCATGAACCTCCCGCGTCACAGGCCACCCACCGGTTTTAATCAGCGCAAAGTCCAAATGGTATATCACATCTTGAACCGTCCACTCTCCACATTTACCGCCCTCGCTATTACCATCGCAGCAGAGGTACCCGACAATGCAGATAGCAATGCACACAGCAGCATATGAGTATGCTGCCCGCCAGCGCCGTCCGCTGGGTGCATGCTGGAGTGTGTTCACCTGCCGCTCGGCATGTCGGAGGAAGTGTGTCGTCGACGTGAGGATGGGTAGAATGGAAGAGAGTACGAAAGCAGAGGTTAAAGTGGTAGGTTCGCTTTCGGCCTCGCCTTCGGTATTCACTGTGGTGGTAGCAGCGAGGAAGGCGGACAGAGCAGCTGCGTACGGATGGAGGATGTTGTGTGCGTGTTGTAGTTCGCCTGGTACGTCAGGATCCATGTATGAATGTTCACCCACCATTAGCGAATAAATGTATATGCTGACCGGGGAATGTACACCCGGACTTCTCGTATGGCTGACTATAGTATAAAAGGTGGGTAGGGCAGGCGTACGATAGTTACCATCATCTAGCGTCACGTATGTGTCTTCACCGTCGAGCGAGATCGCGCGGTCTGTGGAATAGAAATGTGTTGTTAGCGCAGAATCCAACAGCTTCTACATCCAATTTGCGGTTGACTGCAGCTTGCTTGTCGTATGCCAAAGGAGGGAAGAATACCGTACTGGGCTCTCGTAGGATAGCGGTAACAATGTCGTGAAAATCTGGCAGGGAGGCCTGCCAAAGGGATGCGAGCGGGCTGGTTACTACCATGTTGGTGTTTGTGGTTTGGCCCGTGGTGTAAGGTGGGAGTTTATACGGAATCCTAGGTTCACGGGTTACCGTCGCCAAATTTTGCACACTAAATTCGGACAAGATACGTTCCGCCCTCAACGTTGCGAAATACATGTTATTCAAGGAATATGGCATTCAACGCTATTTTTATGCTTCACAAGTTAACTATCTTACAAAATCATCTGCGCTCACAGCTTCTTCACAACCATCGCCGTTGCCCCACCACCACCGTTACATATAGCAGCAACACCATACTCCCCAGCCTTCAACTGGTACAGCAGAGTCGTCAGAATCCGACTGCCAGAGCTGCCCAGCGCATGTCCTAGTGCAACTGCACCACCCTTCTTGTTCACTTTCGCCGGGTCCAGCTCGAGAGTCTTTTCCAACGCCTTGCTGACCGCTGCGAAGGCCTCGTTGATCTCCCAGACGGCGACGTCGTCCTTCTTTATCCCCGCGCGCTCAAGAGCGATAGGGATAGCCTTCGCTGGAGCTAGTGGGAAATCGATGGGATCCACCGCTGCGTCGGCGTATGATACAATCTTTGCAGCGACACGGCTGTCACCGCCGAACTCCTCGAGCGTAGCTTCACTGCCTACAATGATAGCGGAGGCACCGTCGTTCAGCGTGGATGCATTAGCAGCAGTGATTGTGCCGTCCTTCTGGAAGACAGCGCGCAGTGTAGGGATCTTGTCGAGTTTGACTTCTTCAAAGTCCTCGTCACGGGAGATGGTGATGGGGTCGCCTTTCCTCTGCGGGACGGGGACGGGTACGATTTCGTCGGCGAATGCGTTGGCGTCCCAGGCGGCTTTAGCACGGCGGTAGGATTCGATGGCGTAGGCGTCCTGGTCTTCGCGGGTGATGGAGAGCTTTTTGGCGGTGTTTTCGGCGCAGTTGCCCATGCTAGAAACATCTGTCAGTCAATGCACCAAACGAAACATAATAATGTGCGCAGAAACGGTGAGACAGCCGGCTTGTACGCACTGGAACTTGTTGTAGACATCTGTAAGACCGTCCTTGAGGATTCCATCCTCGACCTTGACGTCTCCGTAGCCGCCGATGCTACGCTCCATGTACCGTGGTACGAGACTCATGTTCTCCATACCGCCTGCGACGACCGCCTCGCTGAGCCCCAGCTGGATATCCTGCGCGGCGAGGATAACGCTCTTCAGGCCCGATGCGCAGACTTTGTTGACTGTTGTCGCTTCGACATCGCGGGGCAGGCCGGCGAAGAGGACAGCCTGCCGGGCGGGTGCCTGGCCGATGGAAGCTTGAAGTACGTTGCCGAGGTATGCGTGGGTGAGTCGGTCCGCGGGGACTTTGGAGCGGGCGACGGCTTCTTTGATTGCTGTGGCGGCGAGGGAGGGTGCCGGGACGGACTTGAGGCCGCCGTGGAACTGGAGCACAGTTAGACGGATACTCGTATGCAGGTGTGTAGAGAGAGAAGAAGGAGCTGGAAGCGTACTTTGCCGGTGGGCGTGCGCACAGCGGAGAGGATGAATGCGTCGCGAACGGGACGAGGCGCAGAGGCGTGGAAGTGGCGGGAGACCTGTGCGAGGCGGGTGCCGGCAGCAGTGGCTCGGGCGGTCTGGCGATACATCGTAGCGAAGAATCAAATAAATTAAATACAGTTATATTAGAGTTATAGCTCGAGATTGGCGACCGAGCTGAAAGATGCGATCATGAAGGGCAGATATATCAAATTTAATCGTCGGCTCAGCCGAAAAGTGGAAGTGGAAGCTTAGGGCATCGGACAGGTTTTGCGGGGGAGAGCGGTAGCCGACGGCAGCCGACGTTTTCACATGTTGGTGCATTGGCCGCTGTGGCGAGTGGCCGATGTCCTATTCTCAGCTTCATCGATTAGACGGTTGCATCTATCCGCCATCTGCCAAGCATCTATCGACTGGACACTGTATAGACACATCTGTGCATATGCATATATTCGTCTACTGCTTGTCTATCTTGGCTGGTGCAGTCTTGTAGGTGCCGCGAGTCATGTACCAGCGCCCGAGATAACTTGAAGTGTTTACTTTGGTAATGATAATACACGAGTACCAAACCTATGATACGCATCTATCTACACGACACAGCCTCGATACCACCGCACAGCAGACTACACCATCCATCGCCATCGCCGTCGACATCTTCTGGCCACAAAAGCTGCTTCGAGCCTCGTCCGTTTCTAGCGAGCCCCGGGTCTGACAGAAGTCCGTTTCGGCTCCGTTCAGCCAATCAGCGGCCGCCGCTTCGTCGCAACTCCAACGTCAGACCAACACATTACTATCGCGCCCTCTTCTGGAAACGCCCGCCAGCTGCTCCATCCGGGAACGTCGCTGTCTAAGGCTTCTCGATGCCACTCTGCTCACGTAGCATCCCTGTTTCGCCCGGTGGTACCTTACGGCCTGGCCGCCCATGAGGGGCTTCCCTGTCGGTGGATGTCTGTCGCGTGTGCTCTCCCGTTTCATCGCATTGAGGTCGCTTCCGCTCTCGTGAGCTGATTCCTCCACCTGCTACTTCCGGCAATCCATACGTGCCCCGCCTCTCCCAGACGTTTGGTCTGCATTTACGCATAAACTCCCTCCTGACAGATCAGCTCGACATAAAATCGACAGGCACGCGTTTTCGAGCTCGCCCAATCGCATCGCAACCGTTTCAACGCTCGCCGTGCTGCCACTATCTACATTCGGCAGGTGTCGAGGCCCAAATCGATACGGAACAATCCAATGTAGTCTGCCGTACCTGCGTCGCACCTGCGCCGTGCCTGCATAAACCCCTCGATCATTGGGTAACGAATGGATCAACGTAGGCATACATGCCTGCATGCATGCATATATACGCAGCATGCCCCCTTTAGGACTCTCGGCCTTTTCGCCTTTCGCACCCTGGGGGTTTTGCTTGCGAAAAACCTTACCACTAATACTTGTAATAATATCTTTTGCTCACTTCGGCCTCCCGATCTGCGTCCCTGGCGGATGCGTACGTACTACGTTCATACATACAAACAAGCTTTGTTCATTCCTTCGCAATTTTTTTCTTCTTAATTACGACGACGACAGATAATCCTATTTCATTCTTTTTTACGGTTAATTTTGGTTGGTTGGTTTATTTGTCATGAACATGGCTTCCCTCGCATTCTCTACCACCTCTCAGACGATGAACTATCGCGACGACGGCATCGGTGTCTTTGGCGGCTTTGCCCTCACCGATGTCATCTACACGCACGTCCTCCTCGGCTTCACTGCCGCCAAGCAACACAACAAGCCTATGGCCGCCGTAGTCGCCGGACTTGCCGACTTTTTCGCAAATAACCCCAAGAACGTTTCCTTGGTACAGCTGGCAGAGGCGCTGGGTGCGGAAAACGGCCGGCGCGTGACCGATATTGTCTACGCAGGATTCGCTTTGGAGGATTTTGCAAGGAATGTTACCGCGGCGTCTGCGGCGGCGTATCCTAACTTGAAGCACGAGAAGGGAATGGGTGATATGACGACTTGTTTTACGATTATGACCGTCTTTACGGTATTGACGGTCGCGTTGAGGATTTGGTCGCGAGAAGTGCTTGTCTCGCGGCTGATGGTGCATGACTGGTTTATGATTGTGGGGTTTGTAAGTAGACGCGTTCAGATTGCGGTCAATAAATATCTGGATAACGTGGTTCTAACTATGCTGCTTAGATTCTGACGACAGTGTATGGAATAATTGCCGTTCTTCGTAAGTTCCCTGAATCGACTTGTTTTTGGCAGAAGACTAACTTTTATCTAGATGCAAATCTCCTGGGTATGTCTACTAGCTAATTAACCGAGACGGAATCCCACTAACATTATCCGCAGCACCCGCCGTCGCCCTCTGGGACATGTCGTGGAACACATACTCCCAAACTCAAATGGTACCCTCCTTAATACTCTAAGCCATGCATAGATAGGATAGACATACTGACATCTCGTAGTACCAAACTGTCCTCTCGCTAATCTACCCGATCCCGCTCTTCTTCATCAAGACGTCTCTGCTACTGTTCTACCTCCGCCTATGTCCGTCCTACCCATCCGAAGCACGCAGCGTCTTCCGGACCAGCATATTTGTTACATTTTTCTTCATCCTCGCCACGAGCATTACGAATTTCTTCATGGTGCTGCTGCAGTGTGATCGGGTCGCGTACTGGGAAGAGGAAGTTATGACGCCGTGTAAACTTGATGGGAAGATGGCGCAGATTGCTATCGGTGCTGTTGGGGTTGTTACAGATTTGTTGTTGTGGTGAGTATTTTCCCCAGGTCAATTTGTATATCAAGGCGATATATGTTGTGCAGAAGAGAATATATATGTTGTGGGTGTAGTGTAGTGGCTAACTTGGGCTATTTGATCGGACAGGCTCATGCCCCTCCCGCTCGTCTGGCGGCTTGGTCTCAGCAAGCGTGAGAGGTTTTTGGCAATTATCACCTTTGGTTTAGGTGCTCTGTACGTACCATACACATATATACCCTGTCATACTTGTATAGACTGCACGGACTGTTACTAACATAGGATGCTTAACTTTAGCGCCTGCATAGTATCCGCGTTCAGGCTACGCGCCATCCAGCTGTACGGATACATCCGCGACGGAGAATCCCTCAGCGTCAGCGTCAGCGTATTAACAGTGTACGTTATCTCCCAACCCAAGTTCTAAAAATTAGCATTGCCTGCGATTTCTTTTACTTACAATATGCACCCTGGTACAGCATTGAGCTCAACTTGGCCATAATCTGCTCTTCTGCCCCCGCCATCCGCGCGCTCATCATCCACTACGCCCCGCGCATCCTCAACGTCTACTCACCGGAGCGGTCGCGGTCGATTTCGAGCACCAGCTCTGCAGTGCAGGAGTTGAAAGTAAACGGCGCCAATATGGCGTCGGATGAAGAAGACGCGGTGGAGATTACACACGAAGGGGCGAGTACGTATACCATACAGGTCGGGTTGAACGTTAGGCGGGGGGAGTATCCCGTTAGTCCCGGTGGAGGGGTGGGGATGCATCGGTTGCCTGTGCCGGGGAGTGGGATGGCGAGGACTAAGAGGGTGGTGATAGAGAAGCAGGGGAACGGGGCGTTGGGGCTGCGGCGGTTGGCTTGAGGCTCGGACAGGCGTAGTTTGTATGAAGTGAGTGTGGTGGTTGGGGCACATGGGTGAGTAGGTATATAAAAGTTATGGTTTTCTTGGTTTGTTTTGGTTTTACGGTTCTGTTCGCGGCTGGCGTGTCCGATATTATATTTTTTTCACAATGTAGGGCACATGCGTATGTGTATAGCTGGCTGGAACCATGCGGAGGAGATGTAGACGACGACTGGTTCGATCGTTGGTAGTGGGTGGCTTGCGGGGACTTCACAGTGCATGCCTGCGAGGTACTGGCGTTTTAGCATGCGGAAAGTTGGGTTGGTACTGGCAAGGCGCAAATGACTTGGCGATTATGTCGATGAGACGTTTCTTGGAGCGAACGAGTTGATAAATTGTAGTGCCAACCCTAGAAAACAATCCACAAACCTTTTCTGTCGGCTCTCTTACATGAAAGTGGGTGCTGGGACATTGGTGGATCACTTCCGGGGCAGAGCCCGTGCCTGAATACTTACCTGTATATTAATGATAATGCAAAAAAATAAACCTGCCTTTCCGAATGATACGTTTTCCTGCACCACGGCTACCATCAAGTTCGCGCGATAACCTTAATTTGAAAATGCGGCAGTAATGCTGATACAAACAAGCGGGGACAGGAAGGCAGGAGCGAAGGACCGGTTATCGCGGGGGCAATATGGATGTAAGGTATACGGTTTGGGGTTTTTTCAATGTGTAATTACTGTGGTCGGATATTCGATATGCTATGTTAGTTTGTTTTATGATTAAACCTATGGGACGTCTCAAAATACCTCCCCGAGCTACTTTACGTGAGACTCAGTATTTATCGATAGTATATATGTTGATGCTACGGCTTGCATGTGTATTTGGTTGAATTGGAAATTTACGTTCCCAAATTGACTCCAGCTGTGTTGGAGATAGCAATGTGAGCCGAATCTCGGGTTATGCGTACGTATACGATTTTCTGGGGCTTAGTTTCGAGGTGGTAAGCTCTGCTGCGCGCGATGGTGGAACACGAACTCGTTTTAGTTCCATGTCAATGGTGAGACGTAATGGTATGATCATTCTTAGCTTGTGCACGGCTTAGATGCGAGGAATGTTCCCCTGTAGATGATTCATAGGTTGAACAAGGCTAATGATGAGAAGTTGTACACTGAGGCTAACTACTACGCAAAAGACTTTTCAGGCTACCGAATAGTGACAAATATTTGTAATGACAGGGATTTTTAAGGACGAGTATCTGAGAACGCGGATCAAGTTTGCTGCGCATGGGAATGAAGATATCTGAGTCTTGCGGAGAGGTTATCCGCAAACTCAACGTCATATGCCCCATCGCCAGGGACTGCTTTAGGTTGTTCGAGGTCGGAATGTTCTAATGCTTCCATAACATCTGAGGTCAAAATTAGTACACTACTTTGTGAAAAGTGGGGGGTAGCTGAATCAAGCCCTACCTTCGAGGGGTGGTTGAACAGCAGCACTTAGGGCTGACCGCCAAACCTCTTTCAATTTATTGTTTGAGAAACTTCCTTCGATCTCAGCTGCTCCGACATTTTCAAGGACACATTGACGCCAGTGGAACTTTAGTGCTTCAAGATCAAGGTCTTTCTTTTCTGCGATTTCAGCCGTGATGCCATGCCATTGTAATCCGGACTTGATGGGCACAAACACTCTGACTTTGAAATCGAGCTGTTTTATGATAGGTTTAGTAAGCATATGCTATAAAATTACTTTATAATGGAATAGACATACTGGATTAATTGCAAGGAATCGGCGATCGAATGCTGCATGAATATCCGCTCGTAAGACAATCCCGTTGCGATCTCGGAAAGTATCACGCTGACGCTTGTCGAGGGCCTCAAGGGAAGTTTCCGTGGGCGCTGGAGTGTTATTGGACCAAACGTTGGACATTTCAGTCCCGGTTTGGTTAAGAGGGTAGCAAAACCACAACTTCACTGGGACAATGTGCGCCGCCTCAAAACCAGTCCCACATTCGGTGCCATCCACTAGCGATTTGCCCTCCTTGATGATTGTGTTGGAATCTCGTGAGATTGCGCACTTCTTCCGGCACATCTTGACGCTAATTTCGAACGAATTTCCTTTGTAGCTGTCAAAAAGCTTCAGCAGGTGCGCGTTAACTTCGTCGTCGAAACTAGATCTTCGCTGCCTTTTTGCGCCCGCCAAAGGTGTCGATGGTACGCTTGGTGTCGATAGTACGCTCGGTGTCAGTGGTCTACTTGATGGCCTGCTTGGTGGCCTGCTTGGCGTCGATGGTCTGCTTGGGGTGGCACTTCGTGGGTTTTTTATTCCGTCTCCGATAGAAACAGGCGCATATCCATTAGCGATTGGATCGAATCGAGCGTCTGGAGTTTTCGCGCAATTTGCTATAGCCCTACGAATTAGTACAAAGAGAGCTACGGCTGCTGGAAATGATCACTCACCGTTAATGTGGTCTTGGAGACGAAAGTTAGCAAGAATTTTACAGGCGTTAGCATCGTGGTACACGAGCCCTATAAAGGTCTCGCCAGTTGATAGTGCAGGCGGGTAGAGATTAGCAGCGTCTGTCTCATAAATGAAACGGAGGCTGCCGCCTTCGTATATGGCAAAAGCTAGGAGAGAATCTCCAGCTTGTTCATCGGAACCCAGTTGTGGGTATATCGTTTTAATATCCGTGAAAAGCGTTTGGTATGGTAAAGGATTGTTGGAGTGCTGGTAGATGCCGGCAATTTGACGTGACGACCCATCTTCTCTCACTTCGCCAGGGACGACAATGACATTCCAGACGGACCGCCTGATGGTGTTGATATTGGAAGAAGCCATAGTAATTGTGTCACCAGGCTTAAAAGGGAGTTTAAATTGGAAGACGCGAAAGGTTCGCAGACGTTGGGGCGAGGTTGGGGCGTTGGAGGGACGTCTCCCAAGCTAAGAGAGAGAGAAGGGAAGAAGGAAGAGAATATAGCAAGGACGATAATCTCCGCACAGAAGTTTTGAGGGGATAGCAAGAAGGCTAAAAAATAGTATGAATGAGTACATTGATGTGGGCAGGAAGTGGCTGATGCTGACAGAGAAAAGAGCAGAACTAGAGCGCGTTAGGGGATATAGAAAATAATTTTAGTGGAGGCACTTGAGGGAAAGAGAGTATACCGAGAAATGAAGGGGAAAGAGGAGGTGGGCGGTGAGATGCACTGGTGGTTAGGAGAATTTGCTGGCAACGTGAGCATCAACACAGAGAGGGAAATGCAAATGAGCAGAGCTCTTTCGCTGAGGCCGTTGAGGCTTTACGTCCAACTAACCTTCTCTGGTCATTCAAGTAGGCACCCAGCACTTCTAGGACTAGGGTTGATAAACGGAGCTTGAATCTTGCTGTATTCTATACGAAAGCCGAGCGCGACCATCTACTCCAGTAATGCTGTACCACAGAAGCTCAATCAGCTAGATTTAGCCCTCTCGAGACTACCACAAACGAATGTATTACTGCTATTTAGTTTTGTTATGAGATAGCGGGGATATGGAAAAAGTTAAAATGTTAACCAATATAAGCGCTAGTAGCAGAATTTGTTTGTCGCAGCTTTATGTCATTACTTGGACAAAGACACTTCGAAAACCGTTGAGGTATCGATATATCGTTTGTGCTGGCAGAGATACGAAGGTTGCAGCTGATTGAATACATAATTATTCTATGTGCTGCATATCGAAAGTTTGTACATGATGCTCCCGTATTTGTGGCTATTTATAATCCAACAAATTCTTGGCACAATTAAACTCTACCTGGCCTGGGTATTCAAATGGTGTGATTTTCCGGTGATACTTGCTAAAGCTTTTGCGTTTGTCTTGGTTAAATTGGCTCGAAGGCCTCCATTGATAGTCTCAGTGCTAGACTATATTAATAAAAGCTCCATTGATGCTAACTTGAAGATAATATATATAAAGAAATAAATTTGTCCCCTAAGGACAAAACTTTATATACGTGGGGGCATGTGCAAAGCCTAGAGTCTAGACCTGTGTAAAACCTACTTTCGGCAGGGATGAGCTCACATGGCTGTTAACTTGGTGATTCGTAGTCATCTTCTATACCGGTTTATGAATTGGTTTGCCGTCATTGATTAAGCTTTTCATCGAAAAGTGCCAACGAACTTTGTATAGCAGTTTCGTCAATATTTGTTATAACGTATCCTCGGTGTTGGAGTTGAGGGCTGCGAGGTGACGGTAATTTGGCATGCATGCATGCAGACAGTCGAGTCGATTCTGGAATAGCGAAAAAGGGCTTCAAGCGGGATAAGTTTAATCCTGCATGGCTGCTAACTTGGCGATTTGTATTTATCTTATATACCCATTGATTTTAATTGACTCACTGTTGTCGATTAGCCATTTACCCAAGGCGAAACAAAGATATTCTGCCCGGGATAGCCAAGCTTAGTGACGCTTTTGATTAATAATGCTATGAGATTTCCAGATAAAAAAGAGCACCTGGAAACTAACGGTGCCTGCAGATAGCTTAAGCGACGAAATAATATGCACGCAAAGTTAAACAAGATTAGGGTGAGGCGAAGATGAGGATCTGAAAACAGTGATTTAAAATCGTTGTGAATCATCTTTGGTAGATGGTAGGGTATCACTCTCAATCTTATAACTCTCGGTTGTGTATTGGGACAATGTTATCGACTTTGTCTTGCACTTCTGGGCCCATTTGGTCCCCTTCTGCTCTATTAGCGAGATTCGGAAGTGTCATTAAGGGCGCTGTCGTAGCTGTCTCTATTATCAGGATCTAGACACCTAAGCCTTGTGTACAAATCATGGACAAAGTCGACGTCGTACGCGCCATCGCAGGAAACGCCTCTGCGGACCTCAACATCGGAATGCTCTAATGCCTCTACTACGTCTGCAGGTAGAAGTCAGTACCAATATCATGAAGGCTAGCGAATTATTGGATCAAATCTTACCCTCCAGAGGTGGTTTAACGGCGGCGCTAATAGCTGAACGCCAGGTCTCTTTGAACTCATCTTCCTTGAATTTCTTCCTGATCTCTTTGGCTCCCGCATTCTCGAGGACACATTGACGCCAGTGAAACTTTAACGCCTGGTGATCTAGGTCGCTATTTTGTTCGATCTTGGCCGTGACACCGTGCCATTTCAGCCCGGACTCTATAGGCACGAATACTCTGACTTTGTAATCGACCTAATTTCAAATATGTTCAGTGAAAGTTACCATAAACTACATTGCAGTAGAATAGACCTACTGGGTTGATTGCAATAAAGCGCTTATCAAACGCTGCATGAATATCAGCCCGTAGGATGATACCATTTTCGAGCTGGAAAGTGTCAGCTTGGCGCTGTTCAAGCGTTTCAATCGATGTTTCGCTGGTAGTTGGGGTGTTGTTTGACCAGCAATTGTCTACCCTAAACTTGTTGTCGTCTATACCGCTTGGATAACAGAACCACAACTTTACTGGCACTATGTGTGCCGCTTCGAAGCCGGGTCCGCACTTGAAACCATCAGCTGGCGGTAGATTTTGTTTGACCATCGCGTTGGACTCTTGTGAAATGGCGCATTTGCTCCTGTTCGCCTTGACTTGAGTCTCGAACCGGTTCCCTTTGCTTCGACTATCAAAAAGTCCCCCCAAGAGTGCGTTAGCTTCATTATCGAAGCTCGACCTCCGCTGCCTCTTTGTGCTCGTTGAGGGTGTCGACGGGATGCTGGGAGTTGGAGCCCTGCTTGGAGTGACACTTCGCGGATTCTTTATTCCATCTCCGGCAGAAACAGGTACATACCCATTCGCCGCTGGGTCGAAGTGGATGACGGGAACAATCACACACTCTCCTATCGATCACAAAATTAATATAGAGATATTTATTGCTGGAAATGTTGACTAACCTTTAATATGGTCTTGGATACTATGGCTATCAGAAACACTGCATTTGCCAACGTTGTGGTAAACCAGTCCCACACAGAATTCGCCGGTTCCCAGTGCGGGTGGGTAAACGTTAGCAGCGTCAGCCTCATAAATGAAACGAAGGCTATCGTCATCGATTATGGTGAAAGCCAGTTGGAAATTCTCAGGCTTCTGGATGAGTTCCAGATCCGGATATAGGATTTTGATATCGGGAAAAAGTGTTTCGTATGAGACCGGGTTTTCGGAGTGCTGGTATATACCGGCGATTTTACGTTGTGGTTCACCTGGGATCACCTCGCCAGGGACAATCACCACGTTCCACACTGAGGATCTAGCGCTGTTGGAGCTTGACGAGGCCATGCTAACTGGGTAGAGAGGGTTTAATTGGAGACTTAAGAGGATAGGAACTAAGGGCAAGAAGACGCGTAATGGCAGAGATAGTAGAGAGGGCCGGCTGGCAGCGATGTAAAGATGGGTCGCGGCGCTGGCAAGCCAAGAATTAAAAGGATATTATGGAATAATAATCTATAGTAGGCAATAATGCGTTCGAAGAGATGATAGAAAGATGGTGGGGCGGTGTCGGTGTCTGCGGTTCTGCAGCAAGAAGGCAGCTGATATTGGAGGAAGGGAAGGGAAGGGGAATCTGTTTTTAGAGAGATCTAGAAAGTGATTTTGGCAGATGTTGGTGGGGAAAGTAGAAGATTAGGACAGGGAAGGGGAAAGAGGTGGATGGAATATATCGGCTACCAAATGGCGTTGCTGAAAATGTGGGCATCAAAACATGGGTAGGCTTCGAGACCATTATTATGTTTGTTGCTGGCAAACGGAAGGGTAGGCCTGGCTTGGTCTCTTAAACTTTATAAACCGGCCAAACACAAAGGTAACGCTCACTTCGGAAGTCTGGTTTGCGAGGCCAGACAGGCTGTTGTAGCCATGACTCTTTTAACATCTGGCTTTGAGGCTTTCCTTTCCGTTAGCTTTCCTCAAATCTCGTAATTGGACTTTTTTTGCGCGCATCAATCCTCGGGCATGTATCTATCGAGTTTTGTGCCAAATTCAGTGGTAGGGACTTCAGAATTCAGCACATCCCGCTACACGGATAATGCAATCAGTATTGAATGGACCGCTATAGGCCTAGCTACCCATTGGCAATGTGTGCTGTCAGATTCCATTATCACAAAATGAAAGAAAAGTTAATGTGCAATTGCATCGACAACTGATATGTAAAGTGATATATCTAGAGCGATGTTACAACGGGACGCAGAGCTAGATCTATATAGTGTAGAGTTTAATACATGCGTATTTCTTGCAAAGATTTTTGATCTTGTCCTTATCGGGGCAGTGGCATTATCTTAAGAATTCGATTTGAGGGAATTTGCCTTAGACTTGGAAATGGTGTAATTTGGAGATCTCGGACGCTTTTAATTACAAGATTTACATACTCGTAGTTTTTCCCCCTCACTACGGACGAAATATTTCGTTGCGGCATTCTACGGATAGCATTCACCCTCTTCGGTCGATACGAATGAAGATTTAAACGACGACTAGCTCGATCGTCGGTATTGGGCGGCTTGCGGGGGTTTTGCACCTTATCCCTGATGCTGGAGTTAAAGACTGCGAGGTGAAAGTAGTATGGCGTGTAGACAGTGGGGTCGACTCTGGTGTGGTGCAAAGGGCTCGGAGCGGGGTGAGCCCGCATGGCTGTTAACCTGGTAATTCGTATTCATTTTATATGCCGATTGTATTGATTAATTGATTTTTCGTCGTCGATTAGCCTTTCAGTCGTAGCGCCAACGAACTTTGAATAATAGTTTTATCAATATTTGCATTACTTTCCATTTAATCCGCTACCTACTTTGGTAAGAGCGTTCTGTATGGTGGATAAAAAATTCAGTGAAATTAGTTTATAAATTTGCTTAATGTGCGTATTAAGCTATCATTGATTTTGACATCGTCCGGTAACAGTCTCAGAAACAGCAAGTCTTCGGTAGATTGAGTTTTGCCGAATGCATCATCACAACATCCCGCAATTTTCCCCTTCTTGTCCTTCTTCTTTTGGCCTACTCGTCTGTCAACGTGTCAGCATTGTAATCACATCGCCTTTCCTTCCGAGCCCTCATGCTTCATAAGTCCACAAGCACAAGGAACGCCAATCAACGAGTAACCTTGCCCCTCGACTCGGGCCGCCTCCCCATTGCCTCACCTTCGGGGGTGGCTTAAACGCAACGCTGATGGCTGACTGCCAGGCTTCTTTGGATACGTCGTTGATGTCCGGGAAATCGTCGTAAATAGCATCGGCTCCCAAGTTCTCAAGGACGCATTGACGCCAGTGGAATTTCAACGACTCACGGTCTAGATTACGAGCTCCATCAATCTGCGCTGTGACCCCGTGCCACCGCAGTGTAGAATCCATGGGCACAAAAACTCTGACTTTGTAGTCAACCTGTTTTTTATGAACTAGTTAGTAAAATTGCGTTTTTAAATATTTTTTTCATCATAGTGGAATCAGCTTACGTACCGGGTTAATTGCAATAAACCGTTGGTCGAATGCTAACTGGATATCAGCGCGTAGGATAATACCGTTTCTGAATCGAAGGGTATCACGCTGCCGCCGCTCAAGTATTTCGATAGATATCCCCTGTGGTGCCGGAGTATTATTAGACCAGCTATCAACCATCGGCTTATCATTCTAACCCGTTATGCTACTGGGATAACAGAACCAAAGATTTATGGGCACAATATGAGCTGCCTCGAAGCCAGGCCCGTTAGCCAGCCAATTACCGCCATCTTTCAATATCGCGTTGCGTTCTTGCGAGATGGCGCATCTAGGTCGGAACACGCAGACATCGGCGTGGAACGAATCTTCTTCGCTGCAGCGGGTGAAGAGCTTGCACAATCGTGCGTTAATTCCACTGCTGTCGAAGCTCGACCTTCGTTGTCTCTTTGTCCCTGCTGGGGCTGCAGTGGGCGTTGATGTCGATGTCGATGTCGACGGCGAACTCGGAGTAGAGGCTCTGCTTGGAGTGGCAGTTTGCGGGTTTGCTATCCCGTCTCCAGCGGAGGGAGACACATACCCGTTCAGGATTGTGTTGAATTTGACCTTGGGAACGTGGGCACATCTCCCTATAGACCGGTTATTATTATTTGCTAGATGAGCGCTGGACATAGAGACTTGATCACGATTACTAACTATTAATGTGGTCTTGGAGGGTCCGGTTATCGGCGCCGCGGCAATAGCGAGTGCGATGGTAAACTAGTCCTACGCAGGTCTCGCCGGTTGGTGGCGCAGGCGGACCCGTATTAGCTGCGTCGGCGTCGGCCTCATATATAAAGCGAAGACCACCGTTTTGTCCATTTATAGCAAAAGTTAGTTGGAACTACTGCAGGTCGGGTTGCTGGCCGATTTCCAGGTCTGGGTATAGCGTTTTAATGTCCGCGAAAAGCGTCGCGTATGACACCGGGTTACTGGAATGTTGGTATATGCCCGCGATTGGGCGTGATGATCTACTTCGCGTCACTTTGCCAGGGATGATAACAGTGTTCCATGTCGTGCCTCTGATAAGACTGAGATCGGGTGAAACCATTATTGTAGTTGGGTAGCTAAACTACCAATAAAGGCTTGAGCTAGGGAAATCGGATAAACCTGGAGATGAAAGAGGAAAGTAGAGAGGAGAAAACGAAAGAAGAAAAGGATTATTTTTGATAGTAAAGTATCTATATAGCTGACATGATAGTAGCTAACTTGAGGCGCTGGGGTGCGATATCCGATCCAACCGTTATGCGCAAATGAAGTTGCCTCTAGACGTCTAACGCCAGGTTGTTGAGGGATTTTGAGTTACTTTCTCTTCTATAAATACCTAGGTATCTATAGAACGTCTGTAGTGACAGGCTCGAACACTATCACCAATCGCAGATTTGCAATAATATAACTTATCCAGTACTGTAGTATGAAAACTACGGAGCACGTGGAAAATATAAAATTAATTTCCATCCTGTTCTTTAACTACAAAATTAGGCACTTAGGGTACATATCTTTTGCGCTCTAAAACCCTCAAAGAAACGTCTTGGGCGTACGTGGCTGGATGTTTAATTGCAGAGATACTTGGAGGCATCCTGTTCCAAGGTAGCCTGCCCATCCAATTTACAATTTAGAAGAGAGCCTAGGTTTGGCAGCGTGTATCGAAGTTCTTTGAATTCACTGGAGAGATACCTTCTCAGGCGGCGAGAGTAGAAGTAGTCGATAGACTAAGTTTCTACATCCCGCCTAATACTTGTGATCGCTAGTATAGGCTATTCTGGAGGATGGGAGTAGCGTATTAGGACTAAATTCACTATTGTTATCATAGCTACTCTATCGGGTAACGGAGGGTGCTTGTTCATACTAGGAGATAGGAGGTGTGTTATCAGCTCTCGCTCGCTACCACGTGTAATGTGAGTATGGTATCCCATCTCCCACCCCTTAGACATGAAAGAGCAAAACTTGCGGTAATCCCACAAGCAGTCCACAGAGCAGCTTCTCACCTAACGTTACTTTAATCTTCTCAACAAATTGTGTTTCTAAATAGCAACCCATTAACCTACTTTCGTTGAGGCTTCGGCCTGCGCTGATATCGCTACGCGAATGTTTTACATTTCGATATTGAGGAGGCTTGTAGTGAAAAAGATTTCGGTTTCATATGGGAAGTTGATAGAATAGAGGTGGAAAAAGATAGAAATCGAGCAGAAAGATGGCACTTCTAGCATGATTACGCTAATTGAAAGTGAATAATGGAAATAGATACCACATCAGAAAATCCTTGCAAGATTATTGAGCATCGCGGGCGATCAATACTGCATTTTTTTTTCAAGCCCTAGTCGTTTTTATCAAGGGACTGGTATCTGCGCTCTGTAGCTATACAAGTTATCCGCTCAGTAAGAGCCCTTGCAAATTCGGGGTCGTAAGCACCGTCGCCGGTTATCGGACCGTGCGGCTCGGGCTCCTCGCTCTCCATTGGCTCTTCGGTTTCCTCAACGTCTGCAAGGGAGTATCAGTAGATAATCTTGGTAAATAAAATGGGTGGATGAATTGATGGATGCGATTCGTACTTTCAAGCCGTGATTTAGTAGCAGCGGTGACAGCTATGTGCCAGGACTCCTGGATAGTAGTTTGCTTGTTACTTGGTAATTCCTGGGCCCCCACATTCTCTAGAACGCACTGCCGCCAGTGAAACTTTAGGGCTTCCCTATCAAGAGGCAAGTCTCGTATAGCCTTAGCAATAACGCCATGCCACTCGAAGGCAGACTGAATCGGTACGAATACTCTGACTTTGTATTCAATCTGTCCTCCATAGTATAAATTAATTTCTCTTTTTGATTCAGCAATAACTTTGTTTTCTTACCGGGTGGATGGCTATTAAGCGTCTATCGAAAGCCGCATGAATGTCCGATCTTAGGACCAAGCCATTTTTCTTGTCAAATGTTCTCTCGTTCCGTCGCTTTAGTACTTCCATTGATGTCCCTTCAGGAGAAGGTGTGTTATTCTTCCAGGCATTGAAGTCGGGGGACTTGGTTTCCTCTGGATAACAAAACCAGAGGTTGACAGGTACTATGTGCGCGGCTTGGAATCCGGGCCCGCAGTTTAAATTCCGCTCGCACATTTTTTTTTCCGTGGCGATGATGTTGTTTGATTGAGACGATATTGCACAACATCTTTGCTTACCCTTTACGCCTTTCTCAAACATGCTTGACCTATCCGCTTCGAACACCTCTTGTAAACGAACCCTCTCCAACTCAGTCATGCTGCTCTCGCGTTTTCTCTTTTTAGATATCGAGGGTGACTTTTGTTGGCCTGGTGAACTTCCCTGGCTGGGGGTTGTACTCCTCGAGTTGACTATCCCATCACCCACTGTTTCAGATACATACCCATTAATCTCTGGGTCAAACTCGACAGTAGGGACTTCAGCACAGCCCGCTACGGGAATAATATAGTCAGTGTTGGTTGCGTCGTGATGGGGCCGAAATTGCTAACCATTAATGTGGGCTTCCAGGTCTTGCACATCGGCGGCATCGTAGCAATTTTTGGGACGATGGTAAACAAGTCCAAGGTAGGTTGTACCGTCCTCAGGCCGTGGCGGATATAGTCTGGCGCAATTGTTGGTTAATTCGTGTATTAATCGAAACTTTGTTTTTTTGTGGATCTCCACGAATGCTAACTCGAATTCGTTTGGGGAGTTATCGAGGTCTGGGAACAAGATTTTCAAATCCTCGAACAAGGTCGCATACGAAATTCGCTTGAGTATTGGTTGATAAATACCTGCGATTCCGAGTGTTCCAGCGTCCACGAAAGGCGTGCCTTCGACTACAACGACGTTCCATACCTCCGACCTGAATTTTGAGTCTATTGCAGACATGACTTGTCGACTGTTGCTTGCTAGCTAGGCCGCATCAATGTGAACTCTATGATTTTATTCGCGAAAGGGATGAATCGATGCGAGAGGCGATGGGATGAGATGAAGATTCGAACGAGACAAACGCAGTTTCCAAGACAGAGAGACGAAGAGGAGAAATACTGTAAGGGACGATGATACCTATGCGCAGAGACTCAGGCAATAAAAAGCGGTGTGGGTGGAGAGACGCCAGTGGCGGGTGTTAATACGTTTGATACTGGCACGAAAAAAGGAGAGGAAACGATACGAGGTAGAAAACGAGCTGGTGGCTGTGATGGAAAGTCAAAACCCAAGATGAGAGAGAAGATAAGAGGAGGAGGGAAATACAATGGTAAGGAGATATACAATTTTATACTAACAACGTGCGTACTAATGCTCCCCAAGCTTTGTAGCAAGGAGCCATAGCAACACAGCCTGGAGCTTATTAGAAAACTTGTATGGAGATCCACACTATGGAGCTGGAAATTCTGTGACTCTGTATACCGCGAACAATCTTAATCAAAGATTTTGCATATTGGCAACTTCTCCCTCGCCCTGCAGACTACATCATTTATTTAAACTGCTCTACCAGAACGACTCCTCCTCACTCGAGGTATCATCTTCGTCATACCCGTAATTATTACGATCTTCATCGAGCTTCCCAAGTGCTGAAGCGATAGCAATGGGTTCTAGCCGCGTAGAGAGAGCGTCAGCGAACCAAGGATCATAGCTTCCAAGTTTGGATGTTGCTTTGGGTTTCGCCTTCTGAACTGGCCTAATGACCGCGCTGATGGCTGTATGCCAGGACGTCTTGACTTCATCCGCCACCAAAGAACCTCCAATATGACAAGCTCCCACATTTTCAAGAACGCACTGGCGCCAGTGGAATTTGAGTGATTCTCGATCTATACGGTACGGATTTATTGTAGCAGTGGTACCATGCCAGGTGGAGAGGGACTCTAGTGGTGCGAATACCCTGACTTTATAATCGATCTAATTTGAGTAGAGGGGCTTTGAGTAAGCGCCATTCCAACCACTGTAGATCAGATTTCACATACCGGATGAATGGCGACTAGTCTTTTTTCAAAGGCGCTCCGAATATCCAATCTTAAGATCAGACCGTTATCACTACAAAACGTCTTTTGATACCGACTATTTAGAGTTTTCATAGATGTTTCTTCAGGAGAGGGCGTGTTGTTAGACCAAGCATTCCAGGCAGTCTGAGATGTGACTGCTTCGCTATTGGTATTGTCAGGATAGCAGAACCACAATTTCGAGGGGACGAGGTAGGCAGGCTCAAAGCCCGGGCCAGGTGCAAAGTCTGAGAAGCACGAGGTATTCTTTGATTGGATTACCGCATTGTTTTCATGAGCTATTGCACAGCTTCCCCGAGATCGCTTGATTTGGTTTTTGAAATCTCTGTTCATTCGCCGGATTTTGAAGTTTTGTTCCATATGGAACTTCTCTATGCCTCCGCAGTTATCTTCGCGCTTTCTCTTGGTACCAGTAACAGGCGTCGGCGGCCGGCTGGGAGTAGCGCCAGCGCTTCGAGGACGGGTAGCATCCCACGCGTTGGAGATATCGCCACCAGCGAAATCAGGTACGTACCCATTGACTTTGGGATTGAATTCGAGGTTGGAGTATTTGGCGCATCCCGCTGCAGGAGCCATTCGTTAGCGTTCGTTTTGTCAACACTGTAGGGGTTAGTTGCCTACCTTTCAAGTGTTCTTCAAGGCTGCACCCATTAGAGAGCTTGTGACAACTGACCCGATGATAGATAAACCGGATATAAGTCTTTTTTATGGTTTTAGGTGGCGGAGGGTACTGGTCATTGATATCATCATCGGCTTCGTGGAAGAATCGCTGCGTCCCATCTCTACCGGCTTCTTCCACAAAACAGAGTTGGAAGGCCCGTGGTTTCTCTTCAGACTCCTGAGTTGCCGCGAGTTCTGGATATAAAATCTTGAGATCTTCGAAGAGCGTCTTATAGGAGATTCTATTTGTTTTCGGTTGATAGATCCCTCCTATTCGGTGTGAATGCTCGGGCAGGCGCGCCGTACCAGGAACGATTACGACGTTCCAGACTAATTCTCTGCTGTATGAATCAAACATTGGGTCGATAGTTCGCGCAACTTTAATTCTGATGAACCAGCTTGTAGAGAGGCGACCAAGATAATCTTAAGACTCGAAAGCTTTATGTCGATGTGTCTCAACTATGGCGAGGGCGAATGGTAGTGATCAAAGACCGTCAAGGCACTGAAGAGCGCGAGCTCAGCTCGGATCGAATCAGATATTTGGCCTTGGGGGGGGGGGGCGTGCTTTAGCAGTTAGCAGGAACTCAGATGTGTAAGCTACTCAAGTATGCGATGAGCACCCAAGACTTGACGTCATTGCCGTTGTTGACTCTGCTGCAATTGTGGTTGTTGCGCCAAGAAAATTAATAAAGTTCGCCTTAATATTTGTGGGTATCAAACTGAGGAACAAGGTGTCGATATGCTTTTAGATGGTAAAGTGGCTAGGTATTAGAATTTGGAAGAAGTAAGCACCTAGGTGTGTATTAGACGGGTATCCGTACGGTGACCTGGTAAGAGAGCCGCTTCGCGTTGACCTCTATGGTCACTAAATATTGAAAACCAAGCCTCTCAAATCCACCCTAACTATATTCCACTTCCTTGGGGTGGTGGGGTATCGAGAAACTCCGCGGCGAAGCCAACACTCCCTCGTTCTACAAATTCCTGGTTTACCAAGGCGCGTCGTTACCAAGCATCTCGAAACCAATGCTAAGGGTGTGCTGATTAAATGAGAATCGGCTATCTAGGTCGCACGATGGGTTCAAGATATAGTTTTCGCCACTGCCTAGCTACCATGGTGTTCAAAGCACCAGATAGCCCTTTCACCTATGAGGTATCGGAATTAATTTGCTTCTCTTCCTTTTTTCGCAAAACCAGCAAGTCACGCTCATATAAATCGAATCGATTAGTAAACGGAGGTTTATTTCGCTAGCAGAGTTTCCCCTAGCACACATTTCGTACCTTACCCGGCTCTCGCATCTTTGTGCAAAGACAGAAAACTGGCTTCGAATGCAAGTGCTATATACCGGCCGGTTATACTTAGTAGGATCGGACAGATTGCCATATACGATTGACGCGCGACAACGTTACTTCGAAATGATCGGGTTAGATATGCTAAGTTTGCACCCACTGAGGAGACCGAATAACTATGGATCTTTGCGACAACACCAAAAATAGCTGTTGGCGGGGCCATAGTGAGCTAGATGCTACCATCCCGTTCTCTATGTATCTACTACCGAGCCTGAGCGTCTCTTCCTTGATATATATCCCCTCCGTGGGCCAAACCCATCATTGAACCCTTCGAAGTAGTTACTACGGTACGGAACTGCTACTCCTCGCCACCGTTAAAAAACGAGCCAAGCAAAACATGCCGAAATACAAAGACATCTCCTGTCAACTCGTTGTCGATGGCGCCCCAGCTACGGAATTCGCTACTCGCTCCAGTAGGCGCTGTGTAGAGACTTACATCCTGGCGAAAACGGGTAAAGAGTACAGTATCAAGTTGAACCTCAAAGATTCGAAGGCACCTCGCCATACAGCGTACATCACGATAGATGGACGAAATGTCCAATTCTTCACATCAAGGTCCCGTACTCTGAACTTCCAATATGGTCACTTTGGTACTACCAAGCTTGACGGGAAGGTTTACTGGAATGACCACAAGCTAAAATTTGAGCCACTAAAGCAAACTTGTACGTCCTTTCCACTTTACTACACCCTAGTAGAAATTGTACTCCAAGCCGGGTTAAACTTTGTATCGCATCTTTCGACTCATATTCCCCACCATCGTTGGATACATGACCTTTTCTAACGGTAGACGTTGCTAACTACCGCCCAAACTAATAGCGAGTGAAGATGAAGAGGCAGAGACCCGCCCTGAGGTCCTAGAAAACATCGGCAAAATTGAGGTCAAGGTTTACCGACGCGAATTAGAGGTCACAGAGATGCCAGCCAAGCCCTACGACCCTGAAGTAGAAGAGGAGCGAAACTTGGCGTATAAAAGCTACCCAGTTGCCGTCGAGGATGTATATCGCCGCAAAATTTCACACCACACTGCTCCTAGCGGCGAGGTTTCCATGCAAGCGATGTACCCACTATATCGAACCCAGAACTTAGACTGGTTTGGCGGGCGGTATACCAAGTTCGTTTTCTACTACTTTTCAGAAGGTAATTACCATCAATATACGCAAATATCAGATAAGCTTTATCCCCATACTGATTATCTCATCTGTAGAAATGCTTCGGGCTAGAGGGATACTCCCCAGGAAAGTAAGGTCTGAGCTACCACAAATTGACGATGACCTTGTGGGCATGGACTTCGAGGACCTACAAGCTGAGATCATGCGCTTGAGAGTAAGCCTCGGCCTCCCCCTGCGTTCTATACACTCTTTGGAGCTAACGGTTATTATTATAGGCCTCCAAAAGCTGGAAGGTATTTGGTGGTAAAAAGTCCGATAAAAACGCTATGACTGAAAACAGGAGCGACATTGACGAAAAGGAGAGAATGAAGAAGAATAAAAGTTTAAATCGGATGTTGTGTTTCTAGAGCTTAATGTCGCATTGCCGAGGGGTACTAGGAGACCCTTTTTATTTAAGATCTTATTTATAAGCAACACCTGCATGCTGTCGAAGATCATGTATACAGCTGAACTAAGTTGCGGTACACGCGAGGTGTTAGTAATACTTGTCGTAATTTTGGAACTTCGAGACATCCATAATAGGATCCTTAATGATTTTCTCAATCCATTTCGCTATTAGATATGCTCTAGGATACTTTCCGGAAGTATAGAATGGCCTAGCAGTGCCGAGACCGGGCTTAGCATGCTGGCAGTGAATTGAAGCGTTGAATTTGAGAAACTCACAATCAAGCTACAGACAGAAATACTATCTGCCAAAGTCTAGCTCTACCCCACAACAGCCTTTCAAAACTTCATCGAACTTGAGCAAACATCCACAATGCCACACCACAACCACATCACCTGCGGAATGTACATTTGTGACCGCAAGCCTGCAGAGTACAATGTCCAACTTGACGGCGCGACTTGCACGACCCATATCATCTCAGAAGAGGACCAGTTGTACAGCTTCCAAATCGACGCCGACCTAGCAGCTGTAGGTGCCGCACGCCTGGACTTGGAGCTTTGGGCAGATGGGCACAATTTGGACTGCTTCACATTCACCGAAAAGCACTATGAAGTCGATGACGCGCAGGTCCGTGACCAAACCACAGGGGCTGTCAGAACCGTCAAACTGCGTTTTGCAAAGCTGGATACCGGTGAGACTAATTGCTGCCTACACCGCTTGGGCTTATCACTTTTTGATCTCTTACTCACACACCTTATACTGGATGTAGTAGCAATTGAGAGAGACGAATCCACCGATATGAAGCGCCTCGAAAAGCTAGGCACTGTCGAACTGAAAATATGGCGTGCTCAAGCAAATGCTTCTCACACGACCGCATACGCGTACCAGCCATGTGCATCACAATCAGCCATCCCTGAAGATGCAATCAAAGGTCGCAGCATTTCGCATCGTACCGATCTCGAGCTCGGAAATGCGACCATCATCGCTCAGCCGTCATCGTGGGGTTACATCACTACTAAGATTGACGCGTACGAAAAGCCGTGGGCTGTCTTTGTGTTTAAGCATGCTTCGAGGGGTGAGTTGACCTGTTCATCCTCAGAGTATCTATCGGGGTCACAAGATAGACCCTTAACTAATATTTGCACGTGTATGTAGGCCTTTTGCAGGCGGAGGGTATTGTGCCTAAGAGCGAAGAGAAGAAAGAGGCTACAGGTGTGGAGGGGAATGCTAGTTCAGATGTGGCCACGAGTGGGGCACAGCAGATGAAAGCAGAGACAATGCGAATGAAGGTAAGCTAAACTCCCTGGCATAATTCCTTCACATTTTACAACTCGCGTAGGATTGCCTTGTGTAACAAGACCTACAATAAACAGAAACGACACCGTTCGATTAAGGATGAAGACAGAAAGGCCAAAAAAATGAAGAAATCTTCGGAGCAGCCGGTCTCAAAAGCATGAAACGACGTAGGCCTCAGTAAATGAGAATTCAATAGTAGCGTATTTAGTAGCCGTGGTTTTATGCCTTGATGACGATTACAAATGATGTATTATCTGGATGCCCCAGGTTTTTCCCCATGGAATTCGAGGCAAGCCCTCTACAACTAGGTTACTACTTTGGTTTCTTTCTCAAAAGATAGACATTTATCGCACTGTTTGCCTCCTAACCAAAAGTAAATGTTAGCTTTAATTCTGCACTTAGAGGAAGATAGCACGAGAGAGGCGGTAATTGGTGAACTTAGGAATATTGGAGAGCTTTCAAAATATGTGCAATACCAAAACGCAGCTTTTGTAGATTAAGAAGTCCACGTGCAGTGGGTTTGGTCGTCTCTAGAGGAGGCTGTTGAAAGTTAGCTCTTCTCAGGTTTTCGCGATGATTGGAGAAACTTGTATGAGGCTTGCCAAAGCACTTACGAACTGTAGCTACACCACATCTAGTTGCCTAGTTACCCCATTCGACATAAACATAATCTCAGGATTTTAGCTTCTTCAAAAGGGCGCAGATGGCGTGTGTAGTTAATAACGGCCGCCGATAGCCATATTTATATAGAAGTGTGTTTGGATATTGCTCTCAGTTTCAGCTAGCCTTTGATTGGATGGCCAGTCATGACAAAGTTAGCCTTGGGAATCTGGTGAGGGCGCTGTTTAACTTGACTGCATATAAATATACCCACGTCCCTACCCTAATATCAAACAGCGTCTTCCTTCTTTAACATCTTCCTATTCTAAAGGCGTTAATAGTGCAACTAAGTACGTTTGACTCCATTTGGCACTTACTCGCAACCATGGTTCGCTTCAAGGGAGTTGAATACACAATCGCCATCGACGGAAAGCCTCCCGCTCGGGAATATCCAGCTGCAGAACAGGGCGATGGAAAAGATATGACAGTCTATGTCCCTGAAAACAAGGGCAAAAAATTCATATTGTCAGTTAAGCTGCCTGGCAATGACTACTGTGAATACAAATTCGAGATTTTCTGTGATGACGCTCTTCAGAAATCTTTCACACAGCAAAACCGTGGCCACGACGCCCCTGCGACTTGGAAGGTGGAAAGCTCATTTCCAATATTCTTTTGTATATATCAAATATGCCCTCCAAGTGCCGTTCCAGTTGAAAATTCTGGCTAACACGTATTTATTCTAGTCGACGGAGGCCTTTACAGAAATCCTAAGGCTACAGCAACCGACCAGCTCCCGAAAATGGATATTCGAGCCTTAGTAATACCAGAGCCACACTGGGGCTATCAGCTGGCGGAATATACCACCCGTGAAGCAAAATACGGCTCTTCCCATTCCGTCATCTTCAAGTTTGGACTACTCAGTACGTTTTACTTTCATGTCCTAAAATTACAGCTAAGGCTAACCCATATCTTCTAGATAAGCTCGAGGAGCTAGGAGCTTTCCGTCGAGCATCTGTATTGCCCGTCCCTCGTGGGGGTAAAACTAGACACGCTACAAGTCTTCACATAGACCAACAAGGGGGTGGCCCCACCTTGGAAAGTCGCGCCCGTCACAAATATGGATGCGCAGACGCTAAAACTCCCAAACCTGGTAAAACCACTGAGCCTATGGGACAATCGCTTTGGGGCACGTACAGCCCTACAAAATCATCACGCAACCCTCTAGGTCTAACGCCCCCGCGGCTGGAGGATGATACTTGTCAAGAGTGCTGCACCGAATGGTAAGGTAACAACTTAGCATGTCTTACGAAACTTGAAGCTAATATCGTACTACGAACTTGTAGTATTGAGCTTGACCGACTGGATGGAGCATCTTCTAAGCGCCGCGGCGCAAAAAAAGCTGTTCGGTTCGCCGATAGTGCCGAACAACAGCAGCCACAACGTTTCGATTCAAAAACGTATACATACATCGCCACCCCTAAGGTCCAAACTTCCCCATACACCCCAATCTTTACGCCCGGAAGTCCACGCGGCACATGTTCCGACCGCTACAACCGGAGGGCCTAGCACCACAGAAGGGTATTCACCTCGGAACACTCTTGTTTTCAAACTTCTTCAAATTGGTATTTCGCAATTTTGATATACAATATGAATTTTTGGGTCGCGCCCTTTCCATGTGTGACCGATAACCTCCCGCAAAAATTCGGCAACAATATTCATGCTAACTCCTTCTTAATTTGTATGTACAACCAAATTGGTGAACTATGATCGAAACAATGTACTCTACTGCAGTTGGCAAACAGCTGCTGAAAATTTTATAGCCCAGAATGAAATTGCGTGAACAAAGGGAAAAAAAATACCATATGCACAAATGAAAAGACTGGGTATACCAATGTGCCGTCTTAATGGTGTGAAACTTCCGCCTGAATGAGCAAAATCATCTCTCCGGCACCCTCCAGAACCGTCGCTGCATCCTCTACCTTGATGTTCCACATTGCGAATGGTGTTGGTGTCATGAAAACATTTTGTTTTGCATAGAAACCGTCCTGTCGGATAGAATTTGGGTTCGCTTCGTTAGGGTCGTTGCTAGACGGGACATAGTTGAATCGCAGCGGCGTCGAGTCTGAGACGAACTTAAGCGATTTGTAGGGGGAAGTTAAAGCCTTGTCCTCAAAGGAACCGCTGATAGTCAATGTCACGCGAACTTCTTTTGACCGCGATCCAAGGAAGTAAGCTCGCAGTCGCTGGACTCTGACACGGCTAACCGACTCGAAGTGGCTGCTGTTGGTTGGGATTGAGAATGTGAGACCGGAGGGAGACTTCAATTCACGTAACCAATTCCCTCCGAATACGCAGTCGCTACCAGTGTCGTTGGATGATAGCGAGAAAGTTTGTATTTGGCTTCGGAAGCTAGTTTGGGCGTGGGTGGCATCTGACTGGAGTTCGGCGACGGCGGCAGCATAGTATGAGGGCGGGGATAACACAGGAACAGTAGTCGGGGAGGTAGCTGCTAGGGTGTAGTATTGGTACGCGGCGGCATAATCGTTAAACTCGATGGCAACCCAGCTACGGACGGCGATAAGGCGATCGAACATTGCGCGTTTGAAGGTATGAAAGATCAAAGGCTCCTGGAGACGCCCGACTGCGGCCTCAAGTTGCTGGTTCTGAGCAAGAGCAGTTTGGAGATTGACGGTAGCCTCCATGTAGTCGTCCATGACATGGATATAAGCCGCTTGTGCTGCTACAACTGCCTTGCCATTGTTGGAGAGAGCGTACAGTGAAGCATAATAGTCGGAGGCTCCTTCGATTTTCTTTTGGTCTGCCGCGAGTTTATCCCAAGACAGCTCGTTCAGAACACGCCAGTTATCCCACTAGAAGTGCCGTTAGTTATGGGGACGCAGCAGTAGTAGATACGTAATAACAGATGTAATTGACTTACAGAAGCACTCAGATTGATTACGTCAACTTGCTCGACTAGATACCAAAGTGGTCAGTTAAAACTGTGTCACGATCGCTAGAGGTTCTAGCATGGCTAGCAAATGACAGAGCTAATGCGAACTTACGTGGATCAACAGGAATCTCAAAAGTGGTCACTTGAAATCCATTTGGCTTGAGCGCTGGGATAGTAGTGCTAAGTAATGTGTTGAGGGTGGTTGTAGTGGTTGATAGCGCCGTCAATCCCTTTTGCATATTATCCGCAAGATATTTGAGCGAGTCTGATGCCGCTTTCATGCTCTCACTAGACGAGCCAGCTTCTTTCACCTATAATACTAGTAAGTCACGGGATCCGGCGGTGAGTGCTAGGGTTTCCGTCTGTTGAGGCTCGAAACTTACAACTTTCATTGCGGAAGCCATATCTTTGTAGGCCAGGACACCCTGCGAGGCAGTCGCGGGGAGAGCAGCCACTGAAAACATTTGGTTAACATCAGTCCGGTTACAATTCGATTAGGTTTCTAGAGAGAGTCTTACTTCCGATTCCGGCCGAAGCAACAGCGATGAGGATAGTTCCGGCGGCCATAGCGATGCTAAGTAGAAGCTTTCCCATCTTTCTCAGGCACAATTATCGTCAGTTCTATTTTTTATCTTTATTGTTTATTCAATATATAGCATTTGTGACTCACCTGCTCAGTAGAATACTTCTTGATACCCGATTGGAAAGTTGCTAGGCGCACTGGTAAATCATAATAGGTATTCTGTCGAAAATTTAGGGTTAGCCATTGTCATTTTAAAGTTTACGTTACATGAAAAATCAGTTTTTATGGCCTTACATTATAGTTCCACACTGCGTCATTGAGAGCATGAACGGCAAACTCGATCCTATTCCTTGCTTGATTTTCCAGAAACTTATACTTTTCTACAGCGGTCTTTGAGTTGGTGTACGCGAGCAAGGCCGCATCTTTAGCTGCTTGGGCGCCCGCCTGTTGTTGCGAGAAACTATTAAAGCTTTCTTCAAAAGTCTGCGCGACTGCAAGATGGTCATCCAAAACGCTCTTGACTTGGCTGATATCCAAATTTGGGACATATTGCTGGAGTGGATCAGAAATCATCCGGAGCTTGGATAGACTAGTGAGAGCTTGGTTGTAGATTGGCAGGGCGGGTTTTGAGCCAGTAGTAGTCTTGGCAATGAAGTCGTAGATCTTAATGGCAAGTTGGGGATTCACCGGTTTCCAGGCTGTTGCCAAAACATGCTGGAATTGAAGCAGTCGTGCAAGGTCACTAAATGGATAAATGTTAGTTGATGTCACAAATGAATGGTGAATCGATGGAGCACAATGTACGACACAATGCCGAGACTTACTCTTCAACGAAAGTTTCCGCGGTCAGCGAAAGGTCGCCCATATAGTCGATTACCTCAAGCGCAAAGTCCGGAGCGCTGAATGGCGTCAGCTTTGGGGTTCCATTCCCAGCTGTTGCTTCCAATAGGACGCCATAAGCGTCCTTGGGAATAGTAATCAACACTTCCTTGGCGCCACCGTTTTGGTCAACGAGCTTGACTGGGAAGTTCTCCGACAACCCTGGAGTGGCGAAGTACACTACGACCGATTGATCATATTTGATAACTAGGGAACCTGGTTTAGTGGCTAGAGGAGAAACTTCGCGGGCGAAAAGGTAGAGGGTTGTGCGCTGCGGCACTTCAACAGCTTCACCGCCAGCAAACTGCAGAAGATCGCTGTAAAGATGGATTTGCGCGGATTTGATCGTCAACTTTGGCTTCACGGTAGCGACGGCATCCGCGAGGTTTAGGTAAGGCTTTCGCAAAAAGACTTTCTTCTGATCTTTACTCCTGAAATTTTGATAGAGAGTTGAAGTGTATTCGTTCAATTGAACATTGCTCAACACTTCATCATATCGCTTAGCCAGAGCAATGTCGTTCTGTCTAGCAGCTAGGTGACTGAGGTTTGGAGAGCTGAGAGGCAAAGCAAGGGCATACGGCAATGTCGCCGCTACAGCTGACAAAATCAAGTGTAGCCCCAACATTGTGAATAATGTGCTCCACGGGAGAGTGGATTTGGCACGCTGTGGACTTTTCTTGGAGTGGGTTTGTGTGAGATATGGAAATGAAAAGGAATATTTGAGAAGAAGAATCGCGTCGAGAAATTAAAAGAGTGACCGAAGTAATAATATAAAGAAAGTTATGTCACTGCGGAAAAATGAAACGAATGAATGTTATGTCTAGCCCGACTAGAAGAGTCGAGATGGTTGATGATGCTGTAACAAAGATGGAGACTGCTTCACATTTATACTAATGAGAAGCTGTCTTCTAGATTATACATGGAACTTCTCCGAGGGATCGGACGGAACGTTAGCTGTTCTTGCTGTAAAGCGGGCACGCCTGCCAAGGCTAAGCGTTTCTGTCAAAATCCCCCATGAACAAAGGCGTAAACTTCCTCGTAGCCCTGGCGGGGGACAAACCGGGCGGTATCTAGTTCAGACGCCTGTCTTGAGATGACTTCATTTGAGTAATAGTCTCGTCGGACCAGGTGGAAAACGAAAATAGCTAGTCTAAGGTAGTATTCGGAATGCCCAGAGAAGCCGCCTTCCAATATTCAGAAGGGCGCCACCAGCAGGGCCTCCTTGCCAAGTGGACCACAATTCCCTACCCTAAATAATTCACCACCACTATGGCACCTCTAGATCGCTATCAGCTACACGATTGGGCGCAAAGGAAGTCACTCAACTCCCAGATCGCCAGTATTTCCTGGCGTCTTGGCTCATAGCTTACTTTCTTGGACATCTTTAACCGTGCATTCGACCAATAAAGACGAAGTTATCGATTCGTACCTTCACCTTGAAATCCTTATCATCAATGCTATAACGTTATAACTCGAAAGCTCATCTCAGCCGATCAGGCCTTCTATATTCGTCAGCAAATATAATCCGGGGAATTTATCGCGAATACGCTCATAAAGTATATTAAAGTCTCTTTGTCTCGGATTTAAGAACCAGACCTCCGGTATATCAAAGGGTCAGAGTGTAACGCTGAGAGGAATAAAACTAAGGACTGGAGCGTGACCGGCAGCCCCTGTGGCTACTTGATTCGCTTCTGACGTCTGACTTGGGAATTGCAACTAGCAAGGGTTGAGCCTATAGCTGTTATTGATTGAGGTATCACTGGCGCAGCTAAGTTCCTGAATCGTAATCCAATTGTGTTAAACCTCCTCCCTATCCGTTTCGAATCCGGATAACCGTTCCGGATTTAGGAAGTGGGTTCCAAAGTCGCAACAACGACGAGCAGGTCGAAGCCCAGAATTATGCATAAGACTTGGCATACAGGGTCCAACTTGTTGCGATGGCTGCACCCCAACAAATCTCTAGGATACCACATTGTCTACATCGCCGCCAAGGACATTCTTTCTCCACGATATATTCCGGTTAGATCGTCGCTAGCCTGGCTACCCCTGCAACTTCAGGTCCTTCGCAATTCTTAGGCTTCAACATAGATATTCGAGACGAGCTATACGTCGTATCCATCTCTATCTTTGAAAGTATGTTGAGCAGGCCAGGGTGTAAATATGTATCCGCACAGTTCTCACGCACGCATGACCCAGCGCTCATTACTGCGTATTCCTTATCGTATACTTTCACATACCGACGAGGGAAATAATATGGCTGGTGTAGTAGTCCCAGGATTCACGTATGCACAATAAGATGAGATTATTGATCTCGATTCATGCGATTAGGTAACCTTGATAAGCTACTTTTATTCGCCGATAGACTTCAGACTAGGGGCCGCTCTCTAGATCTCGATATCTCTCAACATTCGTAGTAAGTGCTCATCGGCCGCATAATGCAAGGGCCTCGGTAGCTGGCCAATGTCCGTCGCTAGGACGAATGCAGGTACGCATGCATGCATAGCTATAGGCGGAATTTACCGGCCGATCCCCAGAGTATCATTGTGCCCAGTCGCACACTCAGCCACTCATGAGTAGTCCGCCTCGTTGCGGTTGCTCAGCAATCGATCGGGTCCATACCCATGGTTCTATTCCATATCTGGGGCGACCTAGCTTGCTGCCAATCTTTTGATACATTCAGGGAACCGGAGCTACCTTGTGATCACTTTTTATATCACGCTTGCATACTAAATTAGCTACCAAATTGGTTTCATAACATCGACTGCCAAATCGGTATGTCTAGACCCATTGACGCGTCGATACGGTGAACCAATATCCTTTGTCTTCTACAACAGATTACGCCCTCAGATACCACAGCAATTGGTTGAACCTTGCAACGATGCTAATATTACTTGAATTTGCGACATCTGTCGGTCAGTTGATGTGTCTAGGGCGGGCGTAGACATCGCAAAAATACACCGCAAAACAACGGCATACGTCGTCGACGTGGGTAGAACAATGCCCCATAGACGTTACCTGTCCGCAGATGTTTCGAAATGACAGCTTGGCATACAGCTAAGCCCCTATTGCATATGTCACTGCAACCTCTCCAGGACATCGGGGTGTATAGATGCGTGAATATTATCGCCGTAAACCAGGAATACGGTTTTAAACGTCAAGGCTGGTGCACGTGTACGAAACAGAAGATGGAAAGTTGCCGATTCAACGCCGGTTCTACAGATGTAGTTGATATGACATTCTCAACCGTTAACCTCGACGTATGCAGTTCGAATTAGGCAGCATCTGTAATGTCACAATACAATTTGGGTTGATCTATGCTGGACGTTGCAACGAATCGGAACAACACCAAATGCGAGCATCGCTTAGGTAGCTTAGGCAAAATCGAGCAGGTGCTGTGAAACAGTTACGATCTAGCCGTCCCATCTCCAAAGGAATATAAACTACACTGTGAATCCAACTTAGCTTCAGATTTCCAGTTCGATCGGTATCTCAGAATATAGGGTCTTGTTCCCAGAATTCAAGCCGTCCGCAGCTAGAGTCAACATCTGGCGAAGGAGTCATCGAACCCCATATTCTTCTACACCACTTTTCCCTCTACTTTTATCTCCTTCACCTCAAAATTTAATTCTTTTTTACCACATTTATTATCTTTACTTCAAAGATGATTGTCTCTCCAAAACTCTTGGCCGTTTTGGCGTACTGCTCTCTAGCATCCTCTGCCGTTATCCCCAATGAATCGGAATCCCACTTCTCGGAAATCTATATCCGAACCCCACAGGATCAAAAGCTGCTCTCTGGAATCACTAAAACTCCGCTGGTCTTCGGCGCAGCCAACCCAGCTCTTGGAAATCCGGAAGCATCATTTTTGTTCAACAACAAGTCTTATTACGCATTGCAGCAATATGTGTATAACGGAATGCAACTGCCCAAGTCCAGGAAGATCTTCCGTAACACTTACAACAAAGATCAATTCAATGGCGCTGTCGGAAGTAAAAGTGCCTACAATTTGACAATGGAAACCTTTGTTGGCATCCAGGGCCACTGCACGGACTTTTGGACCAATACAGTTGGCCAGATGACGCTATTTGCTGAAAATATCGGCCTTTTCGGGCGAGCTGCGAGCACGGTATACAAAGAAATGGAAAAGCAGCTCACCGTAATGGCATCAATCCAAGCGAGCGCACGTGCGAGCAATCCTGCTTGGAAAACAGCGATAGTCGATGTTCACAGCTTGGTGGTTAGACTCCAGACTCAGATGAAAGTTGCCCGGAACCAGTCCGACACGCTCCTTGGAAACATTCAAAGATTCCGTGCAGAGACAATCAATGATATGAGCAACCTGCAGCAGGTCGATAGACTTCTCAATAACTCGAACGCCGACGTGTATAAACGAATTGAGGAGCAAAATCAAGAAATTGCCCGGCTAAAAGGCGAAACAGACTCCGCACAAAAAGACTACGATGCAGCAGCAGGTAGAATCAGTGTTGGGCAGAGGTCTTACGCTTGGATCCCGCCATGGGGCACAATCGTCTACTTTTGCCTCAGCCCCAAATGGAGGGACGAGATGGATGCAGCTACGAAGCGGAAGCAGGTTGCGATGGATGACATTAAGAACAAAGAAGCAAGTCTGCGGGTTTTCATTGATGTAACCAATGATATTAAGTTACTGGACATGCAGACAGACAGCGTTCTCCTCTACATCAATGATGCTATCAGTCTTCTTGGCAGTGCCTCAGACGCATTTTCTGACATGTCTGCTTCACTTTCGTCGATAACGGCGGAACTTGAGTCTGAAGCTGAAGCCTCTGATCCAGCAACCGTTAGACCCACTTGGTTCTCTGACTTGACTTTCAGGATGTCACTTGCAGCATCTGCAGACCATTGGAGTGAGATATACACCCAGGCAGCGGCCTTCAAGGGCAATGCGGCAATTAAGGTTGTGTCTCAACAGGAGGCCATCAGGCTGTATAATCAGAAAGCCAATGATATTGCCAACTCGTTGAAAGGTATTCCCGCTATCGCAATCGGCAGGTCGATTAAAGTTATTAGGTCGCTCATCAAATGGTAATACGCTTTTACCACATTTGCAAACTACTAGCGAGTGATATCTCCTCGGGGTTTTGTTGGTGTACATATATATCTTTCTAGTGGTTTTTGATTATTGCGCATCTAAATTGAGGGGTTTTGGATTTAGTCCCAATCGGTGTACCGCTCATACCCCTGTCAATCCATTTTTTGTATCTTTCGCAAATGTTGGGCCCTACTCAAGCATTGAAACAAGGCATTCGATATTGAAGTTTGATGTTTAAGTTTGGTATTTCTCACCACCTTCTAATCGTGTGCGTAGTGTAACACACACCCTATTTATTACCACTTTGGGAAATTCTACCGTCCGCTAGCGCCAAAGCCGTACTTGTGCCAGACGACCGCGAAACTTGCATCACATTTTACTTCCAACGCGAACCAATTTCTTCAAACATCTTTATTATGTAGCAGTAAACCACTTCAGTATCCAGTAGGTACTTGGTGCATCTCGTGTTAAAATTGCTTTAACACCGAAGGATTTATATGCGCCGGTCCAATGCCTAACGGATGGAACGACCAACCAAATGCAGGCCTTCGACCGAGGTTCGCAACATTGGTCCAAACCGAGGCTGACGCCACTTCGGTAGCGAGATTATTTAGCAATCGCCTTCCATCTCAGTGAGCACCCTCAGCTCGATTACCTGAGAGACTAGTTCAACGTCAGAGGTTACGAATGTGAGTAAGTAGCAAACACAGGCACCTTGGTAACAATCCGCGAACCCCTTTGCAGTTTCCGTATACGCTCTGTCCAACATGCCGAATCCGGTAACACAAGGTTTCAAGAGCTTCGTATCGAGCCCTGCAACACATCCAACCCTGGAGAGCGCGCGTCGCCAAGAGCGTGCAGCGTGTTGGAAACGCGAAGCTGGAACCGTGCTTTGTCTCTTTTGCTATTAACATGAGTCTCGGCTGTTAATACGACCTTGTGTCCACTCCTTGCGTGCCGAGAAATATTCCAGATTGAATAAGTCTCGTGCACGAGATACGGCGCTTGTGACTAGATTGCGCCACCAACATTTTTTTTTAGAGATATGCAGTTATCGCAATTTTCTAGCAGCAGTCGAGTCGCCTCCAGATTTTCTGGCGAAAGCTTCGCGCATACGTGCGTCGCCAACTGCGGTTCCCTGAATCCATTACCAAATATTTCCCCGTAACGCATTAGCCTCTATGCAGCTCAACAATATCGGATGGGAAACGTACATTTTCCCCCCGATCCAGCTCTTTCATCTGCAGGTACCTGCAAGGGTTCTCCACATGCTTCATTGATAATCATACCTACTCGATCGAGAAATCTCGGCGGGAAATTTTAGGCGACGCTAAAAGCGATCCGGAACCCGTCTTTTGCTTGAGCGAAGTCCGATCTGCGACACTACCAAACAATAACATTGTCGAGCTCTCCTGAATCATGCCACGCCAGCACCGATCGTATCTGAAGCTTCCATTCTGGATCTATAAGGTCTATTAGAGAGTAGCTTCGGTTCAGCGACAGGGCAATCCTGGGAATATATGTGGCCGCACCGTCGATTCGTTCTAGCGATGTAGCGGAACTCTCAGGTTTCAAGAACTCACCAAAAGCATTAGTAAGCCAGCGAATCTCGAGAGGGGGTCTAGGCCTCGTCACGTCAACTGAACCATTGGAACTAAATAGCAATAACGGGCATCGTGTAATATGCTGAATGTGTTGGAGTTGATGCTAGTCCAAACCTGGCAACTGAGATTGGTTGAAACTTTAGTATGGCGCAAAAACCTCGGCAGGAGCATAACGCCATTCCTGGCATGTGCATGATTAGTCAGGGGACGGACTTTGATGCTCTATTCGGCGTTTAACCCACCCAAAGGGGACAGTAACACAATGCCTGCAGTTTATGAGGCAAATTTCAATCTTATCTTGGGGATCGGTTAATGCCGTGGTGCGTAAGCTGGCGAGTTCGTTCATAGTAGACGCACCCTATAGGACTCCACACGAATGCTTCAAAACTCTATTTCCAATGGTTTCGGCGAACCTGATATGGCGAAGAGAATCTCGACTATGATAGACATAGACCACAGGAGTTTCCCAAACTGATACCCGATAGATTAAAATGCAACGTCCTTTCATGAAAGTTTTCGTGCCAGCGAAACGAATAGATTGGTTCTGAGGTGCCCTATAATTTAACACCAATATACATATATATAAGTTTATTATATGTTGCATCACCAAACCAACTGCCTGGGCGTAATTTGCCAAGCCACGAGCGAAAGTGCGGAGAAGGGATTATTGGGATACAAACGAGCATATTTAACTAAAAGCTTATCTCGAAAGCCAGGCCATCGCAGTCGTCCCAAAAAGTAATCTGAAAATAGTCAGCCCTGTCCCTGCTGTCCCTATAATTTTGTGATTAAACGTTTCCCTGAAGACACCTTGGTGACGTACGTCAGTGGACTTTTGTATACTTTTGGATCTTAATTTTCAGATTTAAATCGATTTCAGCAAGGGTCTTCAGCATGGATATTTGTGTTTGGAGTCGCAGAGGCAAGTATGCTTAAAAGGGCAACCCCATTGACGTTATTCGTCATATAAAGTAGCCTTGGGACTACCGGGTCTTGAGACCAGTGCTGCGATGCGCATGGGTCTCTCTTCTTGCGTTACTTTGGGAGATGGCCGTACTTTATTCGGCGAAGACCGAGCCCACGAAACCAACAAAGAAAATCTTGAGAGCGAGAACAGATCCTCAGACAGGAAGGGCCTACATTGCAGATGGGTATTCTAGGCAAGAATATGAGCAGACGGCAATATCCGTCGACAAAAGGCACAATGGTGATGGGTAAATTTTCACATACAACATTAATTACCGCTACTCCATGCGCTGGTCGCTCCAAAGATCACAAACCTGCATATTATCACTCACAACATCAATATTTCCTGCAGTCAGACCTATACGAAACACTTGGCATCCATTCCTGAATACAGGGAAGGTGTAGCTGGAGAATACTACATACAACCGGTTATCCCATGCCAGACAATACACAAATAGGTGAATCCTAAGGTCGTAGTTCTTTCCTTCTGGTACAGATTTTCGAAGAGTGAGGCTATTTTTAAACAGTGTTGGAGCCGTCCCGTTTCCATAACAAAGTCTAGTCTATGAGACAAGTATCGGGTCGCATGAGTTATTCTTGTACAGGCGCATTAGCAAAAAGTGCCCTGGAAGGTGGTGCAGAAAGTTGGAATGCTGCGAGGAGCAAGAAAGTCACGAGAAATGGCAATAAACCAGCCCTGGATCACGCGATCCGCTTATATCTGCTGTGCCGCAAGAGCACATACCGTCCATATTTCTATTGGCCACAACCATACCGCTATCAAAGTGGCTGCCACACTTTTGCTGACGGGATGATTGGAAATGCGCTGTGCCTCTCGGTCAATCAATTTCCAACAAGTTCGCGCGGGTTTGATAGGAACACCCCGCTTTCAGCCTGCATATGCAGGTGAAATGCACGCCTTAAGCTTATGCGCCGCAGCACAGTGGACTTTCAACGAACATTTCAAGAAAAAATGCAAATGCGCGTACCTACACGCATGCACCACGTTTTACGGTTCACCGATTCGGTGAACCTGAACGATAGAAAAAGTCGGCAATCCCTCCTGAGTAAATGGAGACATTGTAGATATCCAGTCTTGTTTTTTCCCTTCTGGTAGCCCGACGCGTGCAGCGGGAGCACGCCTGAGTATCCATAGCTTACACCGTCGTTGCCGGTTTGTGTTGCAGCGTGTGTGTTGGGCGCCATTCTGTGTAACGCTGCCTAATCAAGAGCTGAAGGCGCCGTCAACGTTAGTCAACCGTGTGCCATACATGCAACTGCATCCGTTAACCGTCTTTGACCCACTTTTTTCGCTCAGCTGATTGATACCCCGTCGGCGGGGTTCCCGACTCGCTGGGAGTTTATGTTTTTTGACCTCACGCCACTTTAGCTCCAGTCAGTAATCAAGCTCCCATTGGCGAACCCGAGCTGCAGACACGTGGACAGGGTTCTGATTCCTCGGGCTCAACGTCGCTGCAGCTCCAGGCTGCTGGCGGTGTGCCTATTCTGGCAATTTACAAACATCAAGTCGACAAGGAAGGGGGTGAAGAATCGCATACAAAGGAGGGATGGCCTTCCCAAAACAGGCTAAATCGTGAGGCCGGTGCGGCCGAGTTCCGCGCCAACGCGGAGTCTTTGCAACTGCAAACAGCTAGCTGACAGTTTCGACAGCTCTGCAGCTCTGCAGCTCGATAGCATAAGGCTTTCTCGAGGGCATAACCGATAGGGCGAGAGTAAGAAGATGGTTTGTGGAGGCCCTTTTTTATGCTTTTTTAGTGTTAATGTATATATAAGATGCGGGGGCCAAAAGCAAAGTGTTTTTAGCTTTAGCTGAAAGCTATTGCAATCCCATTCCAAATTCAAAGCTCGATGAAATATAATATTTGCAAGAATCCAAGTTGAAGATCCCCTCTCAAGTCAGCAGCAATCCACATTAACATCTCCAATGCACTTCCCCACCTTTCAACGTAAATCGATACCTCGTATCCAGAAAACAACGCTACTCTCTCTTCCAAACGAAATATTAACCGAGATCTTCGCCTATGTTAGCCTGGAACAGCAGCAGCGTCAGCCACAGTATATTAGGGGGGAGGCCGTACATGTCAGACAAGCAGGCGACCCTAGCACCGACTCCAATCCGAGCTACAGCAATCCATTACAGCTTGCATCGCTAATACGCACGTCGCGTCGATTGCGCGATGTTGCGTACCCACTATATCACGAACGGCTATCCGTCGGACATGTATGGGCTCGGGGCCGGCCGGCTATAGAGCGGGCGCCGGTCGCTAATGTCCCTAGATTGCTGGAGATTATCGAGGCGAACCCACGGCGAGGAGATGTCGTGCGAACCTTGCACCTACGAGAGAATTGGGAGGAGTATGTGTGGCACGCGCCGATATGGAAATCGAAAAACAAGAAACGCCAATCCGAATGCCAACGAATGATCCTAGTGCTGAAGCGGATCGCGCGGAATGTAGGCCTGACTGATAAAAAGTTCATGGTCGCAATAGAAGATGGGAGGGAGGATATGATGTTGGCGCTTCTGTTGTTCTCGCTGCCCAAATTGAAAGAAGTGCAGCTAAAGCTCAACTTGTGCGGCTGGAAGCGCGGCAAGGCGTACCTACGGAGTACCCGGTTGATTGAAGAAGCTTTGGAGTTTGCGACGCCGCGGTGTGCGGCAACGTTGACAAAGTTCGATTATGGAAAGTATGCGACGCGGTCTTGCATGTGGTCGTGGTGTCCGGCAGCATGGCAGTTAATGAGCTTCCCTGGCATACGCTCTTTCGAAGCTTGGAATCTATCGGTGGAAAAGGCGCCTCGAAACAGCCATACCTGCGATTCGTTGGATAATTATAGAGGTATGGGTGCTCTACCATCCCGGTTGAAACAGCCCCAAGCCGATAAAGCCGACTGTACGGAATCGCAGGACTCTTTAATCCCGTCGAAGGGATCATCCTGTATCACACATATGGAAATCAGGAGTTTCAATACCTACGGAATCCACCTAGACCAAGTCATTGCCGCGCCACGCGCGCTGGAAAGTCTGCGACTGATTCGCGGCGACCATCACATCGACGAGCAAGTCGCAATTGGCAATGCGATTCTCTCACATGCTACTACCCTACGCGAGTTCTACATCGACTTTGGTAGCCTATACTCCCGGTTGTTGATCAGCGGCCTTACAAATTTGACGCGACTAGAAGTAGACAATCGCATATTTCTCGAGGGTGGCGCCGATGCCGACTGTTACGCAACTGAGCCTGCTGGAGACCTAAACACCTGGCTACCTAGCTCGCTAGTAACACTGTCGACATTCTGCTCGGGCGGACGCGGGTCGTATTCGTGCGAAGCTGTCGGCCAGGCGTTATCCACACTCTCTCCAGAATCGCTGCCGCAGTTGAAGTCGGTGACTATGGAGGTGTACCTAAACGACATGAGCGTACAACGGTTCAAGTCAATACGAAGAGCGTTAGGCAAGAAGGGAATCAACTTTAGCTATGGCTATCTGGACGATGGCAGTACCAGCAGCCACATGGGAGAGATTGATATGAGCACTAGCTCTCTACGGGTAGCGAAACCCCTGATGTCGAGGTTTCTACGGAAGGTTAGGGGTGCAGAGTCTCAGACTTTGCCTGTTAAGACGGTGTGTTAAAGCGGTTATTATGTTATGCATCTACGTTGTACGATATGGTGTTTACGGGTTGTTACAGTTGTGTTGTAGTTAAGTCCGTGAATCGAATCTCACGCGTGGACATACCAGCTTTGGTGCTAGCGTAGGCGAGCTCCTGTGGATACTTCAGTAGGCGTCTACGATTGGCTTGGCTACCAATGGCGAGCTCGAAGGATAATGCAGAGAGTATCGTATAGGTGGATAACACCGTTTAGAGGATTAGTGTGAAATATGCCGTTGAGTGTGATATCTCGAAACTTCAATGGCAAGATCGCATCAGACGGGGTAGGTACGTATACGTATACTAGCAAATACTCCGTGGTCCGTATATGTTATCACTGTTCTAGCCACGCAGAAAGCCAGCCACGCGATGAGTCCCAGCAAAGTAGAAGTTGTATCGAAATATGCATTGAAGATGGCGGTGCATGACGAACAATCGCTTGCTCTGGGCGATGAATTGCAATTCAGCCATGTCATCTGGCGAGCGACTCCTGCGGGCGGCGGTACGATTGGCAGAGTAACCGGCATCAATGCGACTGGAGGCCCGGTCCGCATGAACTATGCCAACGGGAAATCGGAAACGACTTCGAATTCGAGAGGAAGGCATATGTGTATCCTTCACTCTGATACATTTCGCATCTTGGATCCGTGCTTATATAATAACGGTGTCGGTGCTGTTGTTGGCGAGTCTTGGCGTTGCCTGCGCTGTGATTCACAGAGCCAAACTCGTCTCGCGACCATTTTCCCGTCAACCTTCTTTCCATCTTCCTTCTTCTTCGTATTCTACCCGGCCATCCATCGCTACATCTGCGTATCCCTCCGAAGCATCTTTCATAGCAAGCAGCCATCCATCTATCAACATCTATCTCGAATAGCTTCCGCATACTACTCCAACATGTCTACCACCGCCCGCAGACGTCTGATGCGGTAAGCTCCCTCCTCCCCCAAAAACCTCCGGTTCCTCCACCCTTTTGAACCCCTATGCTGACAGGAACCCACTCGGTGCCTCATCAGTGACTTCAAGCGCATGCAGACCGACCCTCCAGCTGGTGTATCCGCCTCTCCGATTGCCGATAATGTTATGACCTGGTAGATAGCCCCTCTCTCGCTTCCTGATCCTACCACGAGATCGCCACCCAAACTAACCATCACATTCCCACCCGCAGGAACGCCGTCATCATCGGCCCAGCAGATACTCCCTTCGAAGACGGTACCTTCCGCCTCGTCCTCCACTTTGAAGAACAATACCCCAACAAACCACCCACCGTCAAGTTCATCAGCCAGATGTTTCACCCGAACGTCTACGCTACCGGCGAGCTATGTCTCGACATCCTACAGAACAGGTGGAGTCCAACCTACGACGTTGCAGCCATCTTGACCAGCATCCAGAGGTGAGCAAAGCATTGCAATAGGAGTTATATTGCATTCTCGGGACGCCGTTGCCGAATCATCGGCAAATCACGTGATGTGCCAGGGATAGTCTGACGATTGTGGTGAAATTGTAGTCTGCTCAACGATCCGAATACCTCCTCGCCGGCAAACGTCGAAGCTAGCAATCTGTACAAGGACAACTCCCGCGAGTACGTCAAACGTGTGAGGGAGACCGTAGAAAAGAGCTGGGAGTCGTGAGGCAAGGCACAAAGAAATAGATTTCGTGACGAACTGATGAGACACGATACGACACCGCCACGGTTATATACGGTGGCGGGATGACCACGAGCAAGATTATATATACCGGGCCGCAACGCCAGAACAAAGCAGCATGAGACGGACGTATGCTTCTCTTGGATACTCTCCTCAACGCGGTATGCAACGACGAACGTCAAAGCTGCCCACCTTTTTCCTCATCAAGTACTTCTTGGCTTTGAACATTTGACTGTTATTACATTGTTCTGACAGCGCATATTTGATTTTTTGATTTCCGCTTTTCTGCTTCCAGCGACTGTGTTCATTTGGGTATCACCGCGAAATTCAACCCTCCGTGATGCTTTCTCTGTCACTCCTCGTTTTCCTTCCCGGCGCGCTCCCGTCTTTTTCCTCCTTCAGTGCTTGTTTGAAAGACCATTGCTTGTGGCGTATCTGCGGGGGCTAGCTGATCCTATCAGTGCAGTATTGGGGGGCACTTATCTGCACTATGTATGTTTACCCAGACGGCAAATATATACCGACTTTTCTATAAACCTTCTTCTTATACATACTACTTACGCGGCGTAACCTTCCCCATCGATAACGCAGGATCCAAATGGGCCCAATACGTATATTTATATGGCGTAGGTACGCGGGGTGAAGGATGAGGTGATGACTTCTTGGCGCCAAGCTGAGCGATATGATATGATCCGATCTGATTCGGTGGCCTGCATGATGGTAAGGAATCGTAGTTGACTAAGCTGATATGTTTTTGCGTCAAGGATTTGAGGTCGCCAGGTACAGGATTCCTAATTATCCGTCACGCAGTCTCGTGATGCGGCCGGTGGACCGCGGATTAGATACCAAGCGAAATTGTGTGTTTGGGGGAACCGAGGGTATTTGCCGGGTTCTCGCGAGATGGCTGCAATTAAAATGCTGGGAGCCGGTAGGAGGAGTGATTGAATGGTGGTCTATATAATTGTTCGAGGGAATCCGGGTTGTTGGATTGTTTATACGAGGTATCTTGGTGGCACGAAGACGTTGGGGTTGATAGGAGCCTACTGCACTTCGCTTCTGGCGAACACACACCCCGTCCGGTTAGCAGTAACAGTCGATACAGTACTCTGCGCTCTTTCCACCGCTGCTCCACTCTAAGTCCGGCGATGCCCGATCATGCCAAGCTTGAGGACTCTTAGTACTTGTATACCTGCGAATAATATGATATTAATTCTCGACCAATATGCTGAATACAGGAATGCCATTGTGCGTAAATTTATTGGCATTGCTCATGTTTTTCTACCCCCTAACTGACATTCAAATACGAAGTTCAGAGGCCGAGTCAGATTGCGACTTCCCGAAAATGCCGATGATATTCGGTAATGCAAACAAGCCAAGTCCAATGCAACCGCGATGCACACAATTCGATTGTTCGCCAGAGGACACCGCGGAAACGTGATCAGCAGCAATATGACAGTAAAACAGGTATTGGACGCCGCCTTACGCTAGTCGATCCAGTCGTTTTAACACGGAGTTTAGCCTATATTAATTTTGCGATAGAGTTATATAAAAAAATGTGTAACGAACCAGACGATTACCCGGGCTCGGCATCAGGCATGCCGTCTCCCTCGCGCACGAAGGAGTCGAAAGACCAAGACTTATACACACATTTCTGCGACGAATGGAATGGTAAGTCTCGGCTGCGCTAACCGGTTAACCGAGAGTGCGACAGGCATTCCCTGCCTTCCGACTCGTTTCTGAGGTTGGCCTTCCTGCTATGAACCATGAATTGGTTACTCGGTCGTCCGGAATTCTGTTAGTTTTGCCTCATGGTGCTGTTTGGTAATAGCGTGCGAGAGATGCGCCAAGAGCGTTTAAACTTGGTTTCTCCGGCACATTTGTCGAGCTTTGCCGTACGCTGGGGCGCTGTATTATCTTGCCATCAGCGTGATTGCGGTGGATTTTTCGTAGCAGGTTACACCTGGCGGGCTGAGTACGATGTTCCTGCGCTCTTTGCTCCATATCTCCGATGAGATCACCAATGAGGTCAGGGGTCGTCTCTGGCGGAATGGAGAATTGCTCTGCATGCAAGGGCAATCCAGTCGACTCTGCAATCTTCATTTAGGCAAGATTCGTTTCCGGGAACGGGGACCGCGTCCAGTGATTCCGTCGCTGGGTTTGTAAAATATTTGAGCCATGAGGCAAGCATGCTAGCTGTCCGCTAGGGATTTGAGAGTTTCAATGACGGCCTTTAAATAGGCGTCTCGAGTACCGTATTGTCAGAGCTCGATTGAGTGGTTCGTCGAGTGGTTTGAGTTCCTCGCCGTTTGTGTGCAACCTTCCCGAATTGGCAATACCACACAACACAACAACAACACCGACGCTTCACCAACGTTCCAACTTTCACTTCCATTCATCCGCATCGATGAAGCCATCACAGCTGCTGGCGTTCGCGGCAGTAGTTTCCCTCGCCGCCGCGCAGACATGTAACGTCCTCTCGTTCAAGTACACGCCAGTCATGGCTTCCGGATACCGTGCACAACTGGTGGCTACCGGCCTATCGACTCCTCGAGCGATTGTCTTTGATACGGCGGGATATCTGCTCGTTGCGGAGCGCGGGGTGGGGATTACGAGGTCGCAGGTTGGCAGCTGCGGGTCGCTGCTGAACCGGCAGATAATCATTTCTGATACCAGTGTGCGTAGTTCGAAGTGATTACAGAGGGTGACATGATGAGGCTGACTATTCCTGCGAGTAGCTTAACCACGGCCTTACGATCTCTGCGGACGGCAGGACAATCTTTGCAAGCTCTGCGACGACTGCATTCTCGTGGTGTGCGTATAGATACCTCTGAATGAATCGATTTGAATCGCTCTCCAACGTAAGAAGAAAGCTAACAAGCTATATACACCAACATGTAGCATATGACTCCAACAGCGGCGCCGTAAGCAACAAGAAGACCCTGATAACGGGCATGACCAACGGCTCCAGCGGCCACACCACGCGCTCGCTGTACGCCGCTATCTCCAATCCAGATCTGCTGCTTGTCAGCTGGGGGTCCAACGAAAACTTGGACTGGACTGCATCAAACATCAACAATGGGCGTAGCCAGATCCGTGGGTTCAGCATCTCGCAGACCTCGAATTCGGCCATATCGTTTACTAGCGGTGGGACAATATTTGGGTGGGGACTGAGGAACAGTGTCGGAATTGGCGAGGATGCAGGAGGTATGCAGTTTTATTTCCATCCATTTCTTAAGTAACATGCATTTTGAAGAGTAGTTTAACGCGGCTAACCATTCTGGAAATCTTTTGAAGGCGGCATCTGGTCCGTTGAAAACTCCGCCGATAACATTGTCCGCAACGGCCAGGACGTCCACAACAATAACCCGGCAGAGGAGATGAACTACCACGGTCTCGCAACCGACTCCAGCCAGCGTCCCAACTACGGCTACCCCGAATGCCTCGCCGCCTGGCAGGTCAGCGACCTCCCCAGCAACGGCGGGCTCACCACAGGTAGTCAATTCTCCAACATCACCGGCTCATCCTTCACGGACGCGCAATGCGCTGCACGACGAGGCCCTCGTATCTCTTTCCCTTCGCACAACGCCCCTCTCGACATCAAATTCGACCCCTCCGGAAACGCATGGGTCTCTCTCCACGGCTCGTGGAACCGCTCTCCACCAGATGGATACCGTGTCGCCATCGTCCCATTCGGCTCGGACAACCAGCCCGTCGCAGCATCAAGCTCGATGTCAGGATACACAAACATCATGCAGAACGCAAATTTAGCCAACTGCCCCAACCAATGCTTCCGCCCCGTGGGACTGGCCTTCGACCGCTCCGGCCGCCTCTTCGTCAGCTCCGACTCCAGCGGCGAGATATACCTGATCGAAAAGATTGGCGGGACAACCACTACCACCACCACTACTACCACTACTACCACGTCGACGACTACGACTACCACCCTTCGGACTACAACTACTACAACCAGGACGACAACTCCCGTACCGACTACTACGAGCAGGACGACGACTCCCATACCGACTACTACGAGCAGGACGACCACCCCCGTGCCGATTACTACGACCACGACCACAACTACGACCACGACCACAACCACGAGGACGACGACCGCAGGTCCCGCACAGCCAACGTGGGCGCAGTGCGGCGGTATCGGATGGTCGGGCAGCACGTCGTGCGTGGCGGGTACTAAGTGTTCAGCGCTGAATCCGTACTACTCGCAGTGTATTCCAGCTTAATACCGATGTATGAGCCAGAACGGCAAGGAGCGGAGTATAGGACAGCACGGTATATATATTTTACGCGGTGATACGCATACATGATTTTCTGGGAACGGACGTTGGCTGGATGGGCGGATGGACGGATGAATGTATATATCTTTGTGCGATATTTATGACTAGCAGCTTTAATAATGAATATAAAGACCTACGCTTGCACCCTACCAACGTGTCCTGCTAGATGGTAAAAAAATTTGTGAAAAAAATCCCGCTACATACATATACAAAAAAATGAACGCTACAATCGCCGATATCCCCAATCAATATAATCCTACAACTTGGCCTTCACCACCAACCCTTTCCGCCCACTCGCCGCCCGCTCCTTGAAATACGCAGCCACCGCCTTCCTCGCCGCATCTACAACCTTCGCATCCTCCACCGTCGCCGGCACCGCAACCGCCCGATCGATCCCTTTACTCCCATTCTCCACCAACTCACGCAACACCCGCCGCAGCGTCTTCCCGCTCCGCGTCTTGGGGATGACGCCGCCCGCACAGATCATGCCCCCAAGCGATGCTATCCCGCCGATATCACGGCGTACCAGCGCATTCACCTCCGTGAACAAAGTATCGTCTGAGATCGTGTTGTTAGCGTGGCCGCTGGACGCGGCCGAGAGGGTTATAAAAGCAAACGGCATGTGGCCCTTGAGATCGTCTGGGATGCCGACGACAGCGCATTCAGCGACGCCTGCGTGCGCGATGATGGCTTGTTCGATGCTGCTCGTGGACAGGCGGTGGCCGGCGACGTTGAGAATGTCGTCTGTCCGCGACATGACGTGGATGTAGCCCTGGAACAGTCAATCGTTAGTACACACTCATATATATACGGGCAGAGAGAGTGGGGGTGATATAGCTTACGTCCTGATCAATCATACCGGCATCACCAGTGTCGAGAAACTGGCCGGCAAACCGCCGCATATAAGACGCCTGGAACCGCTTCGCCCCCTCGTCCCCCCACAGCCGTCGGAACCCCGTCGGTCCCAGCGGCGTCTTGATGACAATGTTCCCCATTGCGCCCTTCGCCACGGGCTTCCCATCGTCGTCTACGATGCGCACATCCCACCCTGGTAGTGGCTTCCCTGCGCTGCCAGGCTTTATAGGTAGCACGTCCGCGATGGTACCGTCTTCGTTCGTACAATTTCTGAATAACCCGGAGATAGGACAGCCAGACTCTGTGGACCACCAATGGTCGATAACCGCGCAACCTTTCCCTGCTTTACGCTTCAAGTGCTCCTGCAGGAGCTCCACAATCTGTGGCTCGCTCCTCTCGCCTGCCAGAAACAGCGCCCGCAAACCACTTAGGTCGTACTTCTCCATCATGTCCAGCTCCGGATCGACTCTCCTCATCGCCCGCAGTGCCGTCGGCGCCGTAAACATCACATTCACTTTATGTTCCGCGACCACCCGCCAAAACGTCCCCGCATCCGGCGTACCCACGGGTTTACCTTCAAACAGTACCGTCGTCGCCCCAGCCAACAGTGGACCATACACGATATACGAATGACCCACAACCCAGCCGATATCCGAGGCGGTAAAAATCACATCGCCAGGGCCGCGTATGCCGAACATTTTATTAACGAAAAAAGATAACCCGACCGCATGACCGCCTGTCTCCCGTACTATCCCCTTGGGCGCACCCGTCGTCCCGGATGTATATATCATGTAATGCGGTTCCTCCGAGCGAAGCGGCACGCAGTCCACCGTCGTCCGACCGGACTGGCGCTGCGAATCCAGCAGCTTGGCCCAATCGTATTCGCCGGCCGCTTCGTCCGTGGTTATGGGACACTCCGGACGGGTGAAGTATATGACCTTTTCGGGCCGATTTGACGGCTGAGCGGCGGATACAGCGGCGGTTACGAGCGGCTTGTAAGGGATCACGCCCTTGGCGCCTTCGACGCCGCAGGAGGCGGTCAGGATGACCTTTGGCGAGGAAGCGTCGATACGTTTCGCGCATTCGGGGGCGGAGAAGCCGCCGAAGACGACGTTGTGGATGACGCCGATGCGCGTGCATGCGAGCATTGCGATGACGGCTTCAGGGATCATGGGCATGTAGATGAGTGCTACATCGCCGCGGCGGAGGTGCGCTTGGTCCCGGAGGACACCTGCGAAGAGCTGGACGGCGGAGAGGAGCGAGGAGTAGGTGTATTTGCGGACGGTGCGGGTGACGGGCGAGTCGTAGATGAGGGCGGTGACGGCGCCGTTGCCCGCGCGGACGTGCCGGTCGAGGGCGTTGTAGCAGGTGGAGAGTTCGCCATCTGGGAACCATTGCCAGGAGGCGGAAGGCGTGGATGGGTCTGATTTAAGGATCGCGGAGGGTTGTTTGTGCCAGGTGAGGGAGGCCGCGTGGGGTGACCAGAAGGCGGACGGGTCGGCGAGGGAGGCCGCGTGCAGGGCGTCTTGCGGATGCATTGTGGCCGGATGGGTTTGGGTGATTGTAGATGGAGGAGTGAGGTTCTACGGCGGCGATTGGGGCGATTGGAGGAGAGGAGGATGGGAGGAATGCATCGTCGCGCGGGTCTGGTATTATATTTTTTTCATATTCTACGTTCGTATCATCTTGCTGACGGGGGAGAGGAGGTTGGAAGGTGATATCCTCGGGTACGAAGGCGGCTTCTTCCCCCTGTCCGGCCGAATGGGCAGCTATGCTAAGCTCACGCCAATTTTACCCCGGATTCTGCGCCAAGACCCGCCCTACGTCAGCGGTGGTCCACAAGATGCTGGACAATCTAGGAGTGGAGGAGCGGATAGATAGTACGACAACCTCCTTACAGTCTCAAATCCTTCCTGGTAATATACTTGTAGGCTATGAGCTTCATGAGAGCACGGCCTTAGCTCAAGAATTCATCTGATGAGGTTTCGAAGTCGGTAGCCCTGTCGTGATTAAAGCAACGCGCACGATAAATAAACGTGGAGTTTTGACATCGATTCTGCAGCATATAGTTTTCTCTTGTATCCATTTCGTCAGATTTTAACTACTTGAGCATAGCCTGTCCTTAAATGTATCTTTGTAGTTACTCTTGAATCTAGAAAGTTAAAGTCGCTGACCGCCAGTCAATTTCATACAGAACTACCTAGGTAAATTGTCATGCTCTTAAAGTTCAATACATGCGCTCATTATATCCCCTGATAATCCATCATGTTTTCATATATCTGTGTATACATGCTGTAGACGCACATCCGAATTTAAAAAAAGCGAAAAACATTTAAAAGCCGCCGTCGGCCCTCACCATCCTAAACTGTCGATGGACACGTACAACATGAGACCTTATTGAAACCGTAAGACTGATTAATCTCTACAAAACGCCCGCTCCCAGCTGCGGTCATATCAGCGTCAGCGCCCGTACGGGCGCCCCCTGAGAAAGTCGCACACCAAATCGTCGAAAATAATGAACACGGTTGAGTCTCTCCATCTGGACAACGAATACCGTTATAGGTGTTGGCGAACGTGCATGCCGGATCAGCCTTGCAAATGTTATTGCACTGTGTAACGCTGTAATCCCCAACGCTGCTACCAGCCGGAGGATGATCAACTGGGACATATTGCAGCAGGCCGGAACCAGCGGGTCCAGGGACGATGGTATTCTTATCGAGGAAGGCTGGGGTGAAGATGTCACTGCAAGTAGCAGTGACGGTCTTGCAGGGGAGAGGGATATTTGTACTCGTGGAAAAAAGAACGGAGACGGTGGTAGAATAGAGTAAAGGTATATTGGTACTGCCGCAAACTGAGGCAGGGGTAGCTGCTTGAGCTAAAGGGGCAGCTGCTTGAGCTAAAGGCGCGAGAAGGACAACGGCCGCGACGGCAGCAGAACAAAATTTGAATGAGACCATTGTTATATAGTACGTTGGACAAGAGGTATTATTAAAGTAGGAACGTGATATGGTGGCAACGGGGCTCCGGAAAGGTCCTCTGGATATAACCAAAGGGTAAATACGTAAGCAACTAGAGAGGGCTATTTTGCTGGTGGCAGAGGTAGGAAACTATCGGGGCTTCAGAATCTACCAAAGGGGTATTTATACACAAATCGCCTGGGTTCCAAAAGTTTACACTTAGGATGTCAGAAACAGTCATTTCTACCTTACAGGACGGTGCATGCCGATTTCATATGCCGACTCTAGTATTGAGCGCCTCGATGCCATCTTACCATCCTCTCATATGTGTAATTGACCATCGGTCGACAATCGAGATAGGTGAAAACTGTTTCCAAAACTCTCGGCGCGGAGATAATATATATATATGAAGTTTTATGGATATGTGAACGCGCTCCCTGGGCTTCATAGCCCCTGCCAAAGTTATAGTCTGCGAGCACATATACATATATACTGCCTTGTTGTTTATAATACTGGCATTATATTACGCGTCAGCCAGCTACCAATAAATTCAGACCTGCTCTGCGTCGAAGCGAGGGGATGCATGAAACTGGGGGACACAAGGGTAAAGTAATTTGCTATGAAAGCTCGGGTCCATATCAGCTCAACATCGATGCATCAACATCGTAAACGAAATCTAAAGTTGCGCAAGATCAAGCAACTTTATACATAGTACGCTACGGACCTGGGCACGAATACTAAAACAATATTAACTATTCCATAGCATCTATTAATCTAGCAGTATAGTTATGGGGTTTGCGAGGTCGAGGGCCATGTTTTATATGCCTTATTGCGTGTTACGCTTGTGTCAGCACCAAAACAGGTTCTTAGGCGGGAATGTAGACATGCCGGGTCTCCAGTGACCTGCCAGGTTCGCTCCATAACGTTTTCGTGCGACGCATAGTCGTTTACATACATGTATATATCTATCTAGCTAAGAATATGCATTACTCGGAGCTTGCACTTATACCCCGTTGTAATACACAGTAGATCGTGTAACATGGTACACCGGATGGAGCGGAAAGGCTACTGCTCAGAGCTACTGCACTGTATTACTGCCTTTCATAATACGAGAATAAGCGAGAATAAGCGAGAAGAAACGCCACCAGAAAACGACTCGATCGAAAGGTAACTTTTTATAAACGTTAACTCCGACTAGTTATTCTTATTCAGCGATGCGAAAGCTGTTCTGCAGATCTAATGCAATACAGCATCGGCGGTGAGCGAGCCAAATGATCGAGTAAGTTCCACAATTGACGGCACGTTTGGAAGGCGAAGGGTCCTACTTGCTGCTCGCCCATTGGGTGAGACGAAAACCGGAGTCGTTGATTGCATTGAATTGTTGCATTACTAATTGCTGCACTGTTTGGTGTCGTATACATGTATCCCAGGCTGCATGTTGGATTTTGATAGCCCACAACATATTTCGTTGCTCACTATCCCCATGAGTTCAATTTCCCAGGAAGACCGGTTTTTTTCCCTCGAACCAGTAGCGAAAACTAGTAGGAGCTTAGGCCTGACACTCTATATACCGTTCGTTTGATATTTGCTAGCCCCAGTCGTATAATTAAGAGTGTCACGAAACATTTACGAAACGAATAAAATAAAAGACTTAGGACGCTATCACGATTGCTCAATGCCGTAGCTCAGGAGTTTGTGTCCTTAGGATGGCGTGCATGTGAGACATAACCAGTCCGCGTATCGAGGTAATTGCTCGTGGTGATAGGCTAATATCCAGTTTCAGATTCGATCCCCGTTTACTAGTCCTCCATTCTCGAATTCTGTTGCACTATTCTCGTGATTCTTAGCATCCCAATCTCGGACTAATGCTTAATTTCCTACTGATGATAATCGAGATAAAATGGCTCTTGAGCCCTCCGTGATCGCTCGCTGGCCTCTTGGCTTTCATAAACGGAAGCTCTTCGATTGTAGATGCGGCTTCTAGTAGCCATTTCAAGGCGTCCGAGAGGAGTCTAAATTTTGTAGTTCCTGCAGTTTAGCTCAATGATATCCGAGTCGAGATGACCGATAAATAATACCCAAGTTCTTCAAGCAGTATTATATTTGGCTCAGGAGAAGCCTATTGATATGTGTGTGAAAGCTGGTATTTCAAGGCCCTAGTCACAGAACAGACTTCGGTATTGCATCACCATCTGAGCCCAACGGCGAACATGACGCCCCAAAAGATGTATATGGCAGCTTGTCAAATAATGGTGGTGATGTATTATAAGCAGGTAAGTATTACATACAGCACGCTCTGTGCTGCTCCGGCCCAAGCACACGATAACAACACAACAAGCACAGCTGAAAAAAAATAATAACTCCACACTGAGCGTCGCCTCTCGAGCCGTCAAAAATCAACCAACCTGGTGTCGACCCATCTACGTATCCCAAGGTAGAGGGAGCCAAGTCATCCAGGCGTTCCAGGAATCAAGCGAACTACCATATCTGCGACCTCTTTCAGCCTTTACTTTCCGGAAAGACACACTGGTGTTGACGTGCATCCTCTCCACCGCGGCCCGTTTGATACGTATACTCTATAAACAAGGTTCTCATCTCTCACGTTTCTCATCTCATGTTGCCGGCTAAGGACATTCCTAGAGATCATTGACTAATAGATATACACCTTTTCGTAGGAAAGAGACAACATCTGAAAGCCGTCCCTCGGTCAATTGCTATCCAAATGCCTGAACCAACTGTCCAAGGCCGACTTTGGGTCGGTTGCCCTCCGATTGCAAGCCTTAGTCCCGATGAGAAGGTTGTGGTATGCGAAAATTGCAAGCAATTCACTATAAGGTGCTGTCTGCACCCAGATGATGCTTGTCATCATCGTCGGTTAGTTTTCGCGGATGGGGCTTGTTTGGGTAATGGCTTTGTAGGAGCTCGTGCAGGCGTCGGGATAGCTCTCGGAGAAGACTCTAACGACCAGATCTCGAAACCTTTCTCTGCCTTGAAGGAGCTGAATGTAAGACGAACGAGTCAAGTGGCAGAATTGAGAGCAGCGATGGAGGTTGTCAACGCCATCCCTGGCTTTTGGGCCAACCGTAACGCAGAGCAAATCAAGAGAAGGCACAGATATTGGAAAATGTATGAACAGGAATTGCCAATGTGGATCATTGCCATGGATTCGGAATACGTGGTTAAGGGAATGACAGACTGGCTCCCGAAATGGAAATTGAACGAACTAAAGACCGCAAAAGGCGAGAGACCGGCCAACATTGATTTATTCTTAGCACTAGAAGAGTGCCTTTCCAAAGCCGAGGAGAGCGGGGAATTCAACATATATTTCTGGCGTATCCCCCGACAGTACAACAAGATTGCAGACAAGCTCGCCAAGAGTGGTGCAGAGCTTGATATACTCGATGCCTGATAATGCAATGCAGGGATGGGACTTTTGTGTAGATATTCTTAAAGTGGTCTTTTAGTGGCCATGTGCTTCACACTAGTGATGGCGTGCCCTGTATTAGAAGGATGCTTCACGCTGATGGCATACTCTGTATTAGAAGGATGATTCATGCTGATGGCGCATGTTATAATAGGGGCGTACCTTTATAGCTGACTCTGAAAATAATGATAGTAACAATGAACATATTAAATACACTTGATGAGTTGCCTACATCGCGCCAGCGCGTTAAGTATATCTTAAAGATACGTGATATCAAGAATATCGGAAAGCTGAACGGGGAATGAAGATGGCAGCCTCGCGGCCCCAGGCCAACCGTTTGGTGAAAGCGATCTGGCCCAGCCGAGGCAATATGGCGTTTGTAGAACCATGCCCTTCCCAATGTCAGCGATCTCCTTTTCACTTAGCGGATCCTTTCCATCAAAACTGGCGTCCTTTCGCTCCCCGCTACTAAGAGTGGTGACGTCCAACTTATCACCACCTACTTTTAGGCCATGCTCGGTTTTATACTTCTTCCAATTCTCGGCATAGTGGAACGGGTCATCAATGGCGTTCGAGACCTCCGGGAGATCAACTTTGTTGTCCAGTTCTTTAATGAGATTCTCAATGTTGTGAGATCCCAAGAGTTGGATGTTGTATTTAATCGCGTAGGCGCATACATACTTGTCGAATAAGTAAGGGTCCCATGTCTTTTTGTTTTTCGCTGGGCCTAGGGCTTCTCTTATACTTCCCTCGAGGAAACTATAGTCGGAAAACACCTGCGCAGCATTCAACCAGAGGCCCATGATGGTACCAAGGTTCTTGACCTCGCTATCTTTAGCGAGAAGGTCCGCGAGCAAGGTTTAAGAGGAACAACCGGCCGAGCAAGAGACACATATCTTCCACCCGCGAATCGTTGTCAATCCTGTCGAGAATAATCAGCAATTAGATTAAAATTATATTTTAAATATCGGAAAATAAATTGAGCGATTGATACTTAAACATTTTTTCAGCCTGGAATATTAGTATGAAATACACCAGGATCTCACAGATGACCCACTGTTCCTTTCAATTACCTTGGGCTTCATCATAATCTAAGATGAGATTCTCAACGGCTTTTAGGACCCTGTAGCCAGCATGATCGTTATAAATATGCATCTAAAAATTCTCAAGGTTGCGAAGGTCACATTGGGTAAAATAATTAAAGAATTTGCATTTGGCTGCAGAGGTTATTTTCCAGGGGTAGTCTGGATGCTCCTCTGTGGGCTTCCCGCAGATACACGTCTGTCTGCTGTCACACCCTTTCTGGTTGCCGGCGTTATTGTTGTCACCTTTATCTTCTTCATCGTTTTCATCCTCGTCCTCTTCACTGTTTCCGCCGTCACCATTTAGGAAAGGAGGAGTGCAGAGGCAATACATTTATACGCTTCAGCTGGATTTTACGTAACAAACTGATAGTTGGTATCGAGATTTCCAGAACCCCAAAACAAAACAAAGCGGCCAAGATCCAAGGATATTATGCGCTTTGACGTTTCTGACGATTTGACTTTTTTTCCGTTGACCCAAGAACATCCGCTGTTATGTAAGTTGTGAGGAATAAGACGTACACGATGCCCTAACTACGTGGGTTTCTGTTGTCTATTTAGCTCTTTGTGTAGTTGTAGCACCTGTCACGACTCCAGATTCAATACCTACCAAAGTACCTAGGTACTCGCCTGCCTGCATGTATGCCACCTCTTTTTCTTTCTCTTTTTATTATTATTCTTCCCTTTCCTCTTGGTTTCCGATTCTTTAATACTTGTATACCTCTCCATCTAATGTTACTGATTTTTGTTGGTGTACTTCCTTAACCTTAGCTTTCTGGTGCGTGGAGTGACGTATCTGATTGTTGCGTTTTGGTGGCGCGGTATTTCTTTATTTTATTTTTATTTTATTTTTTTATTTTCATAGAATATATATATTAGTCATATTTCGAGATACCGCCGTGAAGACGTTGTACAAGATGTAGTGTCGCCTCTTTCCCTATACCGTAGTCTGAAAGGAATCTTTCATGGTCTAATTGTTTCCCTCCGTAAATAAGGCGTATGTCACGTTCATACAAACACTCTTTCAACTCTATTTTCGTCACAACGTTTCGAACGGTGGTATTGCAATTGAAATTCACTGACATCGTGCCCCCAGTCAGTAGCCTCACGAATATCTTCTCTTCCTTCAGCCTATATATAGCCTTAGAGGTTTCGGAATCTGTCTGTCCAATCCGCAGCAGCTTCGAGTTCGAAAACATATCAGTTTGGTGTTACACGATTCCGGACAAGCTCCAAGGATCTTAGGATTTAAAACTTACAAACGGTTCATCTCGTAAGAATGTACTTTTTTCCACCGACTGTAGCTGCTTTCCGGTGGTACTATACGCACTCTTGAGTTGTAGGAGAAACTCCTTGGCTTCATCAAATTTCCACTGCTTAACTAAAGCCTCGGTATATCTTATAACGCATCTCTCGTGAGACCACCCGTGGTTAGGATCCTGGATAGTCGCTTTAACCAATGGCGTTAAAGTGTCCTCGATGTCCTCCCAACGGTAATTTAGTATACTTGATTTATAGAAGGAGATTCTTCTGTACTCTTCAGAACTCGCCCCGCAGAGTGCCCGGAAATCGCCGGATACATTGTCGGCCATCCGCTGTAGGTCAAAGGTGGGCTTCCCTTTGTATAGGACTCCTACTCCCTCCCCGCATTCCAATCTTATTTTGAGGTAGCTGTCGCATGCGTCCCGGTACCTTTGGAAAGTTGAGACTGGAGGCAGGGTTTGAAAGTCTTTAAATTCGGGCTGAGACACCGATTTACAGTGCACGCACTTCGGAGTCCACCAATCCGGCCGGCACTCGCATACGCGGAGATATTTGCGCCAAACAACATCACATTTTCTCTTTGATAGAAGAGTCTCTCTGAGCACTTGTGACCTTGGCGTTTGACTTCCCCGACGCAATAACCCTTCACAATGTTTGAAAGTGTTCGCGCAGACCTCGCAAATTAAATTAAGCGCATGATCCGCTGCCGAGACCCTATCCTTACCTTTATCGTAGTAGAGCTCTAGATAGTCAAAATTAAAGAGTTTTCGACATTCGCACACTTCGCTGCGGCTTAAGCCCCAAAGTGCCACGGATAGATCGAGGTCACCGTCGTACAGTGGTCGCAGTTGTTGCAGCCGTTTAATCAGATTTATTGGGATTTCACGATCTTGCTCAGGTGATCCGAATGTGGAGTATTCCAGCACTTGAAGGAGTGATAGGATCGAGCAAGCTATAGATCCGGGTATTGTTTCCAGGGTTATTGTATTTTGGATGCAGAGAAGCGCATGCGGAGCTATATTGGGATACTGCCGCCATGGCCAAAGACGGAGCCATCTTTCTTCGACTCCGCATGGTTCAGCCGTCCGGTTAAAAAGCGGTGGTAAACGATCGTATGGAGAGAAGCAGCTAGAGACAAGACTTATAACGCATATTATCATTGCGTGACGGAGTTCTGGGTTGTCTCTCAGCCGCTGAGACGCCCAGAAATGTACTAGTGGATGCATACGGAATGACCTTGAGTTAGCTTTGCGACGTAGGAAGGAGAATTTCAACAGAGTACGAATAGCTGCTAAGAGCATGATGTTGCTGCAGAACATCTCGCTCAAGTCCGCCGGAATCCATGATTGGTATTTGCTGACTTCTTCGAATTCGCCGTTAGGGGCCCAGTAGCGTTGACCTTGCATGGCAGATTCCAGGATCTGTTGCGGAATATCGTCGGGGTATAACAGGGAAAGCATAAGGAATAATTTGGATGCCTCGGGGTGACTTTTAACGAGTTTTTTAAACGATATTTCCCAAGTTGTCATAACGCTTTGTCGTTCACCCTGGTTGTATTGGGTTGAGGGATAGCACCGCAATACTTGCTCCTTTTCAGCTGCTAAGATTTTGCGATACTCGGGTATTGATATTTGGGTAGTGAGCATATATGATGCCGCTTGGTCGATAGCCAGAGCGAGATATCCTAGCTCATCTAGGAGCTCTAAAACTTCGAGTTCTTCTGGTGCCCCCGCTAAGTGTCCCGTGATGTTTTGCAATAAAGCTTTGGCTTCATTTAGTTGCATATCGGCAACCTCGATAAGGCTCCATCTAGTTGCTGCAATATTGTTATTGCTAGTTATCATTATATCGCCTCTCATACCAGCATTGATGTATTTGGTCTGTAAAAGGTCCATTACCCTTTCTTCGTTCAGATTATCGATGACGAGGAGCCAGTTTGAATTTGATGTGAGCCACCTCCGTAGTGCTGTAATGCAGTCCCCCAATTCGGGACGAGCGTCCATCGCTAGAGCTCTAGCGATGGTCTCAAAGCCTTCTTGTAGCCTGGTTTCATCGACGGCGGTGACCCAAAAAACCGCAACGTAGTCGTTTCGGTGTTTTTCAGCAAATCGTACCGCTGCTTCTGTTTTGCCCGAGCCGCTAAGACCACATAATACCACTCTCCTTGAGGTGCGGATTTCATTCTGATCACGGCTCGTGAAGTGTTCTTCAAGTTTCCATGATAATTCTTCGCGTTCTACGTAGTTGTTGTTTGTGTCAAGTGGAACTTCAAAATATTTGTTGGCTGATTCTTGGATTGGGGATGCCACCTCGTACCCGGAGTTTAATGCACCTGTTAACACCAATCTATTAGCGACTTATCAAAAGTCTATGCATATTATAGAATGAATATAGGATATAAATAAAGGGCAAATTTCATATTAATTGGCTGCAGACGTCATTCTGTCGGGAGGTCTTACTAGAGCTAGATGTTGTCCACTGCTGTAACAAAGCTTTCATAGACGCAGCTGCGACTGCAGCCGCATGCTTTTGCCATCTTTTGTTTTTGTGGCTATCGGCATAGTCACTAACGCCCTTGATGACAATAGTGGGAAAACAGTCCCACATCCCGGCACCCTCCATTTCGAATGCAATAACTTCCTCTCGACGAGCAATTTCATCTCTATGGTACCCAGATTTCATGACTAAATCGCCTGAAGCGACAGCACCAAAATGAATCGAAGGTTTCCGGTTCGCGGCAACAGTTTCATCGGTGTTGGAAGAACCGCCGCGATCAACTACGTACTTAAGCTTCTCCAACCGATCTCGAATTAACTGTTTGCTATCGTCGCAGCTGAGATCGATACAATTCGAATATAGAGCGGCCTTGCAGACTTCATCGTTTTGACTCTTGCAATTTGAGCAAGTGATGCAGTTTTCCAAGTTGTGGTGTTTGTGGCGATATTCCGCAGGGAAGAGTCTATCCTCCTCCGCACCAGGGTATCTCGACATCTCAAAACCTTCCATGTTACATAAGTCTGCAAGGTAGGTTGAAGTGTCGCTTCTTAGCTAGATACGGCCACGATATCCTCCCAACTTGGATAGAAAGGACTGGATTTCGGTACTAGGCCGCCCTAGACTATTCTGTATCGTATCCTTCCTAATAGCTTTATTAGGAAGTTGCGACCCAAAGTCATATTGAACGAGTCCGGTGCTGATTACTACGTCTCCCAGTAGAATCTCATTTTCGTTGTTGTTTCCTGTAGGTACTCCTCCACAAATGCCCACGAGCAACCCAAGTTTTATTTCGGTAAAGCTGGTGCGAAAACTGGCTGCGGTGTTCCCGGAGGCGGCTTTGCCCATACACGGCATATACACCAAAACAGCATTGTGCTCGCCGATTCGACCGGTGCGATAATGGTTAGGGTCGCCCGCCGCTTTTCCATACGCAAATATGCCATTTGTTTCCCAAAGTTCGTCGAATAAAGCTTCAACAGCATCCGATTCAATTTGTAAAGCACACATGACGGCGACTTTGAAGTCCTCGCGACGGCGAGGCCTGCGAGGCTGGAGCGCACTTGCCATGCTAAACCCTGTATATATCTCGCACTAGGTGCTGTTCGGTGCTAAACTGTTTCTTAGCCCGCGCTAGTAGATCCCAAGATTGGGTGGGAACATATAGTTCATAGTCGTTATAGTGAAAGGTAAATTCTTATATTTGGGCTTCCTATCTTTAATTTCGCTACGCCAGCTACTTCTTTGGCGTTCAGATGAAGGTTGGCAAGATGATGAGCCTATCAACATATGAGCATATGGGAGGAATGGTCTCGGGCAGAAATAAATCACAGGAGCAATGAGGCTGACAAGAATAAATTGACAACACATTCACACATTGGGGCTCAGCTATGGCGCAAACAGGCAAAATGTATCATTCTACCCTAAGTGAACCGGGGTTGTGGCGCTGTGGTGATAGAATGATTTAAAAAGTCGGTTGGCTGAAGTTAAGGGGTGAGGTTCGAGGGTGTCAGCCTGGTTGACCGTTGACTTGGCATCAACTCATGCGGCGGAATTAAATATAAATTCCTCGTTTTAGTCAGGCATATATATATACCTAGGTATATTCGAATATATTCCGACTTCAGGAACGGATTCTGGAGCAAGAATCAAAGCTAGGGGAAATCGAGCGGGGACGTGATAACCACCAAATATGGGGAAAGGGAGGGCCATGGATGTGGCAGCTTTCCATCTCGATTATGAACGCACAGGCGATATAAAGGCTCTGGACTGTGCAATCAATCTAACTTTAAGGTATATATCATCAATAGTAACCGAAGTTAAGCCGTCCAAGCGTTATTTGGCTATACCGATTCTTATCAGCAACCTATCGCATTATTATAGCTGTCGTTTCGACAGGCTCGGAAACCTAGGAGACCTGAACAAGGCCATCTTCGCTGCCGAGCAGGCTGTGGCTGCTGTTCCTCCGGAAGATATTCTAGGTACTGCTAGATGTCTTAGAAACCTATCAAGTCGCTACATGGATAGATATGAAAGGTTAGGAAAGTTTGAGGATATAGAGAAAGCTACAAATGCTGTAGAGCAGGCCATAGCTACCACACCTGAAGACTGTTTGGATATTGCTTCTTGCCTCAACAGTCTCTCAGATTGCTATAACGCTAGTTTTGACAGATTTGGGAAGCTTGAAGACCTGGAAAAAGCTATCCAGTCGACAGAGCGGGCTATCGCCATCACTCCTGAGAATAACGCCGACAAAATTAGATCTCTTAGCAACCTATCGTATTCTTCTAACTATAGGTTTAAAAGATTTGGGAGGCTCGAAGATCTGGAGAAAGCTATAAGTACTGCAGAGCAAGCTGTGGCTATTACTCCTAATGACAGCCCGGAAATTGCTTCTGTCCTCGGTACTCTCTCTACCCACTACCGCTACATGTTTGAAAGGTTCAACAAGCTTCAGGACCTAGACAAAGCCACCCAAGCTGCAGAGCGCGCCGTAGCTGCCGCTTCTGAAGGTAGCCCAATGGAGGCAACTTATCTTAACATACTCTCACAGTGCTACACCCATAGGTTTATAAGACTCAGAGAGCAAAAAGATTTTGATAAAGCAATTCAAATTGCCGAAAAAGCTATTGCTATCACCCCGGAAGACTCTCCAACCTTGGTGATTTTCCTGAATAACCTCTCATCATTCTATCACTCTAGGTTTGCGATACTTGGAAACCTTGAAGATTTAGAGGAAGCGATAAGTATTGTAGAGCGAGCTGTGGCTACTCCTGGATTTAGCCCGCAGTTTATCAATGTTCTCGACAATCTCTTATTATTTTATCGGGAGAGGCTTATAGTGCTTGCAGATAAGGAAGACCTAGAGAAAGCCATCACCTATGCTAAAAAGGCTATTCGATTATCGCACGGGTCGCCCTTGTCTAGGATAATGAGGAATTTGCTACTTGCGGACTTATACTGCTACCAAGGGGATTGCACCAGCGCCGCCGACGCCGCAACTGATGCCATCTTGCTTTTGCCGCGCGCCAGTCCGAGAAATCTTCCTCGCCGCGACCACGAGTACATTCTTGCTCATGTCAGCGGTTTTCCTTCTTTCGCCTGCTCTTTGGCTCTGCAAGCCGAGAAGCCCGCGGCGGAAGCCTTCGAATTAGTCGAAATCGGCCGGGCCGTGATGGCAAGTTTCGTTATCGACCTCCAGGTCGATGTCCTAACCCTCCAAGAATACGATCCCTGTCTCTGTGAACGCTATGAAAGACTCAGGGATCAACTTTCCGCCGTACCGTCTGGCAAGGCGGATGCCTCTATTGAAAAGTCAAATCACGATAGCTCGTTTATCATAGAGCAAGAGCTCGCTGAAGTTGAAGACTTCATCCGGGACATTCCGGGATTCGCCAGATTCCAGCTTCCTCCCGACATTGAAGAGCTCAAGGAGATGGCCGACGAAGGGCCACTCGTGGCTTTCAACGTCACCTATATACGCAGCGATGCCTTGATCATTACGAATACTGGAATAAAAGCTCTCGCTTTGGAGAATCTCGATTTAGAAGAAGCTGAGCGTATGGTATCCAGTCTGAGCCAAATATCTAACCGACACCCGCTTAAGCTAGCTGAGAATAATGAGAAAATGAAAACCCTACTCGGATGGCTCTGGCAGGTTGCAGTGAAGCCTGTGCTCGAAGAGTTGGGCCTTTTGGAACGGTCCTCACTTCAAAGTTCTCAGCTACCTCGCATTTGGTGGATCACAAACGGAATTATGGGGTCCACGCCTCTTCATGCTGCGGGTATATACGATGGCCCTTATGGAGAGAATACTACGGAGTGCACTATGGATTGCGCGATCTCCTCCTACGTTTCAACGGCCAAGGCGTTGAAATTCGCGAGAAACAAGCTCCGACAATCCAGTGATGAAGTGCGTGAAGAGGCTTTGCTGGTTTGCGCCCATGACGAAGAGCTGGATTTCGAAGGCGAAGTTCAGGCTATTGAAAGTGTGATCAAAACACATTATAATACCACCTTACTGAGGGACAAGTCAAGGGAAGAAGTCCTGCGCAACCTCAAACATTGCAATATCGTGCACTTTTCATGTCATGGGCTTTCTATGGAGTTCGAACCGTTGTCAGAGCCGCCAAAAAGCCCGTCCGACAGCTACTTGCTGCTTAAAGGGTCACTGGAAGCTCCGAACGAAAAGCTGGACGAGAGACTTACCGTGGAAGATCTTGCCAAAATCAGAAACCCTAGGGCCCAACTAGCATTCTTGTCGGCCTGTTCTACGGCGGAGATTTCAGCCGAGAAACTGAGGGACGAGATGATACACATCGCAAACGCCTTCCAGCTGACTGGGTATCCGCACGTCGTTGGCAGCCTTTGGGAAGCTGACGACGAATCCGCAAAGATTATTTCAAAGGCTTTCTATGAAAATTTAGTAAAGGACGGCTCTCCAAATCTGCGTCACGGTGTAGCCCTGGCTTTAAATGAAGCTACGAGGAAGCTGATGCGAGACGAACTGGATGATTTTTTGGCCTGGTCTCCGTTTATCCATATTGGCGCGTAGTCCCTCCGCGTGGATAAGAATACACTAATGGCGCTGAGACCAGTTTTATCTGTGGCGGTAATCCCGCTAAACCAATTTTTATAAAATAACCTGTATCCCCCCTCCCTCATATATAGAATAGCTAGACTAGAAATCGTCATTTGCATGTTTCTTTGTCCATCGGTTTTCACTGCAGGTAGGAAGCTGCGTGTCAGTATCGTCCTCTTTCGCAAAGAGGAAGTGCGTTGCGTCCGTCGAAATACCACACATGCCACGGCCAACTGACTGCCGACCACCAGAACATCTCGACATTACATCACCATCTCTCAACCTCACCGACCGCATGTCTTTCCTTCACCTCACGCCCACGGCACCGTAGCGCAAAGACCGCCGGCCGATGGCGACACTGCATCCCTTTTTTGCCAACTGGCTGTCCGCTCTCTATGCGGTTCTCCCCTCCGGCAACCCGCAAGCCATCTCCCTCTTCTTCGACGTCGGCGCCCGCCTCTCCAAGACGTCGATACATCTGCAGCAGGCCATCATCCAGAATGGCCTCTCCGAAGACGCCGAGCTGGACGCAATTCGCGCCCTAGTCGACCCAGCCGACCAATGGGGCGCCCTCGCACGCATGGTGCACGCGTACATTCTCTACCTTCGCAGCCTGAACCCCGACATGGGCGTCTCGCAGCGGTTCGAGATTCTACTCAAGTTCCTGTACTCCACCCCACCTTCTCACGATTCTCCCCTTACGGCTATTCTAATGCACTCGCAGCAACACCGTCTCCAGCGCTGCTGACCATAATAACGGAGTGGCCCTGAACGCGCTCGTGCTCGACGGCTCGCGGCACATTACGCGACTCGGTATCATCTGCGACGACCTCGCCAACGATGGCAGCAACCGATACTCCGAGCAGGCGCACTCTGTCGTACAAAGACTCTTCAACGTCTCACTGAAGGGTGTGCGCCTCCCGAACGAGCTTGGCAAACGAGAGACTTCCGTCGGCGTTATGAATTGCCTCTTCAAACTAAGCTCCAAAGTAATATCCCGACACCTCACACGAACCATAACCAGCTGCTGACTTGTTTGCACAGATGGGCCGCATTGGTAGCATGACCACCATCATAATAAACCTCCAAAACGTCCTCCCCTCCATCACCATCACCGCGGACCCCCGCTTCTCCACCGCCCAACGTTGCACGTACGCCTACTATACTGGCATCGAAAACTTCCAAAACGCACAGTACCTCAAAGCCGCTACCAACCTCCAAACGGCACTCGATCTCTGCCACCCTTCGTTCCTGCGTAACCGCCGCAAGATCCTAATCCACCTTGTCGCCGCCAACATTATCATCGGACGGTTTCCCTCACCGACACTATATACGCTACCCGAAGCCGCGCAGTTCAAGGATGTGTTTACCCCCATAGTACGAGCCGTCAAATTAGGCCATTTTTCCGCTTTTGAAAGGAGCTTGCAACGTTCGAAAAAGTGGTTGCTGCACTTTGGCGTGTTTCACGACCTCGAGATACGTTGCGAGACGCTCATGTGGCGGAACCTCGTTAAACATACGTTCGCGACGGCGGGAAGTACGACTAAGAGCGGGATTGAGAGCGTCGGCCTGGATAAGATTTATGAATCCGCGAGCGCCCTCCGTGTGGCGCTGAAACCCCGAGTGGTGGGATCTACTCAGACGGGCGGGAGAGTGGAGTTTCGTGAGAAGTTGAAGGACAGTAGCGTGCTGAGCGTCGTGCTCGGGTTGATCGATAATGGGTGGGTGAATGGGTACGTCAATTTGGAGAAAGGGGTGCTGGCCGGGTGGAGCAGTAAGGCTAGACTGGTGACGAGGCTGGCGGACGTGAGGAATCAGTACGTGGGTATGCTGTGGGGCGGCGAGAGGGGGAGTGGGGTTACGGAGAAGGATGCCAACGATGGTAAGAATGTCGCTGCTGGAAATAGCGCGGGGACAGCGGTTGCGACGACGGCTGCTGCCGCACCAATGATGTTTGGGGGGGCTGTATTTACTAGTGGGAATGGTGGGTATACAACGGATACTGGGGATGATATGGAGATGGAGCTGTAGCACGGATTGTCTATTTAGGGGAGGCAGAGGATTTAGCTTATCTTTAATGTATAGACGCACATTCTGTACTATTTCCGCTCAACATATCACAATTCACATGTTGAGTTTGGTGGTTTTCTCCGCCAAATGATGTTTAACCTGCACTTTTAACATCTCGAGCTATCAGAATTCAAGCAGTCCTAGATATCGGCACGAAGATAATTTTTTGAAGAAAACCGCTGCTCACGAAAAGTTCGGTTAAGACCTGTTCCGAAGAACAACATTTTCTCGAGTGCATTACAGTTACTCACCCCGCGACACCACACCAACTGAACTGGATATATCCCTCTCCCGTCCACGCGAAGACGCGGCGGACCCACCTCAGCTCGATGGATCCTTGGGCGCCCCACCGCGCCATTCCCAGAGCCGTTAGCCCCGGCGCACCCGTTTCCGCGGGCTGTGGGCGCAGCGGTGTTCGCTTAACCGAGCAAGGCGGAATGGAACCACATCCAACCAATCTTTGCTGGATAGATGGATGGGACTCAGAATCCCGATAACGAGCATGAGCGCACGGAGAGAATGAGAGACAGAGCAGAACCAGCCTATCGCTTCCGACGAAGCTGTTTGGCTGGCTAAAATCTTAGAACCAAATCTGGGCTCCACCCTTGCAGACGGACGGGGATTTTGCCGTTGAGTGCGCTTTTGCCCTGGGTTCAATCAAGTTCAATGCGCTGCGCTGCGATGCGCTTGCTTGTCACCCCGCTTTCCCTGGAAATATTTATCAATCATGCTGTGTGCGCTGCACACACTTTTTTTACATTTTGGAAACTCTTCTTTGCGAAGCCTCGCGATGTGAAATGCGCAGCTGGTCGTCTGTTGTACACTTCTTCTAAGACCGCGGCCCGATCTGCCTTGGGTATCCCCCAACTTACAACTTTGGCTGCTAGCTAGCTACCTTGCATGTTTGCACCATATGATACCATCCGCCTGGTTTCAAGGGTAGCTAAGTAGTATACAAAAAATTCCGTCACGGGACTACCAAAGATACACAGAACGGCATTTCAGCATATACTACGGAGGCTAAGACACCATGGAGACCGCAGCGGGCATAGTCGGTCTCATCGGCTTCGGCTTCCAGCTGTGCACCGCAATCGACAACATCATATCCTCCTACCGCTCCTCGGCGTCTGAACTCGCAGCCGTCTCATCCAATCTGCTGACCCTCTGCGACGTCCTCGAGGTTCTCGACAGGAAGCTAAAGCCCAAGCGTGCGAACAACTATAGCACTAGCGGAGATCGCTCGCTGGTCTTGGCGCGGCAGATATCTGTCAGGCCTCCTTCGCGGGAAGAGCAGGTGCTGTCGGAGAGTAATGCGTGTTTGCAGAATGTGCTGGACAAATGCTGGAGCTGCCTCCTGGATATCCAGCGCTTGTTGGAGCCGTTTCGTGGTAATGCCACGAGTCGGACGAGCGTGTTTGTGCGGTTTAGGTGGATGCGCAAGAAGAGTGACGTCCAGCTTGTCCTAGCCAATCTAGAGAGCTGTAAGAGCACTTTATCTTTAACGTTGCTGGTGATGCGGTAGTAAGTACCCGTCTTTATCTATATTGTGGTATATTCTGCCCACGTGCATGCGCGCTGACGATTGTGTACCCACATAGCTGCGCTGAAGATGAAGAACAAGTGGATCGTGAGGATGTAGCCCAGGCGATCCAGCGGCAGGCTGAACAGCTCAAATCCGAGAAGGACCAGACCTACGCTTTTGTCATGCAGCGTTATCTAGACTGCGCCTCGTCCACAATCGGGTCGCCCAAGTCCACGCTCGTTCAGGAACCCGACGATGTAACGAGTCTGTTAGCTCTTGATGATGCATCCGCGGACGCCAGCTCTATTGATCTGGCACTAGAGGAAGCCTACGACGACTCTGACGAGTCTGTTGACATTCCGTTCTTTGGGTGCGAGAGCGGCGTATCCGAATCGTCGATACTCTCGCTAGAGGTCTACCAAAAGGTCGTCAGCGAGAGAAAGGCGTACCGCCGGCGCAAGCGGGAGAGTAAAGACTCTGGTATCTGTATGGAAGATGACGAGGAACCCACTGAGAAATGGCAGCCGTTCGTCTCGCTGAATTACATGCTGGAGTGGTACCGTCGCAATTTCCGCCCAGATATCAACGGCCGTCTGGATAGTATGCGGCAAATGGTGGAAACATGCCAGTTCAACGTCGAGGAACTGCTACTCTCCTGCGAAGACGTTTCCCGGCCCGTGACCCCCATCGACAGCGGCAGCACTACACAGCTGCTGAAAAAGCGCAATGGCAGCCAGCTCTTCGTCCGCCAAACCCCACTCAAACCCCGCGAGGAAGACTTCTTCCGCACCATCGTGCGAATCCAAAAAGCCCTCGCAAACCTCTCCACCCTCCGCTCCAATGCCATCGACATCCTCTCCGCGCCTTCCATGCTCATCCGCTCCTCCTCCCTCCCGGTCACCCTACCATCCCACTTCCCCACGAATACCAATCCTTCCTTCCCACGCAGCACGGAAGAGCCCCTCCGTCCGCACGTCCTCGACACCGCAACCCTCCTCCTAACCATCCACCGCCTTTCCGAACGCCTACACACCAAACTGCAAGACCTCTCCCTGAAGCGCGACCAAGCCTCCAAATCCGCCATCCTCTCCCGCCTACACACAGCCGGCGACACCACCCGCTACGAACACACCAAACGCACCTTCTCCAACATTGAACACAAATCCTCCCTCAAACACGCGCAGGAACGTCACTCCCGCGCCGAATCTCTCTACCTCACCATCCGCGACGCCCTCGACTCCGCTCTCGAAGCCGACCTCTTCTTCTTCGACGACATGGACCGCATCCTCTCCACCGCCGTCGAACAAACGTCTCATAAACAAAAGCTAAAGCTATCAAGACGCCACTCTACCTCCGCTGCCTCAGTCGAGTTTGAAACCGCAATGTTGGACTCCGACGTCAACCGCGCCTACTCCGCGCTCGTCTCTAGCGCTGAACGGCAGCGGAAATACCTCCTGCTAGACCCGGAGGTACGCTCTATCTTGATCGCTGCAAAGTCGTCTCTGTCGGTAGCGGAGGGGATAGTAGAGTTCGTGCCGGGGCAAGGTAGAACGTTGGGTGAAACGGTGAGGGAGCTGGAAGATACCGGGGAGAAGGAGTTACAGAGGCTGCAGACTGCGTTTAAAGATGTGGGGGAGTATGTTGGCTCTTATATCGTGGGGACGATGGGGCGGTTGGAGGTTGCTTTGGCGAGGTTTGGAGAGCGGTTGTATATTCCGTTGAAGAGTGCGGATGGCAGTCGATAGAGCTAGAGGCTTGATGTGTATTTGTATATATCTTTTTTGATGGACAGCGGTACAGCTGTTCGTGTATATATTTACCTTGATCAGTGGTCAACAGTGTCTTGTGTTACCATGCAGTTTTGTTTATGATTGTAGCGTTTTGCGGGTACATATGTTCCTTACATGAATGGATGGCTGGCGGACTCTTGTGAAGATACTACAACCTATTTTATTTCCGGCCTTGGAATTTCTGTTAAAGGAATATAAAGTGAATATTATATGAGGGTTTCCTAAATATTCATTTACAGTGCCCCAGCTGTTATAAAAGGAGAAACCCGCAAACCCAAGCATCGCTAGCTTCAAGGGAACAAGCTACTGAATTTCATATCCAAAATCATCGCCAAAGATAAACGGCAGGGGTATATTTGGACCGATGAAACGCAAGGAGCACAACAAAACAACATATGGCCCGCACCAAGAATCATCACGTCCGTGCGCTGCTTAGTGCCCCCCAAGGTATTCCCACATGTGAATTTCACGACTTGTTATTACTTTTGGTAAAATATATTTTATTACATTTTATTTCACGAAAGTTATGTCGGCGGCCTCATTGCCACAGCATGCCAACAGAAAACTGACAACCCGTAGCCCACAAAGACGTCGTTCCCGCTCTTCCCTATAATTATACACTACCCACCTCTTCTTCAAAAGAATAATATCCTAAACTTAGCTCTTGTAATTCCATCCCCCCCGTATCAAAGGCGAGCCTAGTTCTATGACGCCCCGAATACATTAAAACCTTTCTACGCCCTTCCCCTTATCAATACCCATCCGTTTCCCACTTCCCGTCTCTCCGCCCTCCAGTCCCAGCTCCCGCTTCCGCTTCCGTTGCATGGACCGTCGCCCCTCCAACATTTTGCTCAATTGCACATACTTCATCACAGCCGGCTGGATCACAAACGTTAGCCATCTCACCACTTCGTATTCTCCGGCCCGATTGTAAAATGTACTGATCGCCCTCAGGAATAGTCTGCCCATGACTTCTGGACGGAACCCGGAGTTGGGCGGTAGTACTGCGTACTCGTGCAGCCTGAAAATGACTGCCAGGTGCGCGAATTGTAGGGGACTGTTTAGCTGGTCGGCTACCTGTGTATGCACGTTTAAGTAAGTTAGCACAATTATTGTTATTTGCGCAGTCCACACGTGTACTCATTAGGTTGATATATATAAAAGGGTAGTATGGACTGTAAAGGTAAAATATATTTCAAATGCATAGGGGAAGGGTCAAGAGGGAGGAACAACATACATCTTCCGCCGTCGGATACCCCGTCGTCTCGATACCTTTAAACTCCACATGCACGATAGCCCCAACGAGCCGCACCCAGATCCTCAACCCTTCCCACTCCTGTTCCATAATAAAAAACTTCCTCTCCGTAACCATCGGGTAGAAGCCAATGATGTAGAAAAACGGGTGTTTGAGATGTGTCGCCGCCGTCTCGGTAAATCTCCACAGGCGGGATTCTCTATCATTTTCTAAGCCCGGTGACGAGATGGCTGCCGGCGGGCTGATGTAGTGGAATGGGACGACTGGCGCTTTCCATGGTTCGGTATGGATGACTTTGATGTTGTCGGCTACTATGGGTCGGCCATCTTCCTTAACTACGAAAACTTCTTGTATCGTGTCTCCTTCTTTTGGTGCAAAGATGCTGGACTTCCAGCCGTCCATAGCTTCCTGCTCCATAGCTTCCTGCTCCATTGCTTGCTGCTCCATTGCTTGCTGCTCCATATATTGCTGCTCCATAGCTTGCTGCTTCTGTGTCCACCAGCTAAAGTTTCCATATTAGTACTCCATGCTACGCTATTCGGCACAGCAATTGGGTGGTGTGGAAGCATGCCCTTGATGTCGTATCTTGATGAGTATTTCGTAGCCTCGAAATCAGAGTATTTCAAGCTCTTAATTGATCGGAATTCTCAGTGCTGTAAATGAATAAACACCGAACTGGTGTGACTTGGAGGAAGAATTGTAATCGGTGCTGGTTATTGGATCCAAGGCGATATTACGGTATCAAGTGGTTCGGCGAGATATTCTCTCCTTAAGAGGCATGATTGATGAAACTGCACCGGGCGGTCTCTGACAGCTAGAATACGGACGAGACTGTCTGTCCTCAGTAGGAGCAACTGCATGTCGAGCACACACTAAACCGAGGGCGTGGAGGACACATTGTTGGATTATGGGGAACTTGGGCTGTGGTGACCGGTTGAATATCTAAGTAGATCTCAGGGTATCGGTAGACGTGCAGCGGTCGATCAAATTATACCGAGTTTGCGATTCTTAAGTCTTTAGAGCGTGTTGCTACAAGATTCAATAGACGTAATGTATGTAATGTTGAAGGTAATTCATAGTTCTGGTGTCAAGCTTTCGAAAGAAAGAGAGCATACCAAAGGGCAGCTCAGATAGGGATTGGATACAATTGTCTCCCGCGGTTTAGACTGAAAATGCCATATCCCGTTAGATAAAAGATCGTGAACGGTCTGGTGGATTAGATACAGTGGTCCTCGTTCTTAAGTATGACCGTTTGGACAAATCGATGATCGAATAGCAAGCCGTATTACCACTAACCTCACCGAGGAGCTGAAATACTAATGCAGAATTATTTTCCTGGGAACAAGCCTTGAGGCCGTATCCGTTAGCCACTCAGGCACACATATTTTGTCAATCGTAGCTTCTATAAGAGATCTTCACGACAGCCTAGGAGTTTCTTCAGCCGGCTCTTTAAATGAAGAACTATCCAGCGAGCCGCAATCACTGTCATCACTCGGCTGCACCGCTTCCAACTCTGACACCGTCATACTGCAGCATCGTATGCGTCCGCCAGGGGTCCGTTCCAACTCAGATGAACCCCCATCTGTATCAGCTGCGAGAGAGCCGGTCCCCGGGCTTCCAGGCTGCTGGCTATCAGTGCAATCCTGGAGGCCATCCGTATCACCATCCCACTCATCGCTGTCACCATACTCATTTGGATTATGGTAAACCACCGACTTGGTCTCATCAAGCACTCGTGCAGCATAGAGCACCTCTTCGATCTCCGGCATGATGAGCCTGCGGAGGAACAGGACCATCACTACCGGATTCTGTTTCTTCAATGCGACCATATACCGACGCCAGCATTGAGCTAGGACCTGATCTGTCAAATGAGGATCAGGTGGCGCGTCTGTGACTTCGTTAAGTTTAAAGTGGCGAGCCATGTTAGCAGAAATGGTGACATCTCCGATAATTTTCAAGACGTACTATGGAGGTTAGAGAAGGTTTTTAGTATCGTATTATCTTAAGGTGGAGTTAGGATGTCTTGCAAGGGTTTCATACATTACGCAGTAATCCCTCTCTAGCGACGCTGAATTGGCCTTGAGTTCTCATTTGGAATTCGTCGAAAACGGCGAACGGCGCGTCAAGCGAGCCTAGCTCGATAGTGTATTTTGGGGAGTTGTCGGTGCTACCTTTGGTAGTCTTGGTGTATTTGAAGGTGATAACTTTTAGATATCGTCGCAAGGATTTGATATCTGGGAGTCGCAAGCCATTGGAAGGCGTAAAACGAAAGTTGGTTGTCACTATTGACATTTCCATGGCTTGATCGATACAGTAGGATTTTTTAATTGTAAATTGTCAAAGGAGGTTTGAAGTTCAAGGGTGAATTGGAAATCCGTTACCACTTCACGAAAGTCGTCAAGTAATTATTGCTATGTAGTGGACAGTGGAAACTTGTTGGCACAGTAGAATGAGATAGTCAAGAGTGGCAAAATTTAAAGGTAAAAGCCACCCACAAGTGGAGAAAGCTTTGTTAACCTAACCGCTAGGATATATTGGCCATAAACTAGACCAGACCCTGAACTCAGCTGAACCTATTACTATCCTGAAGTTTCCCTCCAAGCAAGAAGAGCGGAGAAGCGCATACGACTCTAACAAATAATCACCCCATAAAGAAAATTGACGCTATACCCCACAAGTGACTCGCTGATACAATCGCTCAAGGACCCAAACAAAAAGCAGCTAATGTAGAACGACTGCGAGCATTATGCCACGATACTTTCTCATCCGAAATCACCAACCCCTCATAGAAAGCACAAAAGGCGTTGGAGTCAGCAGCTTCCTGCGCTTCGGCGTGGTTGGGACGATGCAACTTTGGAGGTTTGTGAGTTCAGCTTCCAGCGAAGAATCGTTCCCTGCGAATTTTCTCTTGAGTGACTACGGGTAATAGAGTTAGTATCCTTTGAAAGGGTGATAGTTTGATTTCCAAGCGGCGTATCCTTCGATACGTTGCGGAACACAGTGCATAAGACGGCTGAGAATTGAAGAAAGAATCTCACTTTTAACCCGATTCGCCTCTTATTTTCAAACCCCTGCGGCATTACATGCCTTTCTTCAGCAGCGTAACACTCGTCTTCAATATCGTTGACAGCCATAAGGATTTCATTCAAATTGGTGTCAACGAGCGAGCTGACGAACTGCTGCACCGTGTCCATTCCTTGCTCGAGAAAGATGGCTCCCAGCCATGCATAGAAAACTTCAACGAGGGGATCATATTCATTTGTAGCCTCCTGTTGAAACGTCATCGATTTGTCAAGCCCGAAGCCTTTTGACAGGTTAGTGATCTCCTTGTTAGAGGTCAGAACATTTTGCAGTTGCTAAGTTTTATATGTAGAGTTAGTGATATGCATGTAAGGAACTACCACTCGAAAGAGTACCGACCTTGATATTTGGGTTCCCGGGCCGCGAGACAACGAGGTAGGCAGCAATGGCGAGCTGATACGCAAACCGCCCAACATGGTTCAGGTTCCTGGTACCGAAGGGTTTGCGGGACGTCTGGTCCATCAAGGCGGAAGCACGGAGGTCCTCGCGGATGATTTGTGGGAGGAAGGCAGCGTTTCGTGGTACTTTCAGAATGCTAGTTGACATTTCGTTTCTCTTTTCGGTTTATTAGATTGCGGGCGTCGCTGTTTGTTGCCGTGGATTTTGTTGATCCGCCCGTCGTCCTTACGATGAATCCAAATCGAGGTTCCAATAGGAAGTCGCTAGTCGCAACGGATGGTAATTATAACAGGGAGGTTTTCATGTGGTGATGCGTGGCAGGAGGCCTGGTTTGAGGACGGGAAGCCGCATATAATATATTATTAATAATATTGATAAGCCGATCCACTATCGCGGACACAACGATGGCGATGCGATGCATGTGCCACTATATTAGATGATAATTATAGGCAGAATCGCCCCAAAGAAGGAGGCACCAGCGGCGGGCAGTATCTATACTTAGGCAAGGCAACGCAGAACGTGGATTATACACTTTTCGATTAGGGATCTTAGCTTAGCTATAGCGATAGAATATACATATAGGAACAAACTTTATTTTCCCTGCCGATCTGAGTTCCGTAGCTCTCCAGAGAAAACTTTCCCTACCACTCTGAAACTTTTAACAAACCTCTGTTCCTCAGTGTAGTTTGACCCTCTGCAGTTCTTGGGTATATTCATTTGCATTATCCAACATTGCACATCATTCTATGGCATCCTCCTACCTTCATTTATCTCTTTCCGTTTCCATCTCTCACCTCCAACAGTTCTGTAAGAGTTCCTAGACTTCCCTAAACCTTTACACTGAGCGTACAGAATATAAATTTCTGTATCCCGTTGCCTATTGCTTGCTCAATCTTAAATACCACCTCCTCACCCTCTAGGGAAGCCGTCAAAATTTCCTATATTCGATATTCTCATATTTCTTACTGCGGACGCTCTACACAAGGTCGGCACACACAAGCAAAGTCTATCGATATTCTAGATTTCTAACAAGGAAAAGGGGGGAGTAATAAAGCGCCGCACTAGTGTCACCTTTTCGGCGAACCTAAAATCCGCGTCGTCGCTTTTTGCGATTCCATCCTCCAAAATGGAACACATGGAAGATATCTTCTCAGGTTCGTTCCTTACCTGTTTATTAAATATTATTGTTTACAATACTTATGCAGTACTGACATGGACCTTGTAATAAGACTTTGAAAGCAAGTTTGCCGCCGACCCTCAGGGTACCATTCGCAATCTTAAACTACAAATGAAATACCTTTTGGAAACCAAGAATGAGATTATTGCATCGAAGAACGGCGAGATTGGTCGAATGGAAGAGACAATCAAAGCGGAACGTCATCGATCCGAAGCAGATACCCACCGATTTGAAGAGTCAATCAAAGCGGAACGTCATCGATCTGAAGCAGATACCCACCGATTTGAAGGGTCAATCAAAGAGGAACGTCACCGATATGAAGCAGAGATCCACCGAATGGAAGAGACAACCAAAGCGGAACGGCAAATGTTCAGATACCTACAGGCAGACCATCAGAGGGCCAACAGTAGAATTGAGTCTTTCCAACAGTATTTAAAGGATTCCTCTAATATTACCGCTCCGATGAAAGGTGAGAAATTACCGTCTACGTACATTGCCAATCTGAAGTGTTGACATTCTATACCGAAACAGGATCCGTAACGAGAACTCAGCTCTGGGATGAGTGGGTTCGGAGGCGTTACGTTAAAGAAGTAGCGGAACCAAGTAAACTCTCTACGCACGGACTAGAGAAATTCAGAGGCTCTATGAAAAAGCTAGTCGCACGCTCCTTTCTGAACGAAGATGACATATGCCCCTTATTCGACAAGTTACTCAAGGATGTCATTCCGGTTGTACTGGATCATACCTATCATTCGGCTGATACGCACGCCCAAGCAACTTTAGACCACCTGAAACCGGATATAAGCATTTTAAAAGATGTGAAAACCGCAATCCCTCAGTATCTAGCGGCTTTCGTCGAATTGAAGCACACAGATACGAAGAACCTGGGGTCAAATGCTAACCTAGGACAGGTCCTCGACTATCTCCTTAAGATGCATGAGTTCCAGCCGTCCCGTCAACGTTACTTTGGGTTGTTGACGAACCTCCACAGTGCAACCATCCTCATCCTTACGTACAGCAAAAACCAATCGTTTGCGTCTCCTGCTTCCAAGGCGACTCGACAAAAGCCAATTTTACAGAGAATGAACTGTAAAGACCTATTTTCTGGCCTAGCAGTTCTCTTTGGACTAATCCGGGACCCTTCTAACACCATCGATGTCCCCAGCTTTCCAGCTGCACTTGGGGACCTCCATGCCATTCTGGGTGTCCCAGAACGGTCCATGGTCGGACATTTCCAGTCCTATGAATCAAGCTTGCTCCATAGGACCCTGGACATCGCTGTCAAAATTCCAAACAGTGATCAAAACAACAGCTATATCGAACGAGAAATCCGTATTCTCAAAGAATTCGACGGTTCTCAGCCACACTCCCTGCCATTTTTAGCCTTCGTCGATGACAACCATCCAGCGTTTGGCATTACCCCAGTTGGGGTACCCATGAATGTTAGAAACATACCATCACCAGCGTCGTTAATAGCATCCATGAAAGATGTATTGATGGCCCTTAGATGGATCCATGGGAGTTGTCGTATCGTTCACCGTGATGTACGATTAGGAAACATAGTATTAGCGAGCGACCTGGGTATGCCCGAAAAGGCTGTACTGGTCGACTTTGATAATGCTGCACGCATCGGGGAAGAAACTATTTACGAAGGTGGATATATCACATGCCCGCCAGAACTACTTAAGCGGATCAAGGGTACTTATGAGAGCCAAACTTCTGGGGGATCGGAAACAGATCCAGTGCTCTACCCGCTCGCCAGGCTTGAGCTAGAAGATACAGATCTTATGGATACTGCCCCGGATGCACCGGTAACCGCTGGGAGGAATACTCTCGCTGATATGATCTATAAACCAGAAGCCCGTCACGATTTGGAAGCATTTATCATTCTTCTCATTAGCATTATTTTTCCAAAATCCTTCGAAAACTTCAAATCTCCAAGAATTGAGGACCCTAGATCGAAAGAATTCCAGAAATTATTGCTTCTGTGGGATTCGATCAAGAGATCCGAAATCTGGAGCAAGGCTCAACAATTCGCTGCACACGAAGAATACGACAACATGGGTGGATTCGCGCGACATCTTATACCATTCTAAGTCGCAGCTTCATAAACGGCCTAACTAACTTTTGGGAAATATACTAAAAAATAAACGTTCCTTGTTATTGACTAGTTACCAACCTATAGAGCGATGTCCAGTGATTCCATCCTGTTTCCAATTGCTTATCACCATGGCACAGAAGGAGTACGAGCTCCGCCTGGTAGGTCCATAGGCTCTGAATTCTCAACTTGGCTATCTATGTTTGTATTGATATTGAATTCGTTTAAGTAAAGTACAATAGATATCAAGCTAAATTATATAAAAAAGGATTAGGAGCGACACAAAAGATAGTGGTAAAATTCCGATTTCGCTTCCGAAGGTCCGATTTCCATTCCATGGTAGACGCACCATGTAAGGTGATGAAAGATGGATGAGGATGCTGGTGGGAGAGAGTTTTCCCACTTCTCCCTCCACAATATTATTATTATTAATTACATTAACTCACATACACCACATACACATACAAAGGGAAATGAGAATTGGCGGGGTATGGCTATCCACATGTGGAACTACAGTACCATGGTGACACAAACATCCACTCCACAGACACCTCACCGTCCTTGAAGGACCAGTTTGGAAGCACCCCGACTTTCAAACGAACTACTGCGCGCTCTAAATATCTTCTCACATCTCCGTCAGTAATTTTAATTTGTTGCGTAGGTGACTGAACGAGCCATCATTTGCCACATAGGTCACGCTCTCTAGTGGCTTTTCCATAGCTCGTTTCAACCCTCTGTCGTGGGAACCTTTGAAGCCGGTCCCATTCACAGCTTCACAGCCATTATCAATAAGATAGTGTTCGTCTCTATGTCTAAACCAAGTTTTACACCCTTAGCTATTTTCACGGCTGGCTGATGGTCGGTGTATGGGATCGCTAGCGGTGCATTCTCAATCCAATGTCTAATCTTTTTCACGGCCCACACTATGCAGGTCACTTCAATGTCGATTGGCCAATATCTTGCTTATGTGTCCTTGCACAGCTTAGACGGGAAGGCTATGGGGTGTCGAATCATGGCATATTCGATCCATTTGAGTTTGTTTCCTATCTGATACATCGTGGCGTCATGTAGTGCATTTCCTAGCGTTTTCGAAGCTGACCAGCTTTTCATGCGTTCTTTCTCAGCCTGGTTTCGCCGGGCGAGCCATCTATTATTGAAGAATTCCCATTGGTCATATGAAGTTCGTGTTTACTTTTTGCACACGTGTACTTTTTCCCAGACTTGATAGATTGGGCTGTTCATGGCAAATTATTCGTTAGATAGATGTTCTTGGTTTTGACGCGCCGATGCCGCATTAAAATGGAACGATTTCTTAGATTCGCCCAATAAGCCCTGTAGGGCAACTGCAGTACTCGGTGTCGACTGTCGTTTCGTATGTCCTCGAAATGATATTATTGTGAATTATAGTCTTCTTTGAACTTTTCGTATCCCTTCGAACCTTGCCAATTTTGAGCATGCAGGTTTCGAGTAGGCGCAGAGCTCAATATAATACTAGCCGACTATCAGAAATTCCATCGCTTTATCAGCAAATGCGTCCGCATCCATCTTCAACCAGAAATTTGCAAGCGATTTGCCGTCGAATCGCCAAGCGACATCGTGCGCTGTTAGCTCCTCCCCAACGAACAATAACTTAACCAGTCTTGGCTTTAACGTTCCTATTCGTGTCGTAACAGTTCACCATGGCAAAAAAGTCTGAGGTGTAGTGTCTCAGACTCTGTATGGGATAGTAACATGTAATGAAGCTAAACATGCTGTAAGAACTTCCGATTTGTAGACCTTTGTAGTAACTCTGTGGCTTCTCTCTTTATATATCAATCGAAGATAAATTCCGTCCGTTCGAAAACGCTATCGGTAACTAGCGATTGCATCTACCCAGAGATGGTGATCATCCGAGTAGAAATATAGATCATCTGTATAGAAATATTGATCTTCTGATTATCTGTGGGCACTCCGTCATGACCTTTGCTACTGAGCAACGTAGAAGCGGAAGATATCCGAGCCTGCCGGATAGGTTGTCTGCAAAATCGATGTCATATGCGCCATCGCCGGGGATTGCTTTTCTGGGATTATCTTGTGGGTTGGGTCTGATTATGTCTTTTCGAGACATAAATACACCACTAGCCCTGCTATCATGATGGCGTTGAGCAGTATAGCCACGACCACCAGAACCCGGTTATGAACGGACGATCGATAACATCTTAAGTAGAGTCAAAACATCAAAAAAGTAATTTGACACCTGTTCATCTTAAGTTGGAGCACTGCCCCTTGTACAATACGAAAATAATTATTGTGTATGACTAGCATCGTCAACAGCGTGCCGCAGCAACAGCGTACGGCGGCAACAGGCGCGGGATATAGGTGAAAGACCCGAGGTGTAAGTCAAAATGTTGACATGTCGAATCCAAGGTTCAGTAGCAATATAAATACTCATATTATTGCTGCATAAAGGGGATTGTTTCTCGCGAGGTGATCTTCGGGGGCCCAATCAGCAGAGACGTTCCAGTAACAGACGCTCGTGTTCTGGTTGGAAATAAACCATCAGCCGGCAGTAGTATCCTGCTTCATTTTATTTTTTATGAATGACGCTGGTCTAGATTAGATCAGAGAATATTTATTGGTATATAGATTTCTATTGAAGAGACCATTATCAGGTTGAAGGTTGGTATGTCTCCGAATGTAGCTGGCGTTCTCTTTTATGAATACACATGCCTCTCTAATGCCTGCTGTTGCTTTCCTCGTCCCTGGTGTGTTCTGCCATGTCGACGGCTATGGGTATGCCAGCATATCCCCTTATATGCCGTAGGACATAAGATGCTCACATACTTGGACAGCCTCATGTTTCTTAGATTATATATTATATGTAGCTATGATAGAAGTTCATGGCAGGGCTGTTGGGCGAAGCTCTATAGCATGACAATCGCCAGCTATATTCGATCTAGAGACCATCGCCAACTCGAGAAGGTGTTGGGATATATCCAGCTCGGATCGATAGACTGTCTAGTAGGTAGTATTATCTCGCAAATGGCCGTCCAACATGTTCGCACTGATCTGTCTCGTTCCATCTGCGGGTCGATGTCGTCTCTCGTGATAAACTTTGCAGTCCAGATGACCATCCTGAGTTCATCCTAACCTCGCTCCGCGGTGTAGTAGTAGTAGTAGTAGTAGTAGTTGTATTGGTCAAAAACAGAAAAAGTCTATATGTACACAATACTAACCCTTATGATAATGTTCTACATCGTAAACGACTCGGTATCGTAGACGCGCCGATATCATTCACATAACCTCAGATATCCGGTTCTCGGCCACATGTTCTCTTTGATGATTGCGGCAATAGTACATAGCTCATACGATTTAGTGATCATTATGATAAACAGAGCCATGATTCGAAGATTGCTCGATCAAGCATAACATGCGTACCGCATGCAGTTTATCTAGATCTGAGAAAAGTAAATGTCATTTTAATCGTTCATGCCTACTACTAGCCCATGCACTGTCGTGGAGGTGGCATATGTTCACCATAGGCTGGTAGCGACGGGCAATCTACCCGCCTTGTCATATATATATATAGCTGTGAGCCTAGTAAGCTCTCATGCATATAATGGAACAATGATGATGTAATTCTTATCGCAGTATCTATATAATTTGGTATGCGAAATTTCTCGCATAGTTGTTTTGTTGGCTTCGCATATGGTTGGCATCGCGGTTGTAACTGTGTAGTATATTCGACACCACAAATAAATGTATACGCGTGTGGTTCGAGTGAAGAACGACTGCCAGGATGCAAATTAGTACCTGATCACATCAATATTGAAAGAGATCCGTTTCAGGGAGCCGCTATCTATACTCTATGAATACGCCTTGCAATCGCTTGTGAGTATAGAAGCTGGTTTGACATGGCTCGCTGCAGAGTATAGTGAAGAGTATATGGTGCATAGGATGTAGAAACTTGTGCCGGCGGTGACTCCGTAGTATAGTAGATTATATCCCATCACTGCGATCTCGATAAGATCTCTCGAACCGGCTTTAGGGATATTGCGTCTATTTCATTAAGATCATGCAAATGAGAAGCTGCAAAATAGACTGGTCGATGACTATCTATCAAATGACAGCTTGCGGTGGATTTCCAGGCGAAAGGACGATGAGACCATATACGACATGAGAGGATAGAGGATAGTTCATCGAGATGGTAAGAGAGGAGATGGCCGCGAAGGTCTTCCTAATGATGGAGATTGTGGGCTAGAAGCATCAAGCTAAAAATAATGTATATGTGTGTATGTGTGTGCGCTCATGCAGTGCTGGGTATATGTCTGCCGGAATGTTCCACAGTGCTGTAGTTTATATAGTGTAAAAGATACGTTGGCGTAAGGGTAGAAAATAGAACTGACGGGATCTTCATCAAATGCGATACAAGAGATAGTTCTAGAAACATAGTGTAGGAAGCGAATAGTGGTCGCTATCACGATGATAGCAGTTGTGGTAGCCGCGATGGCTATGGTGATGGAGATGAAAAAATATGGAAGTAGTAAGAAAGGAAAGTGAATGAGAGGAGGGTAGTCTTATATTAAGAGGAGGAGCGAAAATAGTACCACACAGTACGGTCTTCAAGCTTGGTGTTGTTTTAGAGCTGTCCAAGGAGATAGACCCGTCTAGAGGAGCAGCGCCAGCTGACTGCCCCCATTTATTTGTATAACCGCACCAGCGTAGGAGAGAAATAATAAAATGAGTCTTTATTTAATACACGAAGCCAAGTAAATGAGCCCCCTACCAAAAGAACAGAATAACGAAGAGTTTTAAAAAAAGGCCCATGATGATCTAGAGTTCAAACAGACATCCGACATACTTCACCAACCAGGAAGGAATATGATTAAAAAAAAAAAAAGGTGGCAGGAAAATAGAGAAGTGAACAGAGACAAACGACGCGCGCTTTCCCAGGAAAAATCGTTCCAGTCAATTAACCCTTTTTTCTTTTCTTCGTAACATCGTTTCTTTCACCCCCAACTTTTCCTTTCACCCGGCTTCCAACGTTTAGAAAATGTACCCACATGGCCCTATCCCATATTCCTTGTAACCGAGACGCTGCCCCCGAACCGAACCGATAAATACCCGCCGGATTACATTCCATCCCACATGCCCGTCTAGCACCCGAACCCGTAGCACGTGCTGTGTACCTATCCTGCTCGGGATACACACACACCGTATTCATGAATGTCTATAGTTATAAGCAACCTTAATCGATCTTAATGCTAGCGTAAATCTTCTTAACGAAGAACCAGCTCGAGAAGAAACCAATGGTACCTATACTCAGTTAGCATAATTCCACTTTTCACGTCGAAGGACAACCAGGGATGGAATGGTAGATGTATCTACTCACCAGTCAGGATGAAAAATAGGAACCCAATAAGTACGCTGTAACCCAGATACAGTACATTGCTCGCCAACCCGCCCAGACTCAGCTTGCTCAGCCAGTAGATAAACGCGTTGAGCAACACGTAGAATGCACTGGCTCCCGAGATGAAGAACGCGCGCCAATGCCAGTGGTAGTTCTCACTGCAGAGGAGGAAATAAATCATCAGGATGGTAACCGTCGAGCATGTTATGATCTATACGGTATAGCTATTAGCATTAAGGTATGAGATGATATGTGTAGGGTAGGTGGTAGGTACCATTATGCCATAGCACACGAAGAGGAAACCAAACATGTAGTACACCCTGTGGAACCAGATCGACGACATGATGAAGTAAAGCTCGACGAAGATCGCGCCAAATGGCAGGATGCCAACCAGCAACATGCTCGGAATGGGCTTCAGGTACATCGCTTGCTCGGGGATCTGGCGGGGGATCTGGTTCGTCCGGACGGGTGCTTCAATGGCCTAAATTCAATGTCAGTAAGTATAAGGGACCTCCAAATGTTCTGGACCGGGAAAGCTTACAGGAGCTCTGAATCCGAACCAACTTCCCGTAAAGCTGAGTGGCAAGCTGATAACGAACCAGATGCAGATAAGTGCGACCATGGTCCACAACGGAACGGCACCGGACGAGCCCTTCCAGATGAGGAAGAAGTTGAGGAAAAAGAACGTGCTGAAGACAACACCGGGGATGAAGATGGGCGTGAATAGAATGTTCTTCTTCCACGATTCGCCGCCAAAGGACTTGTAAACGCGCGCGGAGGTATAGCCGCCGACAAAGCCGAGTAGGGTGTAAAGGATTATCATTGCTGTAGCGAGGCTGCCGCGACCAGAGGGGGAGAGGAAACCAAGAAGTGCGAACACTACCGAAGCATTAGCATATAATTAGATATGAACAGAGTAGGGAGGGGCCTTACAGATGGTAATCCCTGTCATGAAGAAGATCTGGGCACCGCTGCCGAGGAAAATACTCAACAGCATCGGGTTCTTCGGGGGGCGGAAAACGTCGCCGTGTACGAGCTTCCAGCCAGAGTCTTCTTGAACATCTTCGTTGAGATCCAATTGGTTGTACCGCGCGATATCCTTCCGCAGCGTCTTGAGGAGCACCATGCTGACCATGCCGGTAAGGAATATAACGATGATGGCGCTATTTACCAGCGAGAACCAATGGATGCGTGGGTCGAAAACGTGTAGGTACTTGTCCCAGCGGGTGGCCCAGGCGGTCGGAGACTCTACCCAGTAGACGCTGTACGTGTATGCGAGTTCCGTCTCTCCGGTCTCGCTGAGATATAGGTGATTCTGGTTGCCGCAGTCTGCCGTCTTGGGGGTGCCGCCGGAGACTTTCTGCTGCTTGGACCATGGCTGAACAACAACACCAACCACACGAAACTGCTTGTCGGTTCGGCTAGGAATGCGGTGGTAGTCGACAATGATGTCGTAATGGTTGTTGAGGAACGGCTTGGCTTCCTTGTTACCCTCAATGCCGCCGAGGGAGAAGCCTTGGCTATAGAATTGGTCCGTCTCATCGCCAGCCTGCGTCGCCAAGGTGGCGGCCGGTAGGCCATCGATCAGCCAGTTGAGGTTGTAGCCCTGTCTAATACGCATATTGGTGAATTTGGCGGAACGGGCGTCGTGCTTTGTCGTGCAAAGCAGCTTGCAGGTCTCGTTTTGGCCCATCTTTAACTCGAAGGGCGATGTCAGGATGCGGTCGCCGAACAATATCGAGCCGAGCGACTCGGATATCTTTTTTGGCCCGCCCTCAGGCGAGCAGAAGTGGAAGTACTCATGGTAGTAGTCGTAGGATATTAAGGACTCGACCTGCTGGGTGGAAGAAACTACGGCCGGCGTCAGTCGATTGACGTTGAGGGAAACCGTATCGCCCGCATTGTAGTCGGTGGGCGCGACCCCCGGGAGGTAGAAGGCTGTGGAAAGGGAGGCGCGAAGGACGAGCAGCGCCGCTGCCAGCGAAGGCGACGAGTAGGGAGACTTCATGGACGCGGGATTCCGAGAGAGGTGCGAGAAAGACACGCGAGGAGGAGGTCGAGGAGGTGAAAGAGTGGGCACGAGGCCTCTGAGAATGTGGCGGAGAGGTTGATGATGTAGACGTGTGGTGGTGTTTGGAGGTTGCAATTTTGTAGTTTTTGCGTAAGCTGTTCTTTTTGCGAGGGACGAAACTCCTGAATCCGAGCAGCCCGACGGCCGAACAGGGCAACAAACTAGGACGGAAACGACAAAAGAGCCCGGCGACAGCAGCAAACCAAAATCGAATTTACTTAGGGTCGAAGAGCTGCCGCGTGCGCAGAAATGACGGATACGACGTTAAGAAGCTTCGGCGGAGATAGAAGAATAGGGAGAAGAGGGCGGAGGGATTACGTGGAAACAGAAGAACCAACTTTGAATGGCAACATCGACTGGATGGGAATTGGCTGTGCAAAACAAAATTGGCGATCCAACTGCCCGTAATTGTACCCCTGCCGTCAGACAAAAGACTGCGATACGACGCAAATATGGCGCTCGTTCGCTCGCTCTTCTTGGGCGAGGATGGCATCCAGAACCGGTGCAGGGTCAAATTGCGCGGCCTCGACTGGCGACTCAAGCACCCCTTCCTATCAGCATTACGATATAGATAAGTAAGTGTTATATATACACACTCCAAACGCCCAGTGCATTACAACGGTATCCCTATGACCAAGCAAGTATCATGCAAGTATTAATACACATTCAATGTACAGAAAAGGCTCCGCTGCAGCAGGGTTCGCGGACGTCGCCTGCAGCCCGAGTGCCTTCGTCCGAACCTGGTTTCACCCCCAAGCGCGAGAGCTCCCCGCTTGCCGTCGGGCCTGGTTCTCAGGCCATCATCTCCACCAACTAACAATATCTCTGGCCTCGATGCCCTGCTCCGGCCATCCTCCACCGCTGGACTACCCCCACACGCTTTCAGGGCCCTTGCTTTCCCAAGCCATCGAGACCTGGGAAAACGTCCTGGCCCGCTCCCTCTTCGCAACCGTCCGGCAAAACAACGGACGGCGGTCAGATGCAGGTTCCCAAGACTGCGACAGGCCGCAGTTCACATCGCTATGGGTCCTTTACAACTTCTTTGCTAGCCTCCTCGCAGGGCAGCGTCCCCGAGACTAGCTAGCCTCCGCCAATAGCACTGCCAAAGCGGTCATCCCAGATTTCTGCTTCCTCTTCTCATAAAACCAGCGAGCTCGCGCTGGAGCAAGCAGGTCGAACCCCGGCGGTGCCAAGAATGTAATAGTCACATGACGTAGGCGGACCGTTGAAGATTAAATATAGCACCAGGATGTTAATCGCAGTCGCAGAGCCCTCCTCTTAAAAAAGACGGATATTCAATAGGATGTAATTTACTTATTTATTACTTTATCAAGCCACATCGATTTTTGTTCTTTGTGTATCAGACATATCTTTGTGCCTGATAAGGTCCTCTTCCAGCCGGGTGTAACTTGTCCCCTGAAAATTGTGCAACCATGTCCTAATAGGCAAGCATACCTTGTAAGGATGATGCTCGTTGTTCCAACACCTGCTGGTCTATTATTGGTTTCCGTATCTTGTCCAATCCTATCTCATCGAGAAACCCAGACTCAACCCACCTTGTGTATACGTATCTACCAAAGCCGAGCAAAAACTTATCTAGTAAATCAACAGCTTCCTTTTCAGCCAGAAACGCCCTTCATGTTTACACGTGTCGATGCATATACATATTATCCGTTTGTTATGGTGTAGATTACCAAGATGGCACTATAAACATGGTTTGGAGTTCCTTTATTGCGGGCTTGAGCAAGATCGACGAGGATAATCTGCACGAAACCGTCAAGGCGAATGTTGCCTGAAGGCCAAATGTTGCCTGAAGTGCCTGAAGTGCCTGAACTGTAAGTCTGTACTTAAGTATCTATAGATCTATCACCTCTATATGTGCACCTACACCCATACAACTATTCACTTTTTATATTCAGTCAGAATAGCGTCCAGCTTGCGCTTGCCATCTAGTATACTATTCAGAAACGCACTCAAGATCTTGAAAATTTTTATTTCATTCCCATTTTTTTCTAAGCCGAGACTGTGATAGAATACGAAATGGATATTTTACCATCCGATTCGAATCTGAATACCAATTCCCTCGTTGCTCTGCAAGATGATGGGCATCGTCAAATCCTCGACGTAGTCGACAAGTTGAAGCGTATAGGCTTGAGCTCCGTCCTGTCTCTCCCCCAGCTCGTAGTTTGCGGAGATCAGTCATCGGGAAAGTCATCAGTGCTCGAAGCAATTACAGAGATCCCGTTCCCTCGGAAGGAGAATCTTTGTACAAGATTTGCTACCGAGATCATATTGCGAAGGGCAGCAGAGAGCCAGATCAGTGTCACTATAACGCCGAGCAAGGATCGATCTGACCGCGAGAAGGAAGAATTAAAAAAGTTCGAACAGACTATCAGTGATTTCGAAGACTTGCCGGTGCTTATTGAGAGGGCGACAAATATAATGGGGCTGGGCGAAGGGAAAGCATTCTCGAGAGATGTGCTAACTGTCGAGATATCCGGGCCAGATCGACCGCAGCTGTAAGTAATTTCTATCGGAAAACCAAAAAGTCTAAATAATTGATACCAAAATTGCATGAAAGTATACTAAGAGATGCCAAACAGGACACTCGTCGACCTCCCAGGTCTCATTCATTCTAAAAATAAAGCGCAGAGCCAAGAAGACGTCGAGTTGATAAAGAGTCTTGTAAAAGATTACATTTCAAACAGGAGGACTATCATGCTAGCCATCATCTCCGCTAAGAATGACTACGCAAACCAAATCATTCTTGAATACTGCAGAGACAGCGCGGTCGACCCTGAGGGGAAGAGGACCTTAGGTGTCATCACCAAACCAGACTTTCTACGCTCTGGAAGCGAGAATGAGAAAACGTGGATCGATCTTGCCTCCAACAAAGATATATATCTTGAGCTCGGATGGCACATGGTAAAAAATAGGGTAGAAGGGGATACTGAAAGCTCGTTTGAGGCACGGAACGAAGCAGAGAGAATATTTTTCTGCAAACACCCGTACTCTGAGCTCCCCCGCAATATGGTCGGGATCGACAGCTTGAGGTCTCGTTTGAGCAGAGTCCTCAGAGATCATTTAAAAAGAGAGCTCCCTGAACTAAGGAAAGAACTGAACGTTCTCCTTGACAAGACGAATAGGGAACTATCTGAATTTGGGCAAAGTCGCTCGAACATCGTGGAGCAAAGGCAGTACTTGACAGCTGTTGCGATGGACGTTTGGACACTCACTGATGCTGCTATCAATGGTCACTACGATCGCCCGTTCTTCGGGTCCGTGGCGATGGACTCAACTGTTGGTTCAGTAGAAAGCAAAGTCCGGCTACGAGCGGTCATCCAGCATCTGAACATTGAATTTGCTCGAAACATGAGACTACTTGGTCGAAAGTATATCATCAGGGACAAGTCAAACGCCAGCGGTGAAGAGAAAGTGAAGGAGACACGTAGAATATTTGGAGATGACGATATTGATGTCATTATGGAATCACCTCAAGAGCACAGCCCTTCACCAGACGGCGATGAAGACATAGAACTACCATCCCCAAAACCCAGATCGCACAATCAAGCCATTCACTGGGTCTGTGAGGTGCTAAGGCAGACTCGAGGAAAAGAACTACCAGGGAATTTTGACCCTAAGATCATTGGGCACTTGTTTCACGAACAATCGGAGCCATGGGAAAAAATTGCTGCTGCTCATATAACCCGCGTGACAGACGCTTGCTTTGATTTCGTTGACACAGTGCTCAAGCACACGACTACGCCAACTGTTCAAGGCCGTTTAATGGAAAATAAAGTGGACGCTGCCCTGAAAACAGCCTCGGCTGCAGCAAAAGAAGAACTGAAGAGACTGATTACAGATAAAGCCCGACATCCAATCACGTACAACCATTACTATACGACCACGATCCAAAAATTGCGGCAACTAAAACAGCGACAGAAGATCGACCAGCTTGTGCGCGATGCTACCGTGAATGTGGATGTGTATCAACATCATAAGAATATGACGTACACCTCCCAGCCTTATATTTCACCCACGCTTTTTACGCAAGGCCGCGACAACGCACAAATCCAGCAAGACATGGACAAGTTCTCAGCTGAAGATGCCCTGGATTGCGAGCAAGCTTTTTATAAAGTACGACTGTCCCCCTTGCTTTAAAGATTGACTTCTTCCTCTCCGTAATGATAGTCTACATGAGCTAAACGCCCTTATCCATAGGATGAGATGAAGTATTTTGTCAGCGCTGTGACCAAGCAGGTAATTGAACGACATCTCATTCAAACACTACCCAGCTTGATACTCGCTCCAGTCGACGTAACCCACTTTTCGGATGACCGCATTGCGTACCTTGCTGCTGAGCCGGCGGAAACGATGCACAGGCGGAAGTTTTTAGAGGATCGCAAGGCGATGTTGGAAGACGGACAAGATACGTTCAGGAGAGCAGCTGGCAAATGGCGTTGAAGATTTAGTCTACTCGCCGTAGAAAGGTTGACATGATAGTGATAGGGGATTAGAAATGGGAGCAGCAGGCATGTGAACTCGATTTTGGGGGCCATGAGGTCGCTGTTGTCGGACGAAGACAATATGCAACAAAGTTTCATGTAAACTCGACGGAGCAAACCATAATGCACTGTGTATTACTTCAGTGTTATGTAGAATGAAAATAATGCAATATAAATCTTGAATCATTAGAATTTCTTACAAAAGAGATCTAAAACTGCAAAACGTACAAAGACCCGTAGGATACATTTTGTCAGTCTCGGTACTCGACTTTAACATCTATATGTGTCTCATCCAGAGGTTAGGTTCGCAATACACGCCCTCGTCACTTTTCGGATAATATCGCACTGGCCCCAGTGTTCCGGGAACATCATAGATATCAACGTATTCTTCACCGTTGTGTTTGTTGTTCTGCACCTTGCCCTCTTTCCACGCCTTCTCACACATTCCGGGTTTATCAGAAGAATCATCCCAGCCCTTCGCGTTGGCCCTGATAACCATGCTGTTCTTCGCAATTTTGATAGGTGTGCCGCCAACCGACATGTGCTTCCGTACCCAGGGGTCGAAAGTATCCTCACATACGATTGTATGGTTGCCTTTTACCTCCCTAAATTCACGGTTACGGTCCATTTGCAGATAGTTTGACATTTCAATTGTCTTGAATTCCGTTTTTCTGGTAGGACGGACGGGCACGATGAATGCCTGGTAGCCCTCTGCGATGGACTTGTCGCGCATGAGTCCTATAATCCGCTCAGCGAGACCTATGCCACGAGCTTCTGGCAGGATGCAGATCGCCAGAGCGCATAGTGCGTTCGGTCGCTCGCGATCACTATAACTTGCATCCCAAGGCCCATTAGGAACATCAGGGCAAAGGTATTCTTTGAGAGCTTGGAGTTGCTCCACCACGTTATTCCGGAAGTAGTGCTGTCTAATTCCGAGTGCCATTACCGCATCCCACCCGCCGTCGGGTAGACTGTGGTTGTCATCGGGTTTGGACCAATAGAACGGTATCGCCTCGCCGAGGCCGACGAGCCTCATAGCGAGTGAACCCGGTTCTTTATGTACTACTGTGACTTGGAACTGCCGTAGCCAGGGATCTTCGTGTAGGTGGTACATGATACTTGGATATCTGAGGTCAAAATATTTAGCCCAGCAGTTATCAAGTTCATCACGGTATGAGCTGTTTATGGATAGCTCGGGGGGGAAATCGGAAGCATAGCCGATATGGAGGTTATTTGGGAGCTCTGTAGCTGGCATGTTATTTTTGCTGCTTCCTCCTTATTTTTCTCTTTCCCCTTCTATCTTCTACTAACAGATGATGCTGTCTTCGTTTCCGATAGACGTTTAGATGAGTTTGAAGAAATAATTGGCAATATCACGCTGGCAGCTAGATTGCGAAAGAAACAGGGGATTGTAGTATTATCTGAGTTGTGTAAAACTGTAAGTTAAATTGGCCACGTTTTCTGCTGGCGAATGGTCGGCGCCGCGCTCGCATCGCTAGCTTTGTGCTCGCGTTAGACACAGAGTTAGTCGCAGGGTTGGCGTTAATCGACCAGCACATGGCGAGAAAAGTGTCTGGAGTTCATCCCAACTCGAAGCTCCAAATTAACTCAATTCCACGAATTCGAAAGTAAGCCGACTTCAACCTCCTAACTCAAATCCTCTTGAAGAAGACAAACATACACCATGCCGTGCTCCGCACATCTTCCGCCTATAGAATATAATTACACCGGTACTCCAAGAGACCTGAACTTGACCGCTCTGGCGGTCAGCATTTGGGACGAGGCTATGACTCGAGCGCTGCTTAACGCCCGGAAGGGCAACCGGGGGATTGGTGAAAAGTACCCCCTCGCCATCCGTGAATGTGCTAAAGAGCAGCGAAGAGGTTGGCGTCGGTAGCGGAGGCCTGCAGTTGCGCGGATACGAAACTGCGCGCATGCTGCTTAGCTGCTGGATACCCGAGGCTTCAAAATTTTCGAATGCAACTCCATCGTGCACCATCACCACGACACGCGACATCTCGTTGTCACCTCCAACTCCAACCACAAATTACGCATACACCCTACTACTTACGACCACCATGCCGTGCTCAGCACACCCAGAGCCTCCAGGACTCACGGGCGACTTTCGCGATCCAAGCTCAATACGCCGACTGGTCCACTACCATGAACTGGCCCTGTGCAACTTACTCTTCACCTCCGGCAGGGTAGGTGACCGTCCGCAGTTTCAAGAAAATTTCGAGCGTCTAGGTCGAATAAAACAATTGGAACGGATGCTCTTGGAGGGCAACGTCCCCGGGCATTTGCACGAGCCTCCGCATTTCCCTTGTCTATATCCATCGTCCGCGAGACGGGCGCAAGCTAGGAATCGCCAATGATGCAGTTGGGGAAACCGTCTTGGCATTGTCGCTGGGACACGGTGCCCGACACCGCCAAGACGTGATGTATATAAGTGCGTGCAGTCAAAACTTCTCGCATAATTAGGGTCTCCTTCTTCTCCAATTCTAGGTTTCTTTCACAACATCAATTGCTAAACATCCATCTCGCGGATATGATGTCATCAATTCTTCTACAAGTCTGCCGAGACTACATCGATTCTCGCCACGTTGTTCCCAGATAGCAACCTACCAAAAGATCAGACCGATCAAGCTACCCAGCTCGCCTCCAACCGATGAGATGCTCAATCGATCAGGGGTCCCGCCATTTGCCCTCGGATCCTTGCACGCCGAATGATCGGCTTATATAGTTCGTTATCTCGGGGAGGCAAACGAAATAGGCCAGCCTATGTGCCAATTTTTTTTACAAAACAAAACGGATTTTTCATTACCGCCTGACATATTTTAAATAACTTCAAAAAAAATTGAAAAATTGAAAACATCATCGCCGAATCTACATGTTGCTTTAAAATGGCAACTGCACAGCCTAAATTCGATTATCACGCGTTTATACTCGAGATACATCGTCTGCTGCACACGGAGCATCTCACAGCTAAAAAGGTTATCGATAATGTCGAGATCGGTTCCCCCCGATCACATGACAGCGTGCTTCGGCCCGTATTCAGGCAATAACAGTGTGGAAGGATTATGGTTATTCTACGGGCACGTAGCCCGGAAATGAGGTGAAAGAGGTGATTAATGGCTATGGGCGAAAATGGGTGAAAACGATTGATTACTGAAGTCTAAGTTACATGAATTGAGAATGAATAAAGAAGGTCTTTTTTATGTGTAAGAGAGAGCGCCTTGGACATGACCGTTATTACCTGAATACGGGCCAAAGCACGCGGTTATGTGATTGAGATTTTGATAATCAATTTTTTTTTTTTTTTACTTATTTTCGCCTATAGCCATAAACCACCTCTTTCACCACGTTTCCGGGCTACGTACTGCCGTAGAACAACCATAATCCTTCTACAATGAAATAGCTGAAATAGCAGGTTATGCCCAACCATCCCCTCGTGGAATCGAGGGCCTTCCACATTTGACCCAAGAGGGCTCAAAACAAAGAGGCACGGTAGCAGTACATGTCCTGTTATCCACGTACACGATCAGCCCATTTGGGATAGTACAACAAAATAATTCTATACCTAGATTTAGCACCTATGCTAAACTTGAAGAGGTATTTGTCCTTGACACCAGGGCGGTGCTATCTTCACCGCGGAAAAGCAAGAAGGTTGACGATGATTAAAACTGCTTTCGCCGGCCACAAGACAGACCAAACGTCGACCAACGAAATAGATACAAATATTTAGTTGTATATCTCATTATACAGTTATAATCCCAATTTCCTTGGTTTCAAGACCAGACCCTCCATTTTACTGCGAGGATGCTATTTTCCCCACAAAAACGAGCCGGTGTGTGGCACCGAGACTAAGCAGTATGTAGATCCAGCGATTATGACGTTTTAAATTTTTAATTCCTTTTGTTGAAGTTATTCAAAATGTGCCATGCGATAGTTAGAAATCTGGTTTTAAAATGATATAAATTCTAGCCTAACATTGTTTCGTCTCGCCGTAAACCCGAACCGTATGGGTCGACTTTTTTTTCTCTTCTTTAAACTTGATATCTGCAACAGCCTATCATGTTTTCATCACCTAACGGCCTATAAAGATTCGAGACTCCGCTTCAACCACAAAGTAAGTTATTGTTGACAATATATGTTGCCGAGCAATTTAGTCTAAGCTTATCCCAGGTATGAATAAACCCAAAGGCACCTCGGCGAGATAGTAGATCCTGATTCGAAAACGGCCGCTAGGCTGCAGCGTTAGAATGCAGTTCGGAATTGAATGTTCGTAGGAATGCGAAGGTAAGGACGATGATGTAATGGAAGTAAAGTTACTTGCGCTTGCCGGTGTATGCTATATGTGTTTTCGAACTTTTTAGATTACGCCTCCTAGGGTGGCTCGTGTATAAATAGAAATGGAACTCTGCTACGTCGAGTTGAGAAGCAGAATTCTACCGCCTATCTACCATATAGCTCTTCGCAATACATTAGAGTCCTCGAGCAACGTAAAGTCTCCACCCGGAAAATATCGACATTCAAAATGTACCTCCTACAGATCGTATTATTTGCTGCTGTTGCTGTTGCGCTCCCAGCAGAAATATCGGTTCGACAGGCCATGTTTGATCCGCAGTACCCAGCGTGTTCGATTCGGCGAGGGGAGCCCTGCCTAAGATTTTTTGTCAACCCCGGTAGGCACATTTATAAATTTACTAAGATGTTTTCTTTTTCTTTTGGAATGTTCATTGGGTCTTAACGTTATATACTCTTCTTCCAAAGATCAATGCGGACCAAGCTTTCAAAGCACAAAACAAAGCTGTCTATGGCCCCTGGTTTGCTGTTACAACGATTGCTTCTATGAGTGTGAGGCTGAAATATCAGGCAAGTTCATTTCCGTAGGCCATACATTCCACAAGTTCTAGCAACATCTACTAACTCCTAACTATTTATCAAGACGTCCCTACCGAACCCGAGGATAACTGAAATATCAGTACCCTGTATTATCTCCCTATCGCGTCTTGCGTCCAGTAGTTGTTAGCGGCTCACCAATTAAGGACCATTAATCTGAACGGTCTTCGACTTAATAGTGCCTGTTGTTTAAATGAATGATAGGTTCAAATAGATGTTAACCTTGACTTTCGATTTAGCTTAAGTTTGCTATATATATATATGCATAATTAATATACTTACTATAAAGTTTTGATGTGATTGTTGCGCTGAGAATGAGAGTGCGGGTGAGTGTGGATATAAGGGCAGGGGCAAGATGTACTAGACTTAAGTAAGCTGCGATATTTTTGCGTTTCTTTGGTGAATACCTGAGCGACGTTGGAAAAAGAAACTTGAGGTTCGAGAGAAAGTCTCGGCGTTTTCTGACAGCGGACGCTATAGCGCGCTAGTGTTACTTGCGCTCAGATCTCTGTCCAGACTAGGCATCTAAAATATAAGTACCTAAGTATCCATTCTCCTGTATCCAGGGTGTAACATCGCGTCAAAAATTATATCAAACCACCAGCCATAAAATGCCCTGTGCAGCGCACCCGCCGCCCATCGAATACCCCGATCCACGACCACGCACAGTTCGCAGGGAGATCACCGCCTGGGAGCATGCCCTCCACAGTACAATAATCATTGACCAACGAGCAGATAACCGGCCGTTCATTCTTCCTTTCCGGCGGATGCAGCAGAACAGAGCCGTGCAGCGGAATACCTCTGAGCTTGAGCTCTGTTTCATCTTGATGGCGCAGCTTGCCAGGCGTCAGAAAGCGATACTCCAAGGCACGTGGAGATAGTCCCGGATATACATGTATGGCAGACACATTATGACGCTAGAGGAAAGGGTATTGTTGCTCTGTTTGGAACATTCTATCGTAAGCCCGATTATATCGACGGTCTTGGCGTCAGCGACTGTAACCTCTCAATTGACTCAACCTCGAGGCTTCTTGCTATATAGCGGCTTGGATGCCTTTCTTAATTGTATTTTTTCTATGTCTTCAACTAGCCACCGCCTGTCAGCCTCAGTGCCTTGTATTCTTTTTCGAAATGCCGTGTTCAGCACATCCGCCGCCGCTCGAATTCCCGGAAGACCACCAGCCGGGTACGCTTCGCGAGGAGCTCCGTGTATGGGAGGTCGTTTTGCGCCAGGCCCTGATTCCTTCTAGATGGCAGAACATCCATCCACGGTTCGCCGCGTTCTGGGGATGGCTGTAGCATCCGCAGGTCCTGACCCAAGGCTAGCCGGCCCTGGATGCATCCCGTCTCTACGTGCCGTCTCTACATACGCATGCAGCGGGACTAAGGCTGCACCACATCAACCTAGCCGTATTCTTATCTATCCATTGCAGCAAATTAACTTAGCTCCCGCGGATATATCAACTTCATTCGAATTCTCAGTTCAGCTATCGGAGCATCGCGACAATGCCATGCTCAGTCCACCCGCCGCCTATGGAATACCCAAACCCTGCCTGGGGGCTGGGTCTCCAAATATACCATTGGGAGATCCTCTTGGCCCAATCCATCCGCGTTCACAGCTTTAACGGCTTCAACGCGAGGCCCCTCCTCCAACGCTTCTGCCAGGCGGGGTTCCACCGGCTCGCTCTTGTGGAAAACCTGCGTGCTCGCGGCGCGACACTATATCGTTGAGTGGCCCACCACGCGCAAACGAAACAAAGGTTCCCCCGTAACTTACCCGAAGGCGGACTGGTCGAACAACCTTGGCATAAGCAACTGAACAATACGACCTGGGGCACCGCACCCATCTACGCGATTATCACGAGAAAACCCACGGGTTCATAAATTCACAGCAGTGCATTCAACATTTGTCTCCTGCTAGATGGTTCTCATAAGTTTTGTTTGATCCCCTGCTAGCGCTCTAGTCACATCTCGGCCTCAGCAACAAACGATTCATTGCATTGAAGCGAGCAAGTTCCCCGTGATACCTATGGAACCCAACTATTTACCTATACACTATGTATTGTGGCACCGAATTGTCCACAACTATTTTGATTACCATATATCTTGTGTAGATATACCGTCATTATTGACTGAGATCGTTTAATGGCAATGCAATATATATAGCCATCTCATCTCTCTAGCTAGTATCATCGTGATTAGGACGCTTCGCAGCGTGGTGCCATCATGCCATCGTAGACCGCACAACACCGTTTTCTATATTGCTCGCTTGGGAGGCTTTATCCACCAGCATCTAACAACTTACCACCAACCAACCTTCCTTTCTTCCCCTACCAAATACCATCTCATACCTCAGTCATCGCCGATGCCGTGTTCAGCCCATCCACCACCAGTAACCTACGCACCTAGTGCCTCCGTGGAGTTGCAATACGAGATCATTCACTGGGAGAGCGCCCTCCGTTGGAGCCGGAGAAGCCCTTGGCGCCCGCCAGTTGTGTGGATCGCTTTACGCGGGAGCAACATGATCCACATATAGTCAGCAGGCTCGTTCAAACCTGGTGCTGAATACATACTTACTTAAGTACGTAATACCATCGACGGTGCTATAAAATAAAGAAAATGCCGTGTTCAGCCCACCCACCTCCCTTAGCTTGCACCCGCGATGGCCCTTTAAGACTAAAGATCGAGATCAACGCCTGGAAGGCCCGCCTCCATTGGTCTCGCAAGCATCCTTTGTTGCCGCTCTCAGTTTGGAGGCGTCTGACGGTAGGAGCAGACTTTTTGTTTGTGGAGGATTGAGATCGCAGGGCGGATTCGTTTAGGTACTCCATCTTCACGACCAACCACAAATATAAATACCCTTGGATCTTCAACTTCATCTCTAATTCCGACATACTCGCACGACCCGCCAGAAAATATAAAAAAAAACAAAAAAAAAAAAACCATACCCTCGGCTGCTACTAAAACCGCAAAACAATAAGATGCCGTGCTCAGCTCACCCGCCGCCATATTATAGTTACCGGGCCAGAAGCATTTCGCAAATGGTGTCATTCTGGGAGTTCAGCTTCGAGTTCGACCAAGAAGTGGAGGCGAACTATGAAGAAATATTTCGTGAGCAGCAAAAATTACCTCCTCGTTCTCGGAGCATCATCGCAGCTATTCGAGCTCAGGCCGAACTGGGTTCCAGGATCCAACGTTAACCGCCAGGATCCTCCTCCAACACATCGACGACAAACACGATATATAAACCCCAGCATCGCTACCCTGGACTGGACTGCAGTACTGCACCATTCCTGGGCCTGGCACTCGCTTTTACTATAACCTCACCTCGAGGAACCAATTTAAGCGCATATCCTCACACACACACACACACTCGATACGTATACATAAGCGTTAGAATGCCGTGCGCGGCGCATCCTCCACCGATAGATTTCCCCAACTCCACAACTCCCAGCCTCGCTCGCATGCTTATGTTTTGGGAATACAAACTAGATGTGTCTGGCGCAAATCCGCGCTTGTTGCAAGAGATGTTTTTGGAACGACGAAGGAGGCCTCTACTGCGACCTGTTGAGCAAATGTAGTCTCGAGACAAAGTGAGGCTGGAGCAAATGGTCGATTGAAGCCTCTACGCATGTACGGGCTGGTCCCTTAGCGTCTTCTGTGGGTTGGGTCGGGTCGGGTTTAAGGGGAGTGGAACAGCGGTGTCGGTGGCTTTTGTGGTCTAAATATCTGATTCGCGACTCTGATGCGGAACGCACTCTTGGTATCGTCTCTCTCAAGTTCTATTCGCGGACATATTGTACCGAGCGGAGAAAGATAGAAGGCTCCATTTGGATCTGTATTCTTGGCAGTTCTCACCTCCAATTCAGACACCAGCCAAGGCTCTCTATATAATATAGAGCTCATGCCATCCATCACTTCGTATCAAGTTCATGGTCGGCACGCATGGTGTTTCTTCGCGACTTCAATTCATTGTATTGCGTGGATTAGTAGACGAGATTTGGCTGTCTTCATTTAGCGTAGAAAGCAACTTGTGCTAATACCGCTGTATTTTATTTGCCGATATAAGTTCTTCGCATGGCTGTGTTTTTCCCAATGCATTCACACATTGTCAGACGCACCTAGTGCTAGCCTCAATTTTGCCTCGTGAGCTAATATCATAGCTAAGCAAACTCGTACTCATCGTAATACAAAGACACTCCGCTGCTCCAACAATTCGTACCTACCTACCTAGGTAGGTACATGCTACAAGCACACCACCTAGAGTCCGTCCCGAATACACCTGTCACAGAATGCCATGCAAAGCCCACCCGCCGCCGCCACCATTTATCCCTACGCAAGCATCCTTCAGTGAGAAGGCTCAGAGGACGCTTTTGAAGGCAGAAATCCTTTGGTGGGAGTCCAGGCTGCTGCTCCCTCAGCTTCCGAAGGATAGACCGCTCTTTGTCGGCTTCCAGGACCGTTTATGGCCTGTATTTCTTTAACAAGGACGGGGCAAGGCGCAACGTGGATGACCTGCCAATATTATTGCGACGGCTTACACAAAAGATATTCAAAAATATATAATCTTCAAAATATATAATCTTCAACACCAATCTACATTTCTTTCAGCCACATTTCTTCTACCTACTTAACCTATACGTATATACTCCATATACCTTCGCGACACCTTTGCGATGCCATGCAAAAGCCATCCACCACCGGTAGGTGCTCATGAATTGCCCTCATGCGTCGACGAAATCGACCCCAACGGAAATGGCAAGGCGGCAGTCGCCAGAGAAATCCGCGCCTGGGAGTACGGCAAGTTGCTCCCCCAGTTTGCGCTTCAGAAGGATCGAAAGCGAAATGCGCCTTTAGGCATCAGACAACATGACTGGGCAACGTATGTTCGAAAAAAAAAGCGAAAAATGGAAAGAGAAGCAATTAAAAGGCAAAAGACACGCTTGCTACCAGCTCCGCCAACGCAACGCGAATAGGAGCGCAATACAAGACTAGGACGTGGACTCTATGAACAGCCTTTATCGAGTGTGATGCGGAGCTCAACATAGGATTACTCACCTCGATATCCACATCAACCCCTCACGAGCCCCGCTATAATGCCGTGCAAAGGTCATCCACCGCCGTATCGTAGCTTTCAAGAGTCCTTACTCTGGACCAAAGCCCGTTACAGAACCTCCCCCAAATTGTTAACGAAGGGGAAAATCAAGTTCTGGGAGAATACATTTCTACTTCCCCAGCTTCGAAAGGAAAGGCCCAGCTTTCAAAGAAAGGTCTAGGACTTGGTTATCCAAACAAACGGGCTAATTGGAATGCGCAACGTACCATAATGCGTCTACAAATCAAGTACACCAATAAGAATATATTCATAACGGGCTTGCGTCGACCAACTTTATCTCCATTTACACCTAATCGAATTCGTTCCACACGTACATCCCCACCATTGATTTTCCTCAGCGTTGTATGCACATGTCATCTTAATCAATACGCTATACCGTCACGACAATGCCATCCAAAGGCCATCCACCGCCTATGCGTTCCTCAGAAACCGCCTTATTCCAAATAACGAGCGGCCCCGAAATCACCCCCAGAGAGTTACTGACCAGACAAATCCATTCATGGGAGGTCAGATGTTTAGTTCCCCAGTTTTGGAAGGAAAGGCCCAGCTGCCAGAACCTCTGGGCAGTATATATTGGAAGAAACAGTAGGATTTTTCGATCGCAATGCGCGACGTAGCTGATGAGTCTACAAGTTGGATGACGGACACCTGCACCTGCATCTAACCAATCTACACGTATATACTCTCCACTTTAATTTTTTACTTGGCATTTCTATGTCATGTCCATTTTTTGTTTAATACACACCGACCTACGCATAACCCTCACGACACCCGTTGTAATGCCGTGCAAAGGCCACCCACCGCCTGTCGGAGATGTCGATGACATGTCACTGCTGCGACAGACTATCCACTGGGAGGTAACCAAACTTTTTCTGGAGCTGCCAGAAAACCGGCCAATGTTCACACAACTATGGAATCTGCGTCGGCTTGAGGAGAGATTACGAGTAGGAAGGCGGAGAAGGCGCTGGCTGGATCGGTTGTGTACAGGCGACTAGCACGACAAAGATTATGCCCCTCCCGGTCCCGTCCAACTATCCGTCGCCGCGCCGTACAAACTCATCAAACGATATCTAAGTACTTACTCAGTAACGCAACTGCAATGCCGTGCAAAGCCCATCTACCGCCTCTCGAATGGGAGAGCAGCAACCGCAGATTGAGTGACGAACCACGCCTGCAATCGCAAATTCGAGCCTGGGCGGCCCACAGGCGAATGCGCCGATACGCCCTTGGATCTCATAATCATGGCAGTACTCACTGTCCTAGGGAGGATACTCAATAGTTGAGGCAATACTGAGAGTCACAACCGTACAAAAATGCAAACCCAGCCCAAATTTAAATATACATTTACCCTCCAACCTTCAACACCACGCTTCATATTATCCCATCGAACCACGATGCCCTGCAAAGGACATCCACCGCCACTCAAGCCATCACACAAATATTTCGGACATCCTATCTGCGAATTGGACCTAAGGACGCAGATTTACCCCTGGGAGGCTGCACTTTGCCTCTCCTTTTATTCTACCCTCGATCCCCCCACGCCGAACAATCGACCATTGTTTGTCTGGTACTGGAATCTCGTAGATCGCCAGCGGTTGAGGGGCCTTCCCCGGTACCAGCATTAACGACCCGCGATGCCGTGTAGAGGCCATCCACCACCGCTAAAAGGATCGCACGTATATTTCGGAATCACTATCGACACCCTATCTCCAAGGAAGCAGGTCTTGTCCTGGGAGGCCGACAGACTCTGCCCCTCTTTGTATTCTATCGTCGATCGTCCTATACCGAACAATCGACCGATGTTTGTTTGGTACTGGAAAATGGCCAAACGATTCAATAGAATTTAACCAGCATCAGCGTCGCCACAATACTACCGCTTGACGACTCTCCCAATTTTTTTGGCCCTCTAACTTTTGGTGGAATATAATATCCTGCGTGCTTTTTCGCGATACTCTCTGTCACCCATCTAGCATACTAGCTACATCCAACCCCCACCATGCCGTGCAAAGGCCACCCGCCACCTTTACTACCTCACGACTCGTACCTATCCATCGACGAGCTGCCTCTAAAAACTCAAACCATTTTGTGGGAAAACATCCGACTCACGCGCGATCTCTACCTCAAAAATTCCGCGCCAAATAACCGGCCAATGTTCTCTAGCTATTGGCACGTCCTCAGTCTAGAGCCAGTCCGAAACCCCATGAGAGAAAGATATATACAGTAGTGCGCACTGCTCGATCCGTCACCAAAAGTCCTCTCCCGCGGCTACCAGAAACCCCGCAGAACCGCCATCCATCCACAAGCAATCTCCACCCCGACTTTGCGTTGGGTTCCCGATTTTGCAGCCTCCACGTGCCGAACAACTAGTCTCGTATTAAGACGCTTTCGCCCCGAACAACCCGTTTTTCCCGCTCTTGGAACTCTTGGAGCATTACGTCGACACGCGAAACCTTTAAAAGGAGGCCCACCCGCCAGACCTCCACCACCATCGAAGCAATACACATACCAATCAATCTACCTATCCGTTACCTTTCTCATTACCTCACCAACGCCGCGTCGACCCACCGTTCATCCATCACGACCCTCCGCAATGCCGTGCAAAGGCCATCCATCACCATTGCCGTCCTGGCACACCATCGGCTGGGAAGACCAGGCATCCGTGCGGGCACAGATTTACAACTGGGAGATGGGCGCCCTATCGGCCGACCTTTTCCTCTACAATATTGGCGTGCCGGATAATCGCCCGCTGTTCTCGTACCTTTGGCAACATACGCAGAGGACGGCGACGGAGCGGACGGACGCACCGGCGTGATGCGTGTATACATTATAGAGGGTTAGGGTGTCGGTGGGGAAGCTCCTCTTAGCATACTTTGCAGTTACCGATCGTGGAATCACTGCGACCCGCCGTTTCGAGCAACCCCTTGAAAGTTTGTATACGATATTAGATCAATTGATATGAACGGGGCAGACCCTGCACCGAGCTCTATATGCAGAAAAAAAAAAAAAAAAACAACATTGGAGGAACACGAGGTGGTGAGGAGCTCGCTCGCTCGGGTTCGAGGAGCATCGCTGCAACCCACTGACTAGTCCCCACATGACTAACCCGCGCTCGACTGGTGTGCGGGGTTCCTTGGCGTATTTATCCAATTTAGAGCTATGGCCGCTGTCAAATAAATATACTCTCGATCGTTTCCATTGTATCCGTGAATGACTGCGAAACGTAAGATAATAATAATTTATAAAAACACGCAACAAGGGTTTTGCGCCATCCATCCTTCCATCCACTCGGACCTATCCCCCCAGCTCGAGCGCTGCGGTCAGACGATAATATACTTTTTATAATGCCGTGTAGAGCTCACCCGGCGCCCAAGGAATTCTTCACGGGATCGCGAACGCCGACGATATTCGAGCAGATTGTTGAATGGGAATTAACCAGTCTCTGCTACGGGGCGCCCGAGACGCCGAATCACCGGCCGCAGTTCACCAGCGGTAGGGAGTTTGAGCAATGGAGATTGCGGAATTGGTTTGCTGCGCTGTTACGGCCGTCGCCTCACGCTCGGTAGCCCGGCACGCGCACGGTGTTTGCAAGTTTTGAACTTCGTTCGAAAGTGGTGGAGCGGGAGGGCCTTCTACGGCCAGATTGGGGGTTACCTGGTTCAGTTGCAGTTGCCATGACCGTCTGCTTACGGACACGGATAAACGTTCAATCGTCAAAATTTTAACTTTGTTGGACCGGACTTTGTGTAACTTGGAGGCCACCTGCCAATTCTGTCATTTGGCGGAAAGAGCGGCACAGCGGGCGAGTCGGCAGTCTAATAAATGTCCCTAGGCCCAGGATCCGATACCTAGGTAGGTAGTTATAGCTCACCGACCACATCAACGGAGAAACACATTCACACCACACTCACGCAAAACGGTCAACACCAACATCGACAGGATCCGTCGCAATATCGCAGCCATATTCACAAAACTTCGCTATCGATATCGATATCGATATTGCGTAAATCTAAGCTAAGCCCTCGCACGATATATCGGTACCTACCCCTATAACTGCCAGGCTCGAATATTATCCGCCATGCCCTGTGCAGGTCACCCAGCCCCGTTGGAAGGCCGCTTCATCGTAGAACTCTTCGAAGCCCGCCTCACTTCGCAGCTGATACATGAGCGCAATCTGAGCCGCTTGGCCAGTCGACCGGCGCTCAGGAGATATTGGGGGGTCACACAACCGCTGCAGCCGCTGCGGCCGCGGGTGCGTAGGAACAACAATTAGGAACCTAGTATACAGCATGGATGGATTTCTGTCGTTAGAAAATCACAGGAAAGGGCTATAGCATCTTTCTTTTCTCTGCCTGAAGGTATTTGTTATTTGCATGTACCTAAGTAGGTATATAGTACTCTTAAGTCGGATCAAGAATACATTCAAACCAACCCCACTGGTCCGCCATCAATACGACACGACACGCGTACACCTGTAAACCTCCCTAGGAACCCCATACCACCTTTGGCTATACATTCATACGATACGTCGACATATGCTTCCTTAGACCTTCGTTTCTACCTGCCTGCATCTGAATCAGCCGTCTGCTATGCCTTGCGCAGCTCACCCGGCCCCACTGGAGTACAACACGGACGGCAGGATAATTGCATGGAGGCCTGTTAACACCTTACAGTTCGAAGACCAACTCGCCTGGGACCTTGTATTCTATCCTCATTTCCTAACCGACCGGCCGCGGCTCTGGGGTTACCATAGGAGCTACCGGGAGTTCTTGCGTAGATCAGGGAGGCTTCCCCGTCGTTAGAGAACCTGTGCGATCAAGCCTGCGTATCCTTTTGTTTGATTTTTATGCAGTTTTTAATGTATTACCATCGCACTGCACGTAGGTGTCTAAACGAACCGCATTGACATCATCGCCAAGTCAGCTACTGCGACTTCATTCATCCACCGTCGATGCAAACAAAAATACGCCTAGATAACCCCTCTACTTCCGCCTCTACTCTCGCGTAATATAAAAGTACCCGCAGTCTTTATACATTTATCAATACCAGAGCTCGGCCAGGACCACACGACGCCATGCCCTGTGCGGCCCACCCACTCCCGCGGGCCGTCGACATATGGAGCATCCCGGCGAAACCATCGGTGCACAAAATGGCGCTATACAATGAATTCTGGATCGTTTGGGGACTTGTGCAAGAATCCACTCGGTACTCATGGGAGAACCGAGTGCTGCTTAGGGAACACTGGAAGCACCTGCGACGACTGTTGAGAGAATCGCGGACCTAGCGGTGCGACGTAGCTCTCCATCGTTCGAGAATGCGGGCCAGCGTCGAGCCGTGGCGTCCTTTTCCATGTTTGGTTTTTTTTCTATGTATACGTATACTAAGGTTATTATTATGATTATATTGTACAAACATCTACAGCGCAAAATACAAGTCGGATCGAGAAGATGGTTAAATGAATGAAAGTAACCGCTGTTTCCACCCTTAGCTTTGCACTTTTGCCGTGAGCTTGGTACGATACGATACGATACGATACGGCCGCATATGTCTCAGGGTACTTTACACCACTTTTCTTGCATATACACATCGCATCGCACCGCAACCAATACAAATGCCCTGTGCAGCTCACCCCCCACCAGACCCGTACGGCGGCCAGATCGTACACGACGTGATACGCCGGTTTGAGGGACGACTCAGCAAACAGCTAGTGATTGACTCACGCGTAATACCAAGACCCATGGAGCGGCCGATATTCGATCATTTCTTCTCGCGGTGGCGGAAGGCGTATCCGCCACGCGCACAGCGAGAGATCCCATGGCATCGGTACGAGTTGCGGAGGTAGTTTCAATCGGTCTAGTTTCAGCTACTCAGGCTTCTTTTTTTTTTTGTACCGAGGCTGACGTATACGTCATGCAGTTTTTACAATCGTAAACGTCGCAAAGCGTAATATATCTATCTATCTTATAGTCTATGCTCTACGCACGACACCGGTGTCCTCTTTTCTTTCACGCTTAGTCTCTCGTTCTCCGCGAACTGTACAAGTCCGGGCGTCCCAAGCCAAGATCTCTGCCAGCACAACACTCGTCAATACACTCGCATCGCTACAGCTACAGCTACAGCTACAGCTACAGCTACAAGTCTGGTTACAAGACTACAGCCATCGATACCTCGACATAAACATAAAATCTAGCGACTCCTCTTCGATCTACATCTCGATGCCCTGCTCCGTCCAACCGCCGCCGAGGGAATACCGATCCGGCGAACCCCCGTTGCGGGACCAGATCCTAGAATTTGAGAACAGGCTGGTGTTCTACCTCAGCGAGCCAGGAGTGCCGAACAATAGACGACAGTTCAAACGCAGAGTGCTGTGGGTTCGGAAGCGGCCTGAATATCCGCTGAGGGCACTCTACTGGCGGATTTAGGGCCACCGGATAGAGAAATTACTGCGGACTCAGGTCCGTTAGCTATCTTTTGAGGGTTTGATTTTTATTTGCATCTTTGGCTTTCTAAGGAATGAATTGTGTCACTTGTATCGGGGCCTGCGTTGGGTGACTCGACGATAGTCTATGCAAGAGAGTACATACACGCGAAAGTTTCCGAGTATATATCTTAATTCCAAAGTCAAGTAAACCTCACCTCGAGCACCTCCACTATCGAATCCCCCAATGCCGTGCAAAGCCCACTCTGCGCCCTTGGAATTCCCAAATCCGCTCAAACAGCCACCGGTGCTGAGTCAAATTAACGCCTAGGAGAACGAACTCTACCACGAGCTCTGCGAAGCCGGCGCTCGCGACAGGCCTCAGTTCAAAGGGTACAACCTACTCATTTTCTAGGGCGTCAACAGCACTTTATTAAAGGATAGACCACGAAGGAGGGCGTACCTACAGTGGCTCCTCGAGAAAAGGTGTTCCTGAGGTCAGCGACGAATCGGGGTTGTTTGTCTGTGTAAGCTCTTGTCGTCTGTAGACGCTTCCGCTCTACTTTGGGAGTGCTGACTCTCGAGGGCCAAGTGGAGCCATCTGCATCTGCGCTTCTTGCACTGCTAGAATAGTATGCCGTGCAAAGCACACTCCCCGCCAGCGCGACACTCTCGTCTCGATCCCGGGCGAAAGTCACTCTTGGCCGCACGTTTATGGAGAAGGTTTAGACTTGAGTATTGGGAAGTTGTGCTTGCGCGCCAGCTTTCCGACTTTGGAATCTATAACAGACCTCAGTTTGCTGAATACATAGAGTGGCGAGAGAGCTTGGGGGGTTAGTATGCCCTCATTGTGCGCATTTACGAGAGGGGTTTATTTATCTTGGCCTTGTTGGAAATGTACGTTGTATAAGTAGGTACTTATATATCTGACATCGTCGTTCGTATTTCAGCGAACCATTTATCAAACATTGGTTCATCTAATAATAATAGACAGCCTGTTTCGTTCCAACAGAACCAGCGTACCGTATCCCATTAACTACGCGTAGCAGTACAACTACTGGAACGACACCAACTACAACGCCAACTTGCTCTATCTTGCTAATACTCACACCCCGTATGCCGTGCAAAGGCCACCCTCCGCCACAGCCACCGCCCACCGTGGGGCTGCCTGCCCTCATCTACGCTTTTGAAATTGAACTTTGCCGTTACTTTATCGAATGCGGCTCAGTGAACGATAGGCCCCAATTCGCAAGATATATGCTGCGGAGGCGGGTGGGTGCTCGCTTCGTCTAACGTTGTAGATGATTTGGTCATCATTCCGTGTCCCTCTTTGAGATATATATTTAACTGGAACCTACTGTGATTTATTTCAGCGGTTTTTGAACAGTCCATCCGCTCGTTAAACATTTAGGCCATTCGTCATACACTATCCGTAAAACGTCACAAAACAACCACAAAAAATTGCTCCACCAACATGCCATGCAAAGGCCACCCACCACCGTACACCGCCACCCCGTACGTAACCACAACTGTCAGCTATTTTGAACTTGATCTTTGCCGCCACTTAATCGCATGCGGCCCAGCGAACGACAGGCCCCTACTCGCACAATACATGCTGTGGAGGCGGGTTAGTAGCTCACCCTATCGAATTGTGGAGGATTTAGCTATCGTTTTGTCCTTCTTAGATCTAACACAACATAACAATGTACTTTAGCAATGGTACGATCAGTTCGGTCGTAGGTTATTAGAAACAAGCACTTCGGTACACGCATCCCACCCGTAAAACATAGCAAAGCTACGACAACAAGCATCCTCTACCACTCTCAACATGCCGTGCAAAGGTCATCCTCCGCCAGCGCCGGCCTCCGTCCGACAGGCGCGGTTCGGGCTGGTTGCGGATTGGGAGATTCACCTCTGCCGTGACCTTGTCGAAAACAGCCCGGCGAACGACAGACCCCATCTTCTTAAATACATGCTGTGGAGGCGGGTTAGTATCCCCTTTCACCGAATCGCAACAGGACCTAGCTAGCGCGGACCTTCTGGGAATACACGCTATATAAGTAATTATAATATTCTAACACGACATCACGGATTTTTCAGCGATGGCTTGAACATTGGCAGTAAATGCAATCGCAATCCGATCTCTTTGGGCGCATCCGTATCAGTCAAACATCGCAGCACAACGACACCGCTCTTTGAAAACTACAGCTACCCCGCCCGCTCAGCATGCCATGCAAAGGCCATCCTCCGCCGCTAGACCACGCCTTCCTCCTACAACTACCGCTGCGTGAACAAATTGAGAGGTGGGAAGTCGCACTGTGCGGTGACCTGGCATCGATCAGCGTCGGCGACGACAGGCCCGTAAGCCCCTTGCTTGCTAGATACTTAGCGTGGAGGCGGGTTAGTATATATCCTTCGTCGCACCGCGGGGACCTATCGTGTCGTGGCAACCTTTTAGCAAAAGATAATAATATAAATCATCCATCTAACTTTATAAAATATATATCGCGCGTCCTGCCGATGCAATTGCATTGTTAGATAAAGAAATTGATTGAGACGTATTCAATATACTACATTAGTCAGACGTAATAATACGACCGCTACCGTTTACGCTTTCCCCGCTGCATGCAGCTAGTTATGCCGTGCAAAGGTCACCCCTCACCGGTAACATACGAAGAGGAGCACGAATCCTTTGTAGAGTCGCCGCTGCGCCTACAGGTTGAAGAGTGGGAGTTCGACCTTCGCAGACACCTCGCCAAGTCCGGGAAGAATGACAGGCCGCGGTTCTCAGGCTATATATTCTGGACGCGGATGCGGGCTCGTTGATAGCTATAGCCACTAGTCAAACAGCACCAGCACCAAGATGATTGATGCAAGTGTTATCGTAGCAATATCATGTATTTAAGAAGTTATTTGAATAAAATCTTACAGCCGTCCACGGATCCACTTGTCTCCTTCAGCTACCGACAAAAACGAGGCCATTCGGTCGCTGTGAGGTACTCTAAAAACCCAACTTGACAGAAAATCGAGTAACTATTGCATCTACTGTTTTCTTTTTTTCACACACACCCGATTATCATGCCGTGCAAAGGCCATCCTCCACCGGTAACATACCACTACGCGCACGAATCCTTTATAAAGTCGCCGCTGCTCCAACAGGTTGGAAGGTGGGAAATCGCCCTGTGCAAGGATCTCGCTAGCACCGGGAAGAATGACAGGCCCCGTTTTTCAAACTATATACTGACGATGCGGGCTTGTTGGTATCCATTCGCCAAATGGCACTAAAAATGGCCTACCTATACAATAGTTCTTGAAGCAATATCATGTAGTTAAGAAGTATTTGAATAAAATTTTTTTTTACCACCGTCCACTTGTCTGTCTCCTTCGGCCTTCCACCAACAAACGAGGCTATTCTATTCGGTCGCTGTGGGGTATTTTTAAAAAACCAACTTGACAGCTATTGTTTTTCTCTCTCTCTTCTCTCCCCCGTCCGATTAGCATGCCGTGCAAAGGCCATGCTCCGCCGCTGAGAGATAACACGGTCTTAGAATTACCGGTGCGTCGACAGATCGAAAAGTGGGAATACAGTCTTTGCTTTCACTTCGCCAGAACCGGGACGAACAACAGAACCCAATTCATAGCATTCGTAAGGAGTTGGCAGATGAGGTACTACTTTGAGAAGCGACTTCACTGTTAGCAACCGATATTACATTAAAGTTGGTGGACGGCGCGCGATCCGGTCATTTGAAGCCTTGTTTGTCAACCAAACGTAACGATACAAATCTATTGATGTTATATTGCCCCCCCGCCCCGCCCGATTAGCATGCCGTGCAAAAGCCATCCTCCACCACTGCGGCATCATATATCCTTAGAGCTACCCTTGCGCCAACAGGTCGGAAGGTGGGAAATCGATTTTTGCGTTCATCTTGTCAAGTGCGGGGTGAACGACAGACCACAATTCAAACACTTCATATCGGGGTGGCTGTTGAGGGAGCGGTTGGGAGAGCACTTTCGGAACGGACACTAGCGGTACAATCGATTGATATCGCGATCTCATGCCGTGCAAAGGTCACCCTCCACCATTAGCGTATCAAGTGTTCCTAAGATACCCACTGCATCAACAGCTTGCGAAGTGGGAAATCGATCTTTGCTTTGACTTTATCGGGTCTGGGGTGAACGACAGACCTCTTTTCAAAAAGTTCATATCGCAGTGTCAGTCCAATAAGCTGTTGAAGCGATTCAGCAAGAGATCTTAACGTTTGCAGCATTGCATCGGGTTTGTCAACCAATCTACTGATAACATATCGCGTCCCCCGCCCCCGACTAGCATGCCATGCAAAGGCCACCCGCCGCCAGTAAAACACGACTCCGTTCTAAAGTTCCCGCTTCATAAACAAGTCGAAAGGTGGGAGGCCGATCTTTGCTTGGACCTCGCCAAGTCCGGGACCAACAGCAGACCTCGTTTCGCAAGATACATATCGTGGAGGGCGAGCAAGGTTGGTCATCACATCGAATGCCACGCCATCACAACGACATGCCATCACAAAGACATGCTCGTAGGCGGTGGTTAGTAATGCCATGTATCTAACGGGCGCTCAACCGTTTTAGCAACAGGACACGTACGTGAACGAAGGGCTCATTGCGGTCGCGGCGGTATTATTCATCAGGCGGTCATAAGCGCAACTATCGCTTTCCTTCAGCCTCGCTTGAATGCCGTGTAAAAGCCATCCTCCACCAGACTCCATCATATCACAATTACCCATCCATAGACAAATCAGGAGGTGGGAATACGCACTTTGCAGGCACTTTGCCAGGCTCGGGGTGAACAATAGGCCGCTTTTTTCGAGACGCATAGAGCAGCTGCTCGCGAGGGTTCGTTAATAGCCATCCAGACAACATTATGAGAAAGACTTACAGCGACGTCGTATCTCTAACGAACACTCTTTGAAGCGTCTGCAGCGATCTAGGGGAAGGCGAAGAAGCTGTTTGAGACGCACGCTGTCTATTTCCGATCGGACGTAGTGATATCTCTCCCCGCTTAGGCTGCTGGCATGCCGTGTAAAGGCCATCCTCCACCATCGAATTATATCTTCATAGCAGACTTGCCCGTACGCCAACAGATTCGAAAGTGGGAATTCAAGCTTTGTCGGTGCCTTGCCGAATCTAGGGCGAACAATAGACCCCTTTTTTCAGTATACATATCGTGGCGGCTGAAGCATGTTGGGAGCCACCCGCTAGACGACTCTTTTTAAGACTCAAGCCTACCACATCTAACTAACACTTCTCTTTTGAAGCATCTGCCGCGATTCATAAATAATTAAATCAACCGGGCTATCCAATCCTCACGCAGCATTCTCTCAATCGAACATAACAATACAACTATCGCTTTTTCTCTCTCCACTTAGGCCGCTGCTCCGGTATGCCGTGCAAAGGCCATCCTCCGCCGATGCCATATCCCAACCTATTAAAACTACCCGTCCGTAAACAAATTAGAACGTGGGAATCCAAGCTTTGCAGGCATTTCTTCAGGTCTGGAGTGACGGATAGGCCCCGGTTTTCAAATGATATAAGGCGGATGCAAAATCAGGTTCGTTGGCAATCACCAAGCTGACATTACAAAGGCTGACAGGTACGATGCTGCTAGGCAATACGTACGTTTAAGTAATATTATTTTAGACATTTTATAGTAATCCACAATCCTTGGCGGTACAACTATTACCTTTCCTCGCTTCCCGCCTAGGCCGTCGTCATGCCGTGTAAAGGCCATCCTCCACCAACAGAGGATCCCACGATCGTATATTATGGGATAACTAGCGAAATCTGGATGTGGGAAACCGAGCTTCTCCTGGACCTCGCCGAATCCGGAACGAACAGCAGAGCCCGGTTTTGGGAATATATATCGTGGAGACTGGGTCAGGTTCGTTGTTAGCCATTCATGAAAGGCCTATAGATAATATCGTGTACCGAACAAGCACTTACTTGGATACTTCAAAGTCATCCTTAAGCAGACAGGAATGTATGTTCGCTGCCAGAATTTATGTCATTAGGGGTTGATAGTACGATCGTTGCTTTCTTTCTCTCCGGCCATCTAGCGTTAGGATGCTGTGTAAAGGCCTTCTCCGCCATCGGAACACCCAGAGGCGACAAGTCGAACTGTGTTTTAGCCTCGCCGAATCTGATGACACCGAACCCCGGTCCTAGTTTCTGCTATTCTTAGTCTGCTTGCTACAGTTGTCTGATTAAAGCAGGTCGGAATCTAAGCTATTCCGGTGTCTCTAGAGCTATATCTTGGAGTAGTTATCTAATAACCAATTTATGTGATCTGTATATCACGCAGTGCCGGATGGATCTCGGCGTTTTGGAATACTTTTGTTACACCGTACCTTCATTAGCATTTTACTCTATTTCCGACCCTAGCACGCTTGGCAATCGCTACCACTACGGAAAGAGACTTATACCTGGAGGTATATCTAGAGGCTGGTTTGGTGCTATGGTGGTTCTAGGTCGACCTATCGGCTTCCTTTGTGCGTTCTGTTTTCTTTTTCTAAAAAAAAAAAAAAAAAAGGTCTGCGTGGATTTATAATGTTTTAGTAAGGTAATCTATTTCTATCTACCTACTTAGGTATAAAGCATGGTCAAATATTACGCGAAATCCGGGGCTCCCCTTTGTTAGAGTTAAGAATCGAATCCTATAGGTCGTAATTGTTAAAATGCTGCGCTTGGTAATCGGATTAGATACGAAGGAAATCTTAACTGCAGCGAAAGTGCCCGATATATCGGCGCGTATCGTCTATTCGCTCGGTTTCGGTGTTTCCGTCAGCATCGACTAACCTTCCAACCACCGACCCGCACCTCTTCTTATAAACTGGAAAATCCGACTGCTCAATTAATTACCTCTTATCCATCTCGTCCATCTCCGTCCACGGATTATTATTATCATTATACACGCATACATACAGCTCATACAGCTTATCCAAGCCCGCCCAAAGCTATGCCGTGCAAAGGCCACCCGGCACCTTACGACTACCAGTCCGAAACAAACCCGAACCCGCCAATCCAACTGTGGATCTCCGCCTTCGAGTACCGACTGTACCGCTCGCTCGCGCTGGAAGGATACCTGGAACCGGAACCGGCCTATTACGTACCGCACCGACATTTCGGCGTCGGTGCCGATGCGCTGGTACCGCGGTACCAGCTACTGATCGTGCTTCTCATCGCGGCGTATCTTCTGTGGTGTCGGGTTGCCAATTGGTTTATTGGCGCGGGGAGGCGGGTGAGGCGGACGGTTGGGTGGTGATGTCAGTGTCTTCTTGGCGGCGGGCGGGCATCCCCATCCCCTCTCTCGATAGCTCTCGATAGCTCTATCGACTGCTCTCTCTCTCTCTGTCTCCGAGTACACTGCATCGACACGACATCGTATCATATCCTATCATATCACCCACCAATTCTTTCCGAGACGGCATCCAGACAGGAATGAGACACAATGCCGTGTAAAGCCCACCCCACGCCGCACGATATCCCCATGCGCAATTTACCAAATACCGTCGACTTCCAGGTCCGCGCCTTCGAGGCCCGCCTGTACAACTCCCGCGTCGACCGCAACCACTATCACATACCGCATAACGCAATCCCGAGCTGGATTATAGACCCGGAGTTCAGCCCGCGATACCCGCCCGTGCAGAGGCCGCAGCCGCACTGGTTCTTTCGCCACAGTCCGCTGCGCATCATCTTCTCGTACGTACTAATGTTCGTATCGTGGGAAATTGATGTTTTTTGGTATCTCCGCAGGAAGGCTGTAGGCCTTTGGAACGGTGCTTCCCAAGGGATGGCGGGGATATGGCGACTGTTTACGACTCCCTCCGGCACGTAACCACTCACAGTAACACTACTCAATAGGACGTACGAGAATAAAAATAAAAATGTAAAAATTGTAAAATACTTTTGAGCAAACGACAATATACACTAAAACCAAACCGCCTAAACACCAAAACCGAATATATATATATAAAATTACTACTGCCAATTCGTCGCTACGAAAGTTCGCTCGCCACCTCACCAATTGCACCTGCCGCCGATGCTACCCCCTCCGCCCCTTCCATCATCTCCCCCCACCTCCTACGCACCCCCTGCCGATCGACCGCGATATCCTGCTCTTGCTCCTCGCTCTGTCCGATCAGCTGCACCCGCTGTTTACCCTCCACCGCCTGCGTCTCGCCCGCGCACAATACAGTCATCTTGTACTTCCATTCGTACCACAGCGCAATATTGTAAGTCTTGAAGCTCGGCCATAGCGGCCGCTTGGCCTTAAAGTCCGTCCGCGAGGGCCCCTCCGGATCGTCTGTGGGCCGCCAGGTGGAGTGCGTGCGAGAGACGCGCAGGTCGAGTAGACGGCCCAAGTCGAGGCTTTGTTCACCTCCTGCGCCCTGTCGGTAGCAAATATATCAGCAAGCAGCTCCCTCTTACGTTTAACCCTGCACCGTAGGCGGTAGGTTATAGCAAGGGCGGATAGGTATCCAGGGGGTTACTTACATTCGCCTGGTCGTACGCCGTCGCCGTGGCCGCCACATCGCCCTCTCGCGGAATCACGTATCCGAGCATATGCGGCGGCAGTTCCGAGGCCAACATGAATTCGTGGTGTTTCTCCGCTGATGCATCCCATTTGCGCACCGCCATTCTTGCCCGCATCAGTGAAGTCATCTTGAGGCATAGCGAGAAGGCTGTGATTTTGACATCTGGCAGGGTGGACGCATTGCCTCCATCGAATATACTACCGGAGCTTGAAGTTGAGCTACTGGTGCTGGCGCTGGCGCTGCCTTTATTGGTCTTGGGGATGATTGATAGTCTGAAGGGGATGTGGTCTGGATTGTCGAGCTGGACGGTTGATGGGGTGGATATTTTTACGTCGAAAAAGTAGTTGGGCACGCTGGAGGGTTGCAGGACGGAGCGCAGGCTGTGCTTGAAGCCGAGTTGTGGCTCCGTTGCGAATTTTGGGAGGAGGCGTAGTGTGCGAATGCGGGTGTCCTCGAGGGATTCTTGCATGTTGTCGGCGTAGGAGATTGGGTGGTCTGTGCTCTTCATGCGAACGACGAGGGGCACGACAGTCGTTGGCGGGCCGAGCTTCTTCTTGTTCTTCTTCTTCTTACCGTCGTCGCCGCTACCGATGTCTTGTCCGTGTCGATGGAGACTGGCTTCGAGGACGTATTCGACGTAGGATTCGCCCTTTCTGCCGCCGGATTCGCCGCAGTAGTAGAAGACACCGGGGAGTGGGTGCGAGGTTACTTCCATTTGGACGTTATCCAGAAACCTGTCGTTTTGCTTCCAGCTGTCATTGCGATATTTGGCGAGAGGTACGGGGACGGTGTGCGTGGGGATGACGGCGGAGAAGGGCCATGATTCTTTGCCATCTGGATGGGAGGTGGGAGGGCCGTCGAGGACGGCGGTATGCTCGAAGAGGATGGCACGACCGCGGTAGTAGTCCTTGCCTTCGCCGTGGTTTTGCACGATGAGCACCTTGCTGCGCCCGAAGAGCTTGAAATGGACTTCACTTTGGCGCCCGCCGGTGGGAGGTGGAGAGGCGATGGTGATGCGGCCGGAGACGGTTTCGCCGGGGAGGAAGATGCTGTCCGGGCGGTCGAGCTCGACGACGACAGCCGAGTGGTTCTTGGGGCCGGAGCGGGGCATTATGGTGGTTGTAATACTTGTGAAGTGGGTTAGCGGTGTGCACAATGAGGATTTGTACAAGTTGTGAGATAAGTCTTACTGGTATATGGATCAACAATTGCAACTGCGCGTTACTCCACGATCGAATCGGCCGATTGCAAGTAAATCGCCTTCGAATTAGTAAAATATGGCAGATCTTGAAGCGAATCTTGGAATGTATGCTGAGACGAAGAATGATAGTTGTCGGAGCACGTCGCCGTTATTTATACCTTTGTCGTGAAACGGCCGCTCGAGCTCGACTAGACTCGGCCGGGGCAGCATTTGACGAGCCGCGAACGCAGCTAGCATCGCCAAGCCAGCAAGCTAACGCTCCTGCATGCGTGCGCATGGGCCGTGGTACCAAAAACCTAAGTGGACCGGGGCAGGCAGGGCTAAGTCATGGCCGCCCGGGCAGTGCTTATATAATATCGCGTAGGCAGCTGTGTTTAACTTCATCGTTGAAGTATTCGTTTTATTCGCTCGTGTAAACTTGAGTGCTCAAGTAGCCGTTGTCGGTGCGCATTGTTTCGATGTTCGCACTACTTTGTTATTTCTCGCGACGCTCAGCCACGAGCGATTAAACGTAGCGTCGTGCGAAGTTGAAGTTCGGTCCAAACTAACCTTTGGGCTCCTCCAATCTCCCTGGTTTAAACTGCCACGATTCGATTCGAGAGGCGACGGCTGACCGTTGCCTAACCCTGCCTGCCTGGCCCTTCGAAGATTAGATTGTTTCGAATGTTCGCAACGCCAAGCGAATCCGCATCTCGCATTTCGGATTATTTCGTCATAGCTCGACGAACCCCGACCGAATGAGGAAAGGCGGGCTCACCAGGTGACTGTGGTTCGAGTTTGGACGTCGGAGATTCGAGCGCCGACCAAATTGTGGCTGTGTAACATTGGGCACCTCGCGCAACACATTTATTCTGGTCCGCTTCATTTTCCTTTGGCGGTGCACTGCCCAGCGCTGGCTGTTGCAGCCTGGCAGGTGGTCACCAGTGGCCATAAAGTATAATATGGCAGTATGTCTAGTCTCCACGAGGCTTTTCGGGCGTATTCGTGGTGATATCCACTTTATGGTATTAACTGTCCTGGGCTTGTCATAACGTTGCTATAAAGCTGCACGCACCGCCCTCAACATAATGGAAGATTTACAGACTCTGGACGCCATCATGAGAATATCGCGCAGGTAGATTGAACCTTACATCTACGCCAAAGACGCTTCGCCTCCCGCCGCAGCTGTAGCGCTAATTGCTAGCTTTCATCGTGTCCACTCCAACCTATGCTGTTCCTTTGCCTGCACGGAACTCGCACTTGTGCGACTTTGGCTTCACGACAAAGTAGTTTTCAAACTCCATACTCTCGTCTGTGCACGATTCTGCAAGCTCGGCATCCGGACACTCTATCAACATCGTCACAGCTAGCAGGTGCAGCTCCATCATGGCGAGGTTTTGGCCCAGGCAGCCTATCGCGGCGATGTCACGTCGCTGTTAGTATACGTATATACCATCACGCTGTCCGTTGTGTAGATGGACTTACTTCTTGCTGCTCCACCAAACGGCAGCATCGACGCCTCCATATCCTTTGTGGGATTGATCCACCGCTCTGGCTTGAACCTGTTCGATGCAGCGTCAGCAGTAACTCTACTCTGAGTTAACCGAATCGAGGGCTGTCTATAACTTACTCGTACGGCTGCTCGAATATATTCGGGTCGCGATGCAAAGTGTACGCCTGCGGGGTCACCTCCGTCCCCGCTGCGAAAAAGTACGGCCCAAGCTGCCGCCCTCCGTCCGGCACGACTCTCGCCAACCCCATCTGCGCAGCACCATACAACCTCAAGTTTTCCCTAATCACAAGTTTAAAGTACTCCAATTTCTGCACCCTCTCATCCGTAATCTCACCGCTGTCGAGCATCTGGCTTCTAATCTCCTCCAGTAGTTTGCTTCGCACCTCCGGCCGCCGGTATATATTCCAAAGTAGGTACGTCCCCGTGATGGCTACCGTATCGCTCCCCGCTATCAGGTTGTTCGTTGCCTCTAGTGCTATCTCGCGAAGGCTCATGGAGTACTTGCCACTTTCTGACGAGTTATCCAAGAAGCGGGTGAACAGACTCGGCTGCGGATTGCCGTCTTTGCAGTCGAGTACCTGACGCTGTAGGCCTGCGATCGCTGCGTCGCCGTACGTCTTTACCCGCTCGTGACAGCCGGCGAACCACCGTACAGCTGGGTGCGGGATGAATGTGACTAGCGATTGGAGGGTTTGCACCGTCGTTGGGAACTCGGCGCGGATGCCGCCTACCATCATTATCGCCGTGATGTCTTGGATGACCGGGTTGCTCTGGCAGGTAACACAGGTCAACATCAGTGCTAGTAACCGGTGCCATACTCAGGCGCTGTATATACCAACGCCGCCAGGTCCAGCTGGCCAGGGTGGTGTATTCTACCTTCTCGTTCTCCAGCATCCCCATTTCCTTCCCATAGCTCAACTGCCCAATCACATCCGTACTCATAAACTGCATCCACCGCATGACATCCGGCGTATTACCTGCCTGCAACTCCCGCTTGATCTTGCGGACGCAAGTCTGCACGTGCCGCCGCACAACCGGCTCTAACATGCGCAGATTGCTGTTGGAGAATGCCCCGCCGTATGCCTTCCGCCGGGTCTTGTGCGACTCGTTGTCTAGCATGGCAAAGACGGAGTCCACGCCGCCGGTGAGGCCGCTGTACCAGTCTGATTTGCGGTATACGTCGTATGGAGAGTGGATCGTGCGTGCGGCGGTGAGGTCCGCGACGGCGACTTCGGTGGGGGAGATGCGTACGAAGGGGCCTACAGCACACAGTATATCATGTTTTCTTAGCATATACGCATATTACTCGGGTTGTCTTGAGTGCTCCGTTCCAAGAAACTTACCATACTTCTCATGCAGTTCGTGCACGGCGAATATTCGCCTCCCCGCCATACTCTGCCCCGCCAGCCAATACCGCGAGACAGCCGCATACCAGGGACCCGGCACCCCAGCCAGCGGAGATAGGTAGAGTTCGTACGCAGCGGCAAGCAGCCAGTAACCGACCAATGCGCAAGCCGCAAGGACAGCAAGATGCTGCACGCTCAGGTTAATGGAGGCGACATCGAACATGGCCATCGCGATTGAGCGATATCTTGTGACTTGGTGATATTATCCCGTTTTTAGCAATGGGAGGTGGCTGGTAGCTGGAAGTTCTATCGTTACGGTGATATCTGCGAGCAATGCGGTCGCGAATTGAATCAAACCTGCGAGGACCATAATACTAGGAGTGTGGGGTGTTGAACTTCTAACCGATCGATGGGCGCATGCGCATACTGTATGCTCGTAGATATAGATATCGGCTCCACCGAGTCGACTATTTTCCCAGATCAGGCTGCTGCAGGGCTACAATCGACCCGGTCGGCATTTGTCCTGGTCAGGATGGTTTTTCGTTATGCTACAGTTCCAGTTGCACAAACGTGCATGGTGTTAGTCCCGCTCTGGGACAACAGCGTCTACAAGTGTACAAGCGTGGGGGCAGTAGATATGCAGATATGCAGATCAGATGCATGCGCTTCGTATTCCCGTTCAGGCTATTTAGGCTTAGCCTCGATGCAATGCCCAGACGCTCCAAGCAGGGATTCAAGCTGCGGTAGACACAACAGGGAGGAGTACTTGGCGTTAATAGCTAGCTCATGATACTATCTGATTCTTGAGTACTATGTAGCTATCTGTCTAATAATAATTAACTATACAAGGTTCTATAACTAGATTTGTGACTATACATTCGTAGGTGCCTAAAAACCCACCCATACTTTAGAAGCGACAAAATATTTGCTGCGTGGACTTGATTTCCTAGCTTCACTGATGTATATAAAGTCGGCAGGTATTGTCTGCAGTGCTTCAGAGCGTATATTGTGCTAAACCAGTATTTGTTTATATGCTCGTTGACCGCTTCTAGGAGACTTCATCATATGGTTTATAACTGTTTCGCTGTGAAATTCTTCCCCAAATTCCTAAATGCCTACCATATCGGAATTGATATCTGCCTGGTCAATCGCGTATATACCGGCCAATAGTATCCGTGAGCTCTCCATGGAAGCGATACAATAGCCTTCATCACAAATTCGGACAATGCAATGTTCTCCATTTTTTTTTGTTTGTTTGTTTGATCTCGTACCGACATTGACGATGAAGTACAGAACATAACGATCCCGTAGGATTTTATTGCCGCGTAGTCCTTAAACCCTTCATACTCTAAATAAGCACGTAGCTTCAAAACCGCTGCATGGGGTTTCGGGCATCGAAATCGCTAAGATCGCGGATTCCCCGCTCGTAATGCAAGCTCCCGCATGTTTTTCTCCAATAGCACTCTCATCTCACCAAGGATATTCAAAGCGCGCTTTGCATATATCTGAGCCGATTCTCTCTCTTAACTCTCTTCCCGTAATATCATCGGTTCCCTTAATCACATGTATCCAGTAACACTCTTCCCAGTGGTATTCTCCATATATCCTCGAGACGCCCGCCCCGAGCCAGGGAGGGTATGCGGGGCTGCGAATCACAGTAGCATATTGGGGTTGCGGCTGGATCTCTACCGAAGCACAAGAGTCTTTATGTTTGACAACCGGTCCGTAAGTAACTTGTCATTCCAGCGTGTATCTCCCGAATTCGCACGTCTGGCGCGGAAGACATGGTTGATAAATTGCGAAAGGTCATCTTGATGGGAAGATTGCCAAAATGTTCGTTACTTTGTCCCAGCGCTAAGCAGCCATGCACTCTTCCACAATCTCTATTCATGCTTCAGTTTATGTATTGCATGTTTCAACAACATGGAATACCACTCTGCAAGATTGTACTTTTTTGGTATATTGCGATATTGAATTATCTCATGATCTTTGGGTAACGATGTGGGTTTTCCAACTTGCGGCAATGCCCGATGTCATATTATACCAACTAACAGAGCGGTGCATCATATGTTATCTGTGTAAAACTATCGAGTTATGATTTTCGATATCCTTAGATTTCTGTCGATGTAGGGAAACCACCCTCGGATTCAACTAATCCGCAACCACCCGCGCTCTCTGAATATCGCTCCAATTGGTGTATGCTGCTGACTGAAACGTAGCTAGTGTGCAATTTCGCACAATCGCCAACGGCGTAAGATTTGGGAGGTTAGCGGGCTCCAACAGTGCTGATTCATCGATAGTACGTGAAAATAGGATTTTTCATCCATCCTAGTTACTATACTTATTCCGCTACTATCATAAAGATAGTTATTGATGTTTCCGTATGTGGCGAAGGAGAAACTGCGTGTGGTATTCTGACTAAGTGGGAAGGAGCAACATATCTGGTGCTCCACATTGGTTTTTGGTTCCAACAGCTCCAGTTGCAAAGCAACATCGTACGACAATTATAGAGTAGTTTGGTAATCGTCACCGCCCCTACAGGATACTAGTAAAAGTCACCTGATGTCGAATTTTCTGGACATAAAAGCTTGCAAAGTGTTCGCGAATTCATGTGGTCACGAGTCCGTGTAACTTCTTAACGTATTCAGAATCCAGTAGTATCGTCCATAGGGCTTCGTCGGATTGCTTGATCAAGTAACAGGTCAATTCGGTCAAGCGTTCATATTCATAGGTGACGTCTAGAAACGTGACGCAAAGCAGGGCATTTGATCTCAACCATCGACCGGGGTCGATGCCATATACAAGCATCGCTTGATGGTCGACTCAAAAAGGTGAAGCCTGGGTGTTATTGGATATTTTGTGTACCCATTTATTCATAGAACGTAAAAACTCGACCATTTTATTTTAGTTCAGGTCGCGGTCTGTCGTTTTAGCTCAAGCATGTCTACTCGAGACTGATGCCAAGCTTTTTGGATAATCGAATCCATCACATGTTTCTTGGCCGTCAACGGATTTTCTATCCCAAACCGAAATCTTGGTCTCTAAGTCTGTGACAAATTTCAGCGTTTGTCGCATTCACTATGCATCCCCATCGCTTCCTTCTTACCTTTCCTTAGAAGCTTGTTGTAGATTAACACTGCATAATCTGGAAAATTTATCTTGATTTTGTCATTGGCGTTAGGAAGTTTCTGGTGCTATATCAATACTTATAAACGAGTGCGCATGCGCCTTCTCCGTACTATTCTTCAAAAACGGACAGAACCGAAGAAAATCAGTTGTAGATGCAATAGAAAATTCCAGACCCCAGCCTCCGAAAAAGCGCATCGCAGATTATTAATGGTGCCAGACCTCCGCGGTAGCCGTTTCCGCAATCATAGCTATTATTCAGCTATTCACGGGATGCGATATAGTTCGTCTCTTTGAATTTTGCGGAGGAAATGCGATATTTATTTTCACGACCATATAACTCCATAGTGCTGAATTTTTCCATGAAATAAGGGTTTATAAGGCTTCACCTTGCAAAATTGATCGTGTCCGTTTCTTGTTTGGCATTCCAGGTTGCAGTAAGGGTGGAACACCATCTAGCCCACTTACCCATACCGTAGTGTAGGTATTTTGAACATCAATGGTGCTGCTCTTAGCTATAGCAGACACGTGTTAACAGCTAATTCCTTGTATAATAGAGAATCATTTTCCGTAGCCGCTTCTAGGTCTATATGTAGAGACCCTCGACCGTAAGTTGCCAGCGTAGTTTCCCGCGCCTGATAGTTTGTAGGGTTTCTACAGCATACATAAATTGTATCGAATATCTTGCTCCTTTTTGTATCGCATCGTTTGTGTGCTCCTAGACAGGGGATGCAGGTAGACAATTACATGACTTAGTAGCACCGGCGCACCCGGGCTACGCCTTAGAAACCGCTATTGGAGGTCAGTGCCATTATTTCGATTGCATCTCGCGGAACCAGATGGCACGTGTCTTAGGACTGATTATAATTCGGGCTTGGTCGCAATAGCACTCAACGAAGCATCCGCCAAAGGTAATATATACTTGGTGTCCTTTTCTTCCCCTTTATTTTGCTGTTTCCAGCCTCCAAAGTTGTTTGGTTTTTCGGTTTCCGTGCCACCAATGTGCCCTCGACCTTTGCATAAACCAGACAATACTCGTTGGGTGCACAAAGTAAGATTAGCGAATGCTTGCGATAATCATATTGAATAGTCGGAGACTTGTAGACATTCTATCATTCGGGGTTACCACACTGCGGTAGCGCAGAACCCTCCTTGACATCTTATCTAGCAACAAGATAGTAATGATCGGAATAATGAGTATAGTTTCGATCTCTTCCTAGTCGCATTTGGTTTACCAAGCGTAAGTTTGATTGCTTCGTTGCTACTTGAAAGCCTAAGCATTAAGGGTCTCACGGGCTTGATTCGATATATGGTTAGGACTTTAGTGATGCGCTCGATATCTGGACAGTAGGCCATCAAAACTGTATCTAGGAATCGTAGGTTGCTTGAGAATTCATGCTTTTGTATATCTTTTTGCTCGTCTAGATCATGTACTTGCAGGCGGAAGTCTGTACTTTGCCACCTACTAACATCTTCGCGATTTTGTCCGCTGATCTCATAATTATAACGTCAACTTACTCCTGGACACCACCACGTATTTGTGGAACTCGTATTCTATTTAGGGTGCTAGTCATTATTATGAAAGTGGTGATGACGGTTACGGTTGTTCGTATTTTACATGTTTCTCCTATTTCGCTGCAAACATGTATCTGCCGTTGATCATATTTGGCAGTAATGACGGTAATTCATGATGCTTGGAACTGAATCTGGGGCGCGATAGCGTCAGTTGATACAAGGTATATTCTGGGACTCATGCTCGCCCCTTGGGAAACGACTGGACCTAGACTCAGCATATCCTCGTCCAATGGTCTTTTGGTAAACAAAGTGTTTATTTAGATGTGCCCAAGCAAAGTCAGAGCACTCTAGTCTGCAAACAACATATCCCGGTTCGACCTCCAATTTGACGGGTGCTATACCCGTACCTGTGATATAATGTATACGATATAGGTTTCATGAAGAATGATATTAACGATGACGATTGGGTTATAAGCTCTCTCTCCATAATTAATTATTTAACAATGAAAACATAACTTTTTGTTTTTTGGCTGACAAAGAGTTCCCCCGGGTTATTCTGTGCGATAGGGTATATATTTCGGGACCCTGTTGTCGACTCAAACGTAAAATGAGACCCAGTTCGACTATATTGCGAAAGAAGGCATAATAGGTCAGGGATAAACGTAGTCTTGTATTGAGCTCCGCATCGTGCTGATGGATTGCCAGGCTTTCCATTACCGAAAAGGCCATCAACGATGTGGTGAAGCGGATGTTAAATTTAGGTATTCCCTTACTGGAATGTTCCCTAAAGATTGATACCTCGTTCTCGTCATAGCATTTGTAATAGTTAATGTCTGCGAAGATACCACCTTCCCTCTCGCTGCCGTTCCGGTTTTATGCATCATGCTTTCTCTTGTACTTGCTGTTAATCCTTATTCCCGCTTTCGGTGTTTACTGGCATAATACAAGGAGTTTGAACGATGCTCTCCCGCCATGAGAAATAGGTCGTTGTGATAGTAAATGGCTCATCTTACCGGCGCTAATTTTGCGGACATGGTAGGCGAGTAGGTCCGGGTTTCCTTCAATATCATCTTTGGCTCGCATACAAAGCTAAACTGCAAGCTTGTTTGCAAATTTCTTCGATATCTTCTCTCACCGTGACGCGTTGCGAAGGATCAAGAGTTCCCTTTTCTTAGTTAGGTCGGAGAGCATATATTTCTCATAGTTTTAGCTACATGTATGTGATGGATTGCTCGATTTCCGTGACATATCTAAATTGCCCTGATCGATAAAACATCAGATTATTGAAAGATCGTGTTGGAAATAGTGTAGGAAGTTACCAGCAAATATGGTCATATGGGTCCAATCTTTCGTTATTGCGTAACGGGCGATATATGCATGCGATATTATAGTAATAGCATATAGCCGCTGTGGTGAAGTGACACTCCATGCCACGCAGCTCTTCGTGGTGTTCATCAGAAAAATAGCGTTCTAGATCGTCATTGCAGCTGAACAAAAGCTAGCGTATTTGGTCGAGGGCGTAGCTAGTCCCGTGATCATGTACCGTGTAAATCATGGGATATGGGTTTAGCGTTCCTCTATTATGAATTCCCCGCTCCCCAAGTCGTGTTTCAATATCACCCGCTGCTCGCAACATTGAACCATGAGAGGTTTCTGAACTCTGGAGCTCTGGTCTTTGGCTGATCGAGCTTTTTTTTGATATAAAGCCGTTAGCGACTCCATTTATTGTTGATCATCGATGAGGCGGATGGCCGGATACAACGTCAGGTTAAGTATCTGATCTCACCAACCCGGGGCGACGTGTCACGGGAAGCACTGTATTGTAATATGTGACGTTTGAAGGGTGCATCTTGCTACTGAATCGTCATCAAGTTCCCAATTGCTTTAGAGTTGGAAACGATTTCATCGTTAGTCGGCGATATCACTCTTTTAATTTCGTATTAGTGACTCTTTTGTGGGACATCTAGATGAGTTGGAACTTCTAGCTGTAGTCGCGCTCGCGGTTCTACTAATATCATGTAGAAGGAGTAGAAGAGCATGTAGATTGTGACGGAACGCGTCAATTTTTTTTGCCCTTGTGTTCTTTTCACACTGGAGGGCATATAGGCGTTATATATACGTTATGGTAGGCAGAGCTTCACGAAGCTGCACTTAATTGCTACCTTGATTGCATTGCTGCCTCGAGCGATAGACAAAAGATTGTGGAGCCTAGGGATCTTGGTGGCGGTCGTTGCGAAGTGGGTTCCCATAGACTGCATTGCCGAATCCAGAGCGCGAAAATTCGATATCTCATAGAAGATCTGTGTTTCTCAAATAGTTTTTTCGTCTGTTATATATAGAGAGAAAGAGGGAGGGAGGGATTTAACTATAAAGGAGTATGCGTATATATCTTAGATTCATAGCCTCGTAGTAAGACTCTCCCCTGCCACGCAGAAAGAGAGTCTTTCATGCTATGAGACTAATTCCTAGGTAGGTTATTTGGTAGATAGGAGAAAATGAAGGTAAATGGGTAGAGAGTAGAAGGAAAGAGGAGGAGTACGATAATGTAAATTGGGTGGCGTTTTATAGTCAGAAATTGGTGGAGAGCGGTCGACCTTGTCAGAACAATCATATAACAAGTCTCTGCACAATCGAAAAGCTGGTTATAATGCTAGCTAATTACATGCAGCAGTAGTGTTTGCAGATAAGGGAACAAACATTATCCAGAGAACGGAACGGAAACGGATAGAAGCATATCGCATTCGGCATTCCGTGCTCTACACAGAGAGTCAGCCCCTTACACGAGCTTTCAGGTCTCTATTCACAAGGCGACGCGGAGCTCAATACAAGACCATATTCAAACTGGCCGTCCGTAACACCCCCATCAATTGCCTTGTCAAGGCAGTCCCCCATAATATCCTTAAGGATATATCAACATCAAGTATATCAGCTTTTTTTTTCTCTTGGTTAATAATGTTATTCATCAACTAGAACGTTCGTCACTGCTTGTTCTGTACCTAGCTAGCTACGTAGTTTGATTATAACATATATTTCGATTGAGTCCTTACTTAAGTACTTGAATAATTTTCAACATATTTTGACAACTCCAGCCACAATATCCAAAAGTCTTTCAAATAGACCTGCCACAGCAGGCCAGCCTTTTGTATGATAGAGTCATTTGCCATGAAGACTGTAGATGTAGCGCTATAGCTACCTTACCATGGATCATATCCATCAGCCAGGAGCCTGCTACTCACTTCAAGTTTAAACCCGTCATTTCCAATAGCCTGTGCCTCTCCTCCAACCCAGAGGCAATTACTATCATCCGGGTCTGTGGTACAATCCTCCAATATTTCGTGAATTCCAGCGCGAACATCATCTCTAAATCCAAATTAAAGAATCAATATCTTATTTCAAGTGTATTTTGTGTAAATTCGGTGAACATTACCATCTTTTGTATAAATTTACGCAGATGATAATCGGTGAAGAACTTACATCCATGATACAGTCCCACCAGCACCCATACTCCGTCCATATATGTAACAATTAAAATTCGCAACTGAATGCGCAGCTAACTTATAGTATCCGGCAGTAGGAATCCTGATAAGCGAGGTCGGATCCAAGGCTAGAAGTGGTTGGAATGCCAGGTCGGCAATTGCTCTAAGGCATAAGGTCGCATCCCAGCATGTAAGAGATAAATATGCATTTACATCATCTCGCTTCGAAATATCTGTTCTATTTGCGTCGTCCGGCTTTAATCTATCTGTAATTTATCTATCACGGTTAGTAATATCCAAAAACTGCTGTTTAGCTTGTCTCGGTCGCAGACCCCTAGAGGAGCTGTGTAACTCTATTTCTAGAGCACCACATTGAAACTTCGTATATACTCTAATTGATAATATTTCAGGTTACGATTTTGTTGTACACTTACCGTTTTGAGCATTATCGAGTTGTCCATTCGTCAGATTCAAATCCTTCGGGGATAGGACTAGAGCAGTGTTGACCCAACTGTGACTCTGTCCCAATCCTCTCGTACGTAGACCCAGTGAACCTTCCAGCGAGTTCGCACAAGTCGCGTCGTTGACCACATCCCACAAATCCTCCGGTGTTGGGGCAGTATATATAGTATGAGTAAACCAAAAACCAAATAAAATAATTTTTACAACATTTATACAAAATATCGTCTTTGCAAACAAACTGATAACTTTATTATATAGTGGAAGCGATTTCGTAGTGAAAAGAAGTTGGGGATTTAGTAGTTAAGGTTGGATAGCTTGTCTCCTTTACAAACCTTCTTCAGAGATGGATAGCTTAGGAATATATATAATTTTTGGGTTGACGGTGGTTTGGTGTACGAGACGAATATACGTAGGCCAGACTGGGACTCTGTGTAGCATATAATTATTTAAGTTATCGTTCATAATGTATTATTAGATTTTTACTCAGGGGCTACTTTGTCCTATACTATAAGTTTTGGGGATTTATAGCTCGAATTGGTCTCGCGTCAGAGTTTGGTTTACGAGATCCCTTCGCATATGCCAAGGAAGTATACTAGCAAAGATACCATTTAGAAGATATAATCTTGAGGACATATATCAAGCAACGCAATGATGTTACGTCCTATCTAGAGGGGTAGGGGCATATATCCATACAGTTTCCTAGTCGGCGGGATCATCAGGCACAGCTAGATACAGGGAGGAACTATCATGCACGATTTGATGAACGGCAGGATGACCCCGCAAACCGGATAAGAGGGCAAAAGAAGAAGCAATGTGATGCTGGTTGACATCATGAACCGCAATAAAAACTGTTCAGCATGTACTGTTTTGTATTCAGTAATCATGATTTGTGAACTTATTCTCAGATATCTATTGATTAAGTGAGAGGTCCAGGTTAAAGTTGTTTAATCAGGAATTGATGTCTAACGAGACCGGGATACCAGAAGCAGAGATGATGCCTGAAAATACGAAGGGGGGTCTCGCAGGTTGCAATAGAGGCGTTTGGAAAGCGGGGTGAGGGCGGTTAATCGGCTGCCAGGAGGCACTTGAAGAACATACCAGCAGAGAAAAGCAGGAGCCGACTTTGGCTTTTTCATCCGCCGTCGCTTTATCCAGCATGGGTGTCTCGACTGCGGCCTTGTTAAAACGGCCCCATGTGTAGTCCGTTACGCTTGTAGAGAGATTTAGCAGCTGCTTCGCGCGGTCCAAAGTAAACGCCTGAGGGCGGCTGGTTGGTTTCTGAGATACAACAAAGTATTTCTCTGATCTTAGATAAAAGAAATTCAGCAAGAGAGTGCAAGTGGATATAATTAGTCTGATATTGAGACCATCAGATAAAAGACATAATGTCAATGCTGGTGGCATTTGCTTCTCCTGCTGCTGTCTCTCACAACAGCAGGATAGGTATTCACATTCGATTATGCATCAAGCGCCAAGGTTATATACCATTGTTCTTGGAAACGCTGCCCCCGGCTTGTCGTCGCTTGATAAGGTCGGTAGTAATCACGGGATACCTGAATCGCGGCATGGGAACCCATCTTAACATATCACCCCAGGGCTGCAATTGCCATTCCTTGTAGCCGAAAGTTAACCGGTTTCAAATCAATATAAAGAGGCGTGCGCGCGCGCGTGATTCGTTTTCGGACGTACGGGACAGCCGAGGCGGGGCAATGGGTGTTTGATGTCAACATTTCTCCGTTGTAAATATCGGAGCTTGATATCAGGGAAGTTTTCGCCCTTGGGCTCGTACGAGATCCTATTGTGACACAATTTTTGTGAATCATTATTTTATTTTTTTGAAGTTTATCCCGAGATATATTACATCATCATTTGCTAAAGTTCATCTAGAAAAGAAAATCACACCGTTGCGTCCCGTTCATGAGTTCCGCCTAGTTTTTCACAATGCGCACTCTCCTCTCTAGCGGCCTCTGAAAGAAATTTCCTTAAAGATTGACGAATGTATTTTACCGGCTCCACAACCCCAGCAATGTATTCCCCGGGGCAGAATCAAGACACGGGACGGAGGCACGCAAACCATGAACGGCAACCATGAGCGGCAACCACGAATGTAGCGCTATCGGTCCTGAAATCAGCCCATGAGTGCATGAGCCTTTGCACCAACCACTCATCATCGATGGAGGAGGGAGGAGTCATTCTCAAGGGGACAACGGCTAGAGGAGGAGTAGCACGCCTAAGCTGTGCGGAGGCTCCTTCGTTCATATTGAAGGGTGGCATCGGTCGATGATGGAAGGTGGTAGGTAACCAAAAGGACACAAGAACTTCGCGATAAACTTTTGATACCATAGAATTGTCTTCCGCTTCACCTTTTACGTTTCTAAGTAACAGTAAATTTGCGGGCTGTACGAACCAGCTAAGAATCAGGATGCCCCCACAAAGCTTTATCATAAAATCCTCCCCCGCAGAAGACGCAAGTATCCACTGCCTCGAAGAGCGTCCTGAACAGTGTCTGCTCCTCCCTCACCCTACCTCCAACATTGGCTTCATCATCCTCCACCATCTTCCTCGAGATGTACTCCCTCCCACACAACCCGCACACCCTCGCATTCGCATCCGTAATCATCACAAACGTCGCCGCACATCGTCGAATTAGATGTCCCCTCTCGCAGCGGCCGTTCATCAAATCGTTGAACGGCACCGGAGAGTCGCAGATTGCACATATCTCAAGTCCCGGCCCGCCGACACTCTTAGACATTGAAGCCACGAGGTCAAGATTCCCCGGATCTCGCAGCACGCCCTCTCTCTCAGCAATCACGCTCCTCTCCGCCGCCACATCTAGCCCCAGAACACGCTCAAGTGCATCCACAGCTGTAACTGCAAGCTTCATGATCGTCTCAGACCGGTAGAATGCCACAATTCCGAGCCGTGCAAGCAGCCGGATAGTTAGAATAGACTGTCGGGATCTAGCAAACAACGGCGACCCCGCCACGATGGGGACCTCGAGTACGCGTTGTAGCAGCAGCTTTGTGATATCAGTCTGCGTGGCTAGCAGGCCAGGCTTCTTCGGGGCAATCTTATTCGCCTTCAGCAAGCCAACCAAGTTTCGCACACGCAGGAAAACACTCTCCGTTGAATTGAACAGCTGCAGCGCCAAGTGGTCTGCAAGCTCATACCCTTGCGTGTCTGCCAGTAAATGAGGCTGTGGTGCTACGTGTGCGTGCAAACCTCCACTCTGTTCCCCAGTAGTATGTGCCGCCATCTTATTCATGATTACATCCTCCATCTTACTGAAGGGCTCCTCAGCCTCGTCCGGGTCCACGAGGAAGCGGATGTCGCTCACAAACGCCTCGGCGCTGGCACCGACGAGAGAAAATGGCTTAACAGATTCCACCTCCTTCGGCGGATCGAACATATCCATCCATGTACGACATAGCTCCCAGGAGAGCGTGCAGCGTTCGCGTTCCTTGATAGGATACTCGAGCACGCCCTCCGGTTTCAGTCGGTAGCAGACAGTAAGGATGCCACCGAGCGGTGAGTATGCCATTCCATAAACATAACAGGACGCCTGTACGATCTTCCATTCTTGAATGAACGCATCTCGCTTTTCGTCGAGTATATCTATCCAATCGCGTCTCCAGGGGTTGGGGTGTGGGGTGTCAGGGTCGTTCTGTATCATATGGCGGCCTTTAAACGTAGGAATCGTGGCTTTGTACACTATCGACTTTTCCAAGTTTGCGAGGTCGATTTTAAAAATCGCAAGGCTGCCATTTGTTGAGCTGATGTTGAGGTCGAGATAACTTGCCCAGAGGGGGTCGGAAAAGGCAACGCCGGAAAGTCGTGCGGGTAGTTCTAGCTCCACTTTCACGCGCTTGTTTATGGTAAAGTTCTTTCCGCTGTCAAGTCTGACGCCGAAGAGATGGACGCCGTCGTGTTGGATTACTGCGAGCAGCATCTCTCGCTCTCGGCTGAATAAGCCGTAGCTTTGGCTGTACCAAACAGCAGCATGGGGCCCATAGCCTTCCGCCATGCCGGCGCTGATAGGGATCGGGTCGCCCTCACACGCCAGACTTATCTTCCCATTCTCCAGAGTCATAATTATTTTTTGTAGATATATCCAATCATTAGACCGGAATGTAAAGAACGATATCCCTGTGGCATATTTAGTACCCTACTTTGTGACCGCTGTATGGAAAGCTTACCCTCATTCGAACCAACAGTGAACCAGGGAGACCAGCACATATTATTAATTCTGGCGCCTTCTCCCAATTTCAGTGTAATCTTCAAGACGGTCTCCACCTCACCGTCTACTACCTTGATGAACCGAAGCTCATTGTTTTCGTCAACCATCGTGAATATCGGAACACCCCACCGCCGCGTCCCAAATTTGCACGGGTGCGACCAACATATCTCTAAGAACCTGTCAGCTATAATCTTCAAGAAAAACATGAGTAAACCAACCTCTGGGCAGCTTGTCCCATGTAATTTCGACCGCCTCATTGCCCGGAACATCCTGATCGATCAATCGGTCTAGCAGCTTCATATGGAGCTTAAGTCCGCGCCCGACGACAGTGGCTGGCTGGTAGATCAGTATTTGGCGGGAAGTAGTCAAAATAGCCAAGGAACACCTTCATACCAGAACGCATCTTAGACGTGCGCTCCTATAGACTGCAAGCAGGGACCTTATTAGGATATACCTTTTATGTTTACCAGCGCCCAAGGGCGACCACTCCATTTGCCGCGCAAAGCCCTCTTTGAATGTCTGATCGAGCTGGAAAGTTACTGTCCACGTATAACATCAGCATCTGTTAGAGAGTCGGGACAAGAGAATTGGCACCCACCGCCTCCTTTCATTATATCCTCCTCTTTCTCATCGTCCAAGACTTCCAACTTTTGCCAATGGAACTGGAACTCCGGCCGGGCCGTGTCATCCTCCACGTCTCCTTCGACATCTCCTACCGGACGCTCGCCATCCGGCTCATTATCCTCTAAAGCGGACTCGCTTCCACCCTCGTCACTCTCATCGCTACCATAGGCTTTCCAGCTAGGTTTGTTCTCGGAGGCGCGGTAATCAATCTTGTTTTCATCACCGGGGCGAAACTTAGACGGGACCGGCGGGTTGGAGACGAGATCCGGGTTGAGGATAGAGTTGGAGAGAATGTAGGTGATTTGACCGGCGGGGATGCACAGTTGACCGTCAGCAGAGCACTTGTAGTTGAGTGGCAGCGAGGGGTAGAAATTGAGATCGATGTTTTTGAGCAGCATTGGATTCGGGCTGTTGGGAGTAGGTACGCGAAAACGTTCAGCGATAGGTCTCGGTTTTTGCAATGAGGACTAGAAATTTAGGTTTCATCCTGCAGAATTCGGTGGGCAATTGGTCAAGCAGCAGGATTCCTCAATCTGGGTGCAGGCTGCTGTAGGTTCTAAGGCGGGTTGTGGACCGTAGACTTGAGTAATTAGGTAGTTGTTCATACTTAGTGGGATGCCCGCAGAATTTAGTGTGGCCGTTTCTCGCGATTCCATCAAACCTCGGTTCAACCTCAACTACACTCCATCCCACCGCCATGCGACAGCCCTGCTAGCGACGAATGTTCACGCGTCCCCTGGGCGCCCTCTCATCGGCTACCCGTATACTCCGCATTTCAGCGAGGTCCTCCCTCCCCCATCGAGCTACAATGGCCGATGACGACCTCTCCTCCCTAGGTTTCACCTCCTTCGGCAAGACCTCGAAATCACACTCTTCGCTGCCAATGCATGCGAACCCGACGGCCCCGCCATCATCGCTCCCACATAGACCACCAGCGCTAGGCCAGGGTCAGGGCCAGCACCAGCACCAGCATCACCAATCTCCAAATCACAATTACAGGCCACGCGGAGGCCATCGAGGCGGCTTCGACAACGGCCGAGGAGGACCGCACCGCTCCCGCGGATTCCACTCAGGTGGCCCCAGAGGCGGGCCCCGCGGCGGTGGCAGAGGCAGAGGCGGTAGAGGAGGCTTCCATCACCACCCGTACTCTCAAAATCCACACGGCCAACATCAGAACCGCCCCTTTTCAGATTCCCAAACGCCGCAGGCGCCGCCGTACAAATCGGCCATCTTCGGAGAAGGCCTGTACAAGCCGTCGATGAACGAAGACCCCTGGCGGAACCTCCGCGTAGACCCCATCGAATCAACTGCTGCAACTACAAGTGCACTCGCTCCGGTGGACGATGTATGGCTTGGCGCCAACACGTCAACAGATAAATCAACGTGGTACGACAAGGAGGACGATAAGGGCGCGGACGGAGGTGGCTGGAACGCCGACGAGATTGACCTAGACGATGAGATGTAGCGAGGGACGAATGAAGGGGTTCCTTTTGATGCGGTATATCCGACTGCGAGAGGCGATTGATTCCTCGTTGTGATAAAAGCTGGAACTTGAACCCGCTCTCGTCTGTCAGCGGCAGCAGGTGCTTCGGGATTGGTTGACTTGGTTTCGGTATACTACCACCGTTGGTTCCGACGGCATTCATATCATGAAGATGTGTCTGCATGCCTGGAGATGGAGATAGAGGCGCGAGATCGACGACAGAATCAAGATTATGGGTTATCGCCAGAGTTTATCGGCGAATCATGCAAGACACAATACGAAATCATGATGTGAAGGGACGCGCTAAAAGCACTGTCCTATTCGGCATGGGCTGCCGGTAACCAAAACGTTGGAGAAGCCTCAATAGAAGCTCCTGTCTCTACATTGCGCCGGACGAGTTCACGCCTTCTCTATAGTGAACATCACTGTCTAGTTTACGAGGCAGCCTGCATGTATTGTCATATGTGCATGTACACCCCATACACACGCAACCTTCAATTCCAGTTGCCCAGTTCATTAAACTATTCATTTGATGGGAATAACGCCGATTAAAAGTAATGATGTGAAATATAGCGACATGGCGACCACTCTAGAGAAGACGTTACATCTTCCCCCCAGAACGACAATACGGTTACACACCGGTGCAACCTCACCAACGAGCCCCTTCGATGACATAAATCCCAGCCAGTCGGCCCATCTGCCGCCCAGACCGTTCCTACTACACAGCAAAGCGTCTTCACTTGACGGCAGTATCACATGACCGACGCTCTCAAAACAACACACAAATTACCACACTTAACAAAATCAACGTCAACCACCATTCCCAGATCACATGGTTCACTTCCTCCCTCTCCTCTTCATTACAATCTACACAAGACCAGCTATTTCTCAGGTACTACTAGTCTGCCTTCCGGAGAATTCCCTTCGCCACCCAAAACCCAAAAAATTTCGCACCACTCCGGAGCTAACCAATAAGAAAAGAACCCACCACACTCCGAAAAAAAAAACGCCGTTTACTCAATTACTACTGATAATACGGAGCCATCACATTGGCCGGCCGGCCGGCAACCGTTTCACTTTTCACTTTTTTCACCTTACCCCTTCCTCCCACCCACATGCGTTTGGTCCCTGCATCCGTCGCGCCCCGCGCGTGCCTGCAGTAGCTCGAAGCTTATCCGGACCTCCTGCAACACCACGTTCACTTCGTTCCCAATTTTTACCCGCCAGGATATAGTGAACTGAGTACCTAGCCTTGCTGCTCTCCTTATCAGGTTATACATGTGGAGTTTAGGTTAGCGAGAAGCAAAGGTTCCGCACGATTTGGGACCCGGGAGGGGGAGGAAAGTGGACAAATTATATATATATATCAATTAAATAGTGATAATATATCCACACTGCTTTTTTCAGGATGCGCTCCTGTGCTGTAAATATAAGGGGAAAAAAGGGACTCTCTTCGCAGTCGAGTGAAGAAGAAGACAAAGACTCCAGCGAGTCCAATCCAGTCAAATCGTACAGCTGGTTGTAAGTTCCAATTCCCTCCATCCAAATAGTCGTAGTCAACCCCCAACCTCAACTCCACCCATAACCAATCTCCTCCTTTGCTATTTCGGCTGTTTCTTGTAACGATGCCAAAAAAAGAAAATCGTACACGGCGTCAAATTAGGACTGTAAGTAGGAAACGCAAAAGAATGAGGAAGATGTATATGCATGCAATGCGCGCTCAAACGAAACCAAAAGATTGCCTTGCACCCAGAAGAAAAACGGAAGTAAACACTAGTCAAAAAAGATATATCTACACCACAGGCAGATATTTATATACCGTAACAGAGAGGTTGAAGCCCCAATGGCGTAGAAAGAATGTATGGATCGATAGCGCTAGTACTCGTAATCAGATGGTCCGGGATACCGTTCCCGCGCCATGTTGTATTCGACTGGATACCGCTGCTCCGCTTTCGCCTTCAGCGCACTGTTGAGGATCGGTTAGCATGAATTTACCCTGGGGACGCGGTTTGTAGTGACAAGACAACGACTAGGGAATATTGGCACTTACTCAGTCTTCTTTTGCAGCAGTTCCAGATCGCTCTTGACCTGCTTTGCGATGCGCATGCCGTCTAAAAAGTTCTTGCGCGTCTCGCCCAGCCGCTTCTGGGCTAGCGCCTGCAGTTCCATCAATTCGCGGGTTTTCGCATTCAGCATGCCAGACCTAAATATATCGTAAAACTCTTGTTAGTCGTCCGACTAGCTCAGAAACAGCGTGGGGATGAGGACAATTGGTCTTACGTCTGCGCCTGCAGCGCCAGGCTGCGATCTAGTGGAATGGGGTCAAACGCGCCAATCAGACGATCCGTCAGCACGCTGACCAGATCGTCTGCTGCCATCGCTCCGTCATCGTACTCGTCCGCCGCGCTACCGGCATACGAGCTCGATGATATCGACGAGGTGCCATAGGATGTCGTCCGGCTATCATGGCGGGGCAATTGGACGACGCCCCCCTGGGAAGACGATGAGGGCGGCGTTGAGTATGCGTATTCGTAAGAAGGGGAAACGAGCGGCGAAGGCTGGTGGAGGTGGTGTGGTTTGCGAGACATCGGGAGGGGGAGGGAGTAGGTTTCTGTCATCTCGAGCGGAGCAGGAGAGAGGGAAAGAAGGGGAGGGTCCTCTCAGGAGCGGATGGGTGGGAACGGCTGGCGGGATGTGCGCACGCAGGAATGCAAATGATCGATGTGGGCGAATTCTTTTTGTATTTCGGCCCAAATTTTTGAGCCTTTCCGGTGAGCTGTCAACAGCGCGCCAATCGACACCAAACAAACTAGCGGAAGCTAATCAATCTGCTCTGATATGGCAATATATGGCTAATGGTAGTCCCGCTGGCAGTGTTTGCCTTGCGGACGCGGTGATACAGGCGGCCGTCGCAGTTCTGCGTTGTCGACGGTTTGCAATGCGCGGCGGACCAGGGGCCGGCTTAGGCGAGCAGCTGGCCAGGCCAAAAATTTCAGATTCCAGAAAGTCGACCTGACGTTTCCGTCGCACCGGGAACGGTAACGGCGGACTGGTGGGTATATAAGATGGGGACAAGTCAGAGCGGTGAATTGTTAACTCGGGGTCAACTCTCGCTTCGTCGCGTTCGCTGCTGTCGATGCTGATGCAGCCCCGCCGCCGGCTTTTGTCGAGGGAGGGTCGTTCGACTCGATCCGACGAGGAGTGGGAAAAGAGGTCAAACGAGGAGTGCACCCGGCAAACCGTCGCCACGTTTCTTTCACGACAAAAAAAAAAAAAAATGGAGAAGAAAACGAGCTGGAGAAAACAGGAAAAAAATATTTATATCTCCGCGAGAATCTGAGATATTGTGAGGACAGGTGATATCGAGAGTGAGGACGAAAGAAGAAGGAGGTTCGGCTTCTTCGAGGGCCTCCGGACGCCCTATTTATACCCGGACCAGGAGACCCAGCTCTGGCTGAACACCCTCATCTTCATGGAGGGCCGAGGATGAGGGTGGTGGAGGGCAAGATAGCCCTCTTGCCCTTCAGCTCCACCGGCTCATCCAGTGGTCCAATGGCCAGGCCTGCATCGCGAGAATCGAGTCCAAGACGGGTCACGTCAAGTCAGAATACTCTCCGCTGCTGTCCGCTAGCATGCCAGCCTGCATCCGGGTGTGCAGTGGCGGGCAATGGGGAGCGCTCATATGGGATGTCGACACGAAACTGCGATGCATTAGCTGGGTCTGAAAAGAGTTTTTCGATCGAGCCAATGGAATTCACAGGTCATCATCGCTGTCATTGTCAGGAAAAATGAGAGTAGGAAAGGCTTCAAACTGTGCATGCAGCTTTGGTCGTCGTTGCTTTGTGGTTGGCTGGTCGGCCTGCGGTTTGGTTGGAGAGTTGCAGCGCGAGCTGGGCAGCCCGCAGGAAGCCGCATAGCTATCAGAGCTCCAGCGTTAAATATTATATCCTTACGACATCAATGACATCCAATTATCATACATCGGGCCGTTCAAGCAAGCCTCTTACGGAGACGGGATTTTGCAACCCAGCAGCCCGGTATCAAAGATCAAGAGAATGGAGTTTGGCACAGTTCGCCATGATGCACGATACTGCAGCCAACAGCGCCAGACCCGGCCGGAAATCAGAAAAAACATCGGACGGCCACGGTCCCGTCAGCATCATAACCGCCAGATTAGCATCATAATCAGCCTCTTCATTCACCCCGTCGGTGCGGTGCTATACCTGCTACCCATGTCCTTCCTGTAACATGCATGGCGTGGTAATACAAGGAATCTCGTCCTACCACGAGACACCAGCCCATGCCTTGCTCCCCCCAGGCAGCCGATATCATAGCAATCCATCATATCTCCACCGCAATGTCGACCGATAATAACGGTGATACGAGTTCTCGCAATTGCCAGTCGGCGTCGAACGTGCGCATCGACCTTCCGAATTGCCCTACATGCATACCTGCGTCAGAAGGCAGTAGCTCGCAACTGGCTATGGCTAGCGACGGTCGAGAGATGTACCCACACACACCGGTAGGTTATATTTACCCACTCTGGCACCCACACCGTCTACGGGCGCCCAGGCAGTCTCATGCAAATCGCGCATACACCTCTGGTACCGTGACTGGAACCGCCCCTCCAGTTCGGAATCTGGATTTCCTGGCCGCCAGGGGTCCGTGGTCGACCGTGTGGGAGACAAAGAGACCGTCTCGGAGTGATGGTACATACATTGACATCTGCCGTGTACCGTTACATCTCACCACTGCCATTCTGGCTTCTGGAGATATTGCAGACGCTCTGATCTTCTGGAATAGATACAGCTGGCGGGGCCTCTCCATGCGGGTTTCCGAAAGTACCCGCCTGCCCTACAACCTGCAGGTGGAGACAGCTCAGAGTACATCATCCACCTTTGTCGACAGTCTACCGCTACCTGTCAATACCGAGTCATGCTGAGATGTTGCATGTAGCTACCTCGAGCACTTGGCCAGGCTGCATGCAAGAGCAGGAGGGATAGACTGGTCGCTGGGTGGCGGAGGCACGCCCCGATGCACTGGTACCTTGGTGCTGGTAACCCAAGGTCCCTCCGTTTCCGACCAGCTAGCAAACAAACAAAGCAGGATCTAGCAACAAGCTCACATCGATCGCTCTGTCGAGACGAGGTGCAGAGCGGAAGTCGTCACCTGAGGTCGTCGACGCTGAGCAAACACCATCGCGATCACGTGCTTTCGACGACCCGCGTTGGACTCCACAACACACAACACATCGGACTCGACATGACTCTGCAAACCCTGCTACCAGTCTCGTAACTTGACTTGTGCCCTGCTCCAAGATCTCCAGGGCTTATGCCGGCGATAAATAGCACGGACGATATTCTCAGGTTTCATCCGTAAGATACTTCTCCTGTCCTCGGCATTCCGCTGCCGGATTGAACTCGTACGCGCCGCATATAAATGACTCAAAGGCCGTAAATGTTCCCTGGAAATAGCACAGGCCATCATGGCAAGCTTCCTTCCCCATCTCGCTTGAACGGACTCGCGTGAAGACGCGTGTCGGACTCGGCCTGAGTCACAGTAGTGTCTCGTCTTCGTGGTGGCGACGACAGAAGTGCAGCGGGGCCGTTGATGCTGGTCTCGTATCTAGTTGATGCCACCTCGTTGAGGCGGTGCTGCGAGCGGCAGATGGAGCTGTTCTTTTTCCAAACTCGGATGACGGCGGCTGGTTTAGTCACAACACCACATTACAACCCATCGCCACCAGTCGCTTCTCCACTTGGACACCTTCACTCTACATAAACCCATCTTCCGCCGCTATATTCTTCCTTCTCGATATCCATCCTAATATAATCGCGTTAATCGTGTACAAGCCCTAAAGTGTCGCCAACCGAAATACCGTTTCCTTAGTACCACCAGTCCGTGCTATTCGGTCGGCAATATGCTGGACCTACGCCGCCGGGCGTTCGACGTCGTCGCAGCGGCTGTCACCAATGCCCCAACCCCCGGGAAGGAACCGGAGCCAGTCAACGTGTTCGCTATAATCTTGTTTATGGTCACGCTGCTCACCGCTGCTGCTGGCTTCATTTTGGTACGTTCCTAGCCACCCGAGGCTTTCACGGGCGATAGGGGATAATGAACACGTAAGCTTACGCAAACGCCGTCTATACAGTTTGACTACACTTTCCAGGTCGTCAAGATCCTCACAATCGTCGAGGACCTTCCCTCCGACTACGACCTTGCTCCCGCCTACGAGGAAGATGCCGAAGCTGAGTCCGAAGGCGAAGATGGAACCCCACCACACTACCGCGACGGCGAGCACGAAGAACACTCTGAGCCCCACCATGCAACAACCCTCAAGGTCGCTCCCGGTCTGTACCTAGGCGGCATGCCTGGCAAATACATCACTAGTTCCTTCCGCCGAACCATCCGATACCTTCGACACGAGGCTGGCTTCTTCTCCGCTTGGCGTGGATTCAGCGTCAACATTGTCTACTCTGTAGCAGCGTCCTGCGCGAATGGCATCTTCCGTAGCATGTTCCCATTCCCATTCGGCAAGTACATCGCCGGCGTGCTCGTGATGCTGGCCGTCAGCCCGCTGAGTCTCGTTCACACTCAGTATGTACCACTCCAACCACTTGCTCCACCTCTGCTAGTTTTATACTAACAAGACCTTGCAGTGTCGTTCTCGCGCCTCCAACCAAGGAAACCTGGTTTGGTCGTCTCTCTCGCCTCCCCTTCCGCTCGATCATTCACACACTCCCCGCAGCGCTGTTTGTTGCCGTCACCGGACAGCTGACCTACGCCCTCCCGGACCTAATGGTGAAAGCCTTCGTCCCGCAACCAGCGTTTGATAGCCCTCCACCAGACAACGACAACCCCTACCAAAATATGCTTACCCCGCTGCAATGTCTGGCCATCTACTCTGTCTTCCTGGCCTGCCACATCTTCCTATTCATCCCGGCAATGATCATTCTGTATCGTGTTCAGGCGTCTGTTTACAACCCGACAGAGGAGGCCATCATTCCGTTTGAGCGAACGGGTCCGTTGACGATTGTGCGTGCGTGGACAACCTACACGATGGAGGGCAAGAAGCGGCTTCTGCGGTTGTACGTACGAATTATGCCGTTGGTGTGGTTGGCGGCATTTGCGGTAGGCACAGTTCTGTTCTGGGAGCTGAAGTGGGTGATGGGAGATAAGGGGCGTACGCTCGACATCATCTTGCGTCAGTGGCTGCGAAACCTCAACGGGCGAGCGCCGTAAACGGCGGTGGCTGTGGAGGCTGGAGAGTGGATGTGTTGGAATGGGCCGAACAGTTTGTCTTTCGTGGGAGTAAGGCTTATCTCTCAGCATTAAGCATAGGAGCAGACTGTACAAGCGAACAGCGTAATATGTGATTGGCGGCCCAGCAGTTTCGTTTTGAGCTTGGGTTTCGTGTTTTTATTTTTAAATTATTTTTGGATATTTCTGTTTTATCTTTGTGGTGTTCAGTGTCTATTGAACGCAGCAGAAGAGCTGCCTTTTCGGCGATAATGCCGCGGATAATTCGGCTCCCATGGTAGACCAGTAGACGCCTTGCCCGTCTTGGAATAGTGTCGATAATGCTGTACAACGGCTTCAACTCGGAGCGGCGTCTTTTTCGTGGACAGGCCCCAAGGCAATTTCAACCGGAGCACGCAAGGGCAGGCGACAGCCGAAGATGCTGGATGCTGGCTGGCATGCCTGCTGCAGTCGCATGATGGATTTCCCGTTGCGGCTTGTGACGCTGCGCGAATATCGAAGCGCATGCATTAAGTAAGAGAAGAGAGATAACGCGCCACTTAGATTTGCCGTTTTAGTGTGAACTCAAGTGCGTTCCGACTTATCGAGTAATGATCGAGTAATAGAATCGGGATAAACCTCAACCAACTGATACGTGAGTTTCCGTCTATAAAAGTCGCAATGCCACCCCACGCCCGCTGGCTGGCTGGCTGCTGTCTTTTTTTTTTTTTTTTCAGCTTTGGCTTTGCGTGTGAACTCCTTTTTTCTAAATTTTGTAATTTGGTAATTCCTCTACATTATTATTATTGTCTATCCTAAAATATGGTCAACTCGACTCCTTACACAAAGGTCCAGCGCATAGACGCTGAGAAGACGAACGAGGTCTTCGGAGCACACTGCATTGGTAACTAACTACAATTGCCATCCTTCAACACCACCACCAAACCGCCCCCCAAACTACGTCGCCGAATTGGTGAAATGTAGTGCACGTAGCTGACGTATTGGACTACCAGATCTCGCCAGCAAAGCTCTCGGAGGCAAAATCGTCGCCGTCAGCGATGAGTGGTTTGCGGCTGCGGAAAATCTACTCACCGTCGCCGCTCCGATCCGGCGACCAGGGTACTTTGTGCACACCGGAGCATGGTACGATGGGTACGAGACACTTCGAGACACCTGCACTATTAATAAATAAAAAATTCTCGCTTGCTCCATCCGTACATTAGGCTGATCTTGAACTGTCTTTGTTGACGTAGATGGGAAACGCGGCGACATAACACCGAACCAGAGGATTGGGTTATCGTACAGGTAACCCCAGCCCTCTTATTCACAATACGGTGCAGTAAAATGCAACCAACCAACCAACCAGCCCATTGCAGCTGCTGCAGTGGGCTTTGGTGTCAGTTGAATCAATCATGCATGCTAACAGCTGCTACAGCTAGGTGTAACGTCCGGCCGCATCTTCGGCTTCGAGATAGATACCGCTTTCTTCAACGGCAACCACGCACCAGCTGTCACCGTCCAAGGCCTCTTCTCCCCAGCTGCCGATGCACCCCCAACTGCTACTGATCCACGCTGGACCACCGTCCTCCCCCTGCAGGAATGCGGTCCCTCCCAACGCCATGTATACCTGTTATCCTCACCCACGGAAGGCGCATACAGTCATGTCAAGCTGAATATGCTTCCGGACGGCGGTATCGCGAGGTTCAGAGTATTCGGGCAGGCTGTGGCTGTGTTTCCTGAAGACAGAGACCTGGTACTGGATACAGCGAATGTGAGCAATGGTGGGCTGGTGGTTGCCTGCTCGGATCAGCATTTCGGGAGGAAAGATAACCTCCTGTTGCCAGGCAGAGGGAGGGATATGGGTGATGGATGGGAGACAAAGAGGAGTAGAGAGAAGGGGCATGTTGATTGGGTGATCGTCAAGTTGGTAGGTTCCTAGTCTTTCTACCCTCCCTTCCGCCGTTAACCTTCGGACCTTTTCTGCCATTGTCTTTGGTGCAGATATTGGAGTTGTGACGTTGTGATGTGGCAGCAGCTGATGATACTGGCGATGGGCAGGGCGCACCTACTAAAATAACATCGATAACGATTGACACTGCACATTTCCGTGGAAACTACCCGCAAGCTGTCCAGCTACAGGCTCTCTTCCATCCCGACGCTGAATTAACTCCTTCGCACAAGGACTCTAGCTGGGTCTCGATCCTTGAGCCAACGAAATGCAAGGCTGACCATGAGCACCACTTCACCACTACGGACGGAGTGCTGGAAGGTCCAGAGACGGGTAGCGGTGCTGTCGAGGGTAAGTTGGCGGCAGCTGCTGGGATTAAAATCTTCACGCATGTCAAGATGACGATTCTTCCGGATGGAGGCGTGAGTCGATTGAAGGTCTACGGGAGAAGACAGGATTTTTAGGTGTAGTTGTGGTTTTCATGGTGTGTAGAGGAGGTGTCTATCTGAAGCGAGGAGGTCTGCAAGTTCACGAAGCGGCGTCTGATGGCTCGGGAGGATTACTGGAATTACATGCATGGAGATAGATCGAAAAGCGTCCTTGGTGCATTCTGTTATGAAAAGTTTGTAATTCGCAAATTTAGTATCTATCTTATTTAACCAATATTTTTGGTGTTCGCGTATCTGCTAGAAGCTTAGCTAGCATCATGATGTAGCAGGTTCGTTGGTGTTGTTCAGACCTGTGCAGGCCTTCTACAGCGCAGGCTTCCAGAACCGGCCGCCATTCTACACCTATATATACCTTTCTCCCTCCACTCCTCTCACTGCATCCCTCCTTCTTTTCTCCATCCTTCTCTCATCACCACTCCTGTTGCTATCAAAATTAGCGCCCGCACAAAACACAAGTTGTAGTTACGAGACTACGTCCTCTCTCACCTGTCGTATAAAATTGATTTACGCAAACATCGGCGTAGTACACGCTGAGTACACGTACTATATCTATGATACTGGAATAAACCGCTACACTATACTACACCATCTTGAATACTATTTCTATAACGATCAAGTCGCGTCATAATTAGTGACGCGAATAACCTAATCGATGCAAGAGCGCGTAATAAAAGCTTCCGCAATTGCATTAATTGCTTCTTTCATGGAAATAAAGACTTAACGACTTGGTTCCTTAGAACCACAATGTTCTGCCCTGCGATGAATAATTTTATCTATATAGAAGCAGCGTGGTTCTAGCCTGGGCTTGAGATCGGGAGAATGCGCCGTACAAACACCTACTCACGCGGCTAGAACATACTGACACAATAAGCTGCCATTCAACATGTCGATCTCACGCTTGGGGGACCTGCACAAGGATCTCACGGGGGATACCGAGCTGGTACAAGCCACGATGCATCAAAATTATTCGCCTGAGCAAATGGATAAGAGAAATAAGTCTCTGGATTTGAAGAATAAGCACCATGCTCTAGAGGACCGCATTCAAGTTAGAGGACCGAACTTGGTTTTGTATGCAACAAAGCCAATACTGACGAACTCGAAGCACACAGAGACCCCATTTGACTTATATTACTTTACATTACGCGAATAGGAGCGCCAAAACCGTAAGGCTCCTAGACGGATATTCGAAACTCGTGACAGGTCTGTGGCTTGATCCAAAAAGGCCTGGACCCAAGCCGAAAATGCGATCAAACTCAAGGAGACAGAAAAGAAGAAGTCAGGATCCAATCCTAGATCTAACGCTAAAAGTAGATACCCCCCAAAACTCCTTCGCAGAGTTGGTTGAAGCGATCATGAGATTTGTGGCGATAACAATCGATATCGGCACAACGAGCAGTTTGCAGCTAGAGTCTTTATTATACTTCAATGGAAGAGGCCATTAACTTCGATCGTATCCCACAACCATGTACTGACCTATTTGATGGAGATTGACGCCAAGAGACACAGGATGATTCGATCTGGGCTGGTACTGTCAATAAATGAAGACGAGTACCTGACTATTACATCTCCTGCGCCTACTACCAGAATCAAGCAAGCAGTCTGCCTATGTTGCCGTCGGTCGATGCAATATATTGACTTCACGCAGCCATCCTTCAACGTTATGTCCTGTCTACATCTCTGAGAATATTCTACGCACGCTAAAGACTATAAACAATCCATGAATCAATAACTTTCCTGCCGAGGTAGCTAGCAGAAGGAAAACAAGGAGCGATTCAAGTGGGAGATGTTGCTGGGAGACAGAAGTTAGTCACGTCAAACTACGAGAAAGTGCGAGGGGTATGGAGGGCAGAAACAAAGAGGCCAATGCAGAAGCAAGGAAAACGAAGGAGAAACAAGAAAGAGCAAGGCAGAAGTAAGGAGAACAAAGCAGAAACCAAATGAGATGCTCGCAACAAACCGATACAAAACCGAAACTTCCTTTCACGTTCACGATGGACTCCAGAATTTCATCGTCTATCTTCGCACCATGCATCTCTCTTCGCAGCATGCGTCTCGCACAGCCTGAAGATATCTTATAGTGCCCTTCTATTACAGCTTTGTGCAGCTAGCTATCGGGCTATACTAATATACCTCTACATATACCGTAAAAACAAGCTATATACTAATTTATTCTACCCGAAATATCGACATCGTCCTCGGTAGCATCGAACGAGTGGTGAGAGCGACAGAACTGTGCTTCTGCTTCGCAGCTTTGCTATGTGAAGGAAATACCTTTGGCACTCCAATGAAGATAGAGTACGACTGCAACCTTCAATTTCACCACCACAATCATGTAGCTTTTCTTTTCATCATTATGCCCTTCTCTTGTGATGCGAACCTACCAGAGCCACACAAATTTTTATGAACAATATATATATATTTGTCTCGGCAAAAAAGCACCAGCGTTATCATGTTGAGACCAAAAATAATGGCTATATACCTAGGTAGGTATCGAATACTACTATATCAAGGCAATATTCGATCAGAGGACATTATTTCATCAAACAAAGCTATGAAGATACTATAGCCGAACACCGTATATGCTTTAAAGCAGCTACAGTTTCGGCATGTGGCTCTTATGATTTCTATGGCGGCGAAATTGGAGGGCAAAGACAGAGCTCCGGTTCGTGAATTAATTCACCCAAAGCGCTATCGCCGAAGTATTCAGTGCTATCTGAGGGGCCATAGAAGTATTAGTGCTTGAATGGGAAAGACCTAAGATCCTTTGATGCCTCGACGATAAGCATTGATGGAGATTAAGATGCGTGGTTGAAGGAAGCCTATGAATATTACAATACTGTATACTATCGAATTCTAAAACTACTAACGTGCTAAAACTACGAGGTAGCACTAATATCTGTTAGCTATGCGAATGCCAATGGCAATGATGGTTACCTGCTAAGAAAGGGTCTTGCGATGCTACAGATCAAGTCAAAGGCCACACGCGTACTCGTGGGTGATGAGGTCTTCAGGGGCGCGGTTACACTTTGACCATACTTAGTAGGCCCTAAGTATTCGAATCTACCCTAATAGAGAATGGGCTGGTTTAGCATGTTCGAATTCGTTTTACACTCATGACTAGCGCCTGGCTTATGAGATGTCTAGACACTATGCAATCTAAACCTGATGTGGCGCTGTAATTTCTTGAAATATTTGCAGAGGATATTAGGATATTCATTACATTTATATATCTATATATATCGACATGAAAACATTCTGGAGGGCATGCAGGGGTGGTACATTACAAAATCAAACCCCAGAGACGCCTGGTTTCAAGGCTAACCCCAGAGCTTGTGCCCGCACAAACCAAAGTCTGGTTAGGAGATTACAAATCATATCGTCGACTTGCGCAGTCTGAATGACGGACAAAACAACCAAAACTATTGTTGGAAATATTCTAAGGGCATGGCTGACTATCGGCATTACATCGTATCTTATTACGCATCTACCTCTTGCACTAGAACTTCAGACTCTCCGTCGAATAATAGCTGGTGCATCTGCTATGCTCTGGTCTTCGTTCGAGCCCGAAATCGCATTCTCACCATGTCGCATATAAGGTATATTTTTCTTTTTTTATCGAAATTGCAATCTCGATTACAAGGATGGCTAGCTAGAACCAGACAAAACTCATCAGAAAAACCCTTCGAAGCTCGATGTGTATACATGTTCCTGGCTTCTAAAATTCTAGTCACCGCATCATCAAACGCTACGTGTATGCGAAAGCTAACCGGCCAGTCAATAACTCGACATGCCTCGTAGATAGCTTCATAATCCGAAAGCATATAGTACGCTAGGGCTGGTTTCTAATTGGTTCTCACGAGGATATTCTACGTTCACATCGGTCTTTAACGCCATGCTAACACATATGCATGGCCGGGTGATAAGGCAGGCAGATCTTATCTTAATTAAACCTCTTGCAGACTTCTGGAAGCGTACTTCGACATGTCCTTGCCGACGCCGTAAAACCTACTTTATAATCCTAAATGTTCCGTATGCCCCAATACAATGGCTCCTCGCTAATCTCACCGCGGAGGAGGAAGACGTTTTCCAACAACTTCTGACCATCCCCGTGGTGCATGTGGACCAGGGTAGCTTATACGTTCTTCTACGCGATAGCCAGGTGCATACCTATATATATTATATCTTACTTATGGTTAACGTTAGGTACCCTTTGATTAATTTGCAATCGACGGTTAACGTTTGTCTAATGCCCAACAGACTGTCGATCAATTCTTTATTACATGGCATTGGCGTTTTATAGAAGTTCATTTCAATCCTACTCAGCCCAGGAACTAGAATTTTCGCTCGATGTAAGTGCAATGGGGATTGGATTCCAATCCGATGGGTCATACCGAACCAGGATATTAATTCTGCTCACTGGTCGAGGAACGGTTAGCTTTTGCAGACCATACAATGCGTTTTAAGCCATGACAAGCAATTACCCACACGCAGTTATTACCGCCGTCCTGGTCATAGCTATCAGCATGTATGCACTGTAACATATTGCAATGCTGATAAGCGAAATTCGAGATTCATATCTGCAACTTGGGAAATGATATCCATGAGCTTGGCTACAACCGATACATACCTCCGCACTTTGAAGCTTTCATCTAAGCTGTATGTTTTAGAACTAGTCCACCAAGAAATGCTGCCTAACAGATGAGAATATTCCTTTATTGAAATACAAAGCCCTTATAACTGAGTAGTTGGTAACACAGCGAGTCGTTTATGTTCAAGGCCCTTGTATGAGATGTGTAAATCAATCATTCTTCGTCCCTGACCTATTACCAGCGGCCAGGAGTCCTGGAAAACATGACTGTACCGCTTTCCAAAAATTCAGTGATTCGCCAGCGTTCCTACACTACCTCACTCTCATAGTGTATTCAGTGATACCGCAAGGGTTGGGGATTCTCCTTGAGGAGCATTATCTAACTAAAGCGCTACTATTCAAGCAGAAGGGCATGAAAGAAAACCTGATGTATTTACCTGGACTGTGAGTTTCAGTATGAAGTCCTACTCCATTGGCATATTTTGCAAAGCCATAACCTAGGTTGCGGGAAGTTATGTCTCTACGCCAGCCCGAGCACGTGGATAAATGTGAGTTTGACGCGTGTATGGCGATATTCTGAGGTTCTAGTTCCCTATGTGGACGAACTCGGAACCGAATTGAACAGGGGAGTACCGAACAACGAGGTCGCATGTGTGATTAGTTAACTATGCGCTAATGGGTAGCGATTGGAAAAACCCAAAGCTGGTAACAAATGAGAACCACTATAGCTAATATTATATATGAGTTTAAGAGCTAGTGCTTTTATCGCTGAAGGAGTGCTGCCTAAGGAGTGAACAAGTGAACAAAAACTTCCGCCTAATTTCATTTAGCTAGGTAAGCCATCTGGCTTCATCTAAATATCTTAAAGCAGTCACGCATCTACAGTTACAAGCACTAAGTTTACACAGATAATCGGGAAATATGCCTAACTATCAAGTCAGCAGTATATCACGGGATATAGCTCTGAACTGTAGGGATGATGTTAATTATTAGTAACTACTAGATAGCAATGTTAGTGCTGTTTCGGTGATTTTAGATACTAGAATGCTAAAGGAATCTCAGAATGGAAAATGACCAGAGACCGAGAAATCAGTGTGGCGGTATGCATATGATCAATAGCAAAAGTGAAAAGTATTTATACTACTAAATACACCCACACTACACATTGTACTTATGATATACCACATTGAAAAAGTATTCACATCCTATTATGTGCGATTTCGTATAAATCATATGATTGGTCTGCGGATATTTTCTTCGTCAGCATTGAAGTAAACTAGTAGAATGGATAGTTCACCAGGGGGAAGGCTTTCAGAAACTTGCTACACATACCGGCAATGGTTACCAAAGCGCAGCCCAAGTGGATAGCAACGCCGACCCCTGCGACAGTCTGACAATCCGGCTCATCAATTGGGATTGTAATAGCCGCCAGGCCACCAAGGGCTGCCCCAAATGCGTCCGAATATGTTGTGATACCGAATTTTACGTCTTTATCGGGAATTGTGATTAACGTGGCTGCAGTGATGGGTAAATTGAGCATGATGTTCGTCGCCGCCCCAAAGACTCTGTTATCCGGTGAGCAGCCGTTCGCCACCACTTGAGCGATCAAAGTGAAGAACCCAACACCCGCATTCCGCCATGTTATCGCAAACTATAAATGAAGCATCACGCGAAGTCTTAATATCCCGTTCAACTCGATTTTGGGGAATCGAGATACTTCGTCGGTTGAACTCACATCTGTCTTTTTTTGGTCCTCATCGCTGTACTCCATCTTGACCGCTGCAAACTTGAGGCATCTCGCAGCGGTGGAAATTGCAGTCAGAACAAAAATCATATTTCTAGCGTAGTCGCTCCCACGGCTCTGTTGTGGCTTCAAATCGGGCACTCCCTCGATATTCGCAGTTTTTATTGTATTTCTTTCAAAGGCTTTAGTAAGATCTTCCGGATAAATAAGTGTATCCACCGTTGTTGGCTTAAACCCAGAGGTGTTCCGCGGCCTTGTTCCGGGCGGCAAGCCTTCGAATGAATTTCGTGGGACTTTTGTACGGGGGCTAGGTTTAAGGTCGTCCATAACCGCATGGTCTTCCACCGGATTATTCGCTGCCGGACCCATAGCCTTTTGTAAGCCTAGAGATGCCGCTCTTGCAACTACATCAAAGATCATTGCTACCCTCACAGCCTTGATATTCGATTAGGAAATTTAGATAATTGGAACCAGAACGCTAGGGGAATGAGTGCATACTATTTTAGCCCATTTTGGGGTTACTCGAGCGGTTCCCTTAGACGGATTGCTTCCGCTCATGTGATCGCTAGACGTATCCGCGAGCGGCGGCCACATCCGTACGGGAGTAATTCCCCCCGCTGCGGTTGCAGAAGGGGTGGAAGCTGAACTGTTGGTATCAAATAACGATAGACTTTTCTCTGGAAGCTCCTCTCGTAAATGGATATCGTCTGCATTCACACCATCGAACCAAGATTTATCACCAGGATTATGAAATTCGAGGAATTGAGCCAGGACGTAAGTCAGAACATTTAACAGACTGAATTCGCACCCTGTCATGTCGTACCAAATGTTGGTGAGAGGAGGGATCCTCCAAATGCCTGTTATAAATGTATCTAGCTGCCCAAAGAGTTCTCGGATGAAGACTATAGTTTCTTGGACTACGCTCTTGGCCATTTCCCAAGACATCCAGAAGTATTCCTTGAAAGTATCCAAAATCAGGTCGATTGCATTTTCGGGGTTCGTGATAAATAGACCGATGTTCTGAATTATGTTCCAGATGAAGCTGACAAGCCCTTGAATACCATGAGATGCGATTTTTCCCAGGAGCGCCATCAATGATCCGATAGCGGGTAGAGGAGGAATATAATAGTCCTTTCCGAGATCGGTAAATCCTTCTTGAAACCCTTCCATGATCCATGATATCGGCATCATATCTAGGAGTAATTGAATTATTGGATTGTTTAGAATATCGGAGAGCGCTTTCGAGATTGAAGGCGGTTCCGGCTTAGCTCTAGGCCGGCCTATATACTCCTCTACTTTTTTCTCTACCTGATTGATTTTTTTCATAATGTCGTTTTCGCTTGCCGTGACTATGCGCTGAACTGCTACAAAGCTCGTCGATATTGTTTTTGCCAGAACCTTGATTTCCCATCTGTTAGCAGAGCAAGCAGATATAGAAGCCCTTGGCGGCGCTTGACGGATTGTAGTGATGGTATAGATAACTAGGAAGAACCCCATACCTTCTGCGCTCGTTCTGTCTTGCAGAAATGCAATTCCCACCAGTCTCTGAGAGCCCCAAGAGGCAGACCCACAACATTCTCCAAGAAGCTAATAATACCACCCACAACGGCCTTTGTCGTATCGATAGCAAATCTCAGGACTCTCCCCGAAATTTGCAGGACAAACTGTAATACACCCTTGACGGCCTGAAACGTAGCTTTTATCTTTTCTTTTACCAACGTTTTCATAGCCCTAATAGCATCACCGAAAAATTGCAGCGTAGTATTATCAGGTAATAGACGTTCCACGCTAGTGATCTGAGGTCCGAGCTGCGACGTTATAACCGACAAGATATCTCCGTCATTTGCTTTACCACTAGCTAGAGCGGGGACTGCAGACAAGAGTAGAGCAGTTTGGCTGAGGACGTCATTGTTAGCTTTAATAGATCCTGAGAATACAGATCTGCCGTTAGACGTCTTAGCATTGAGAATATCGTCCTTTGATTTTACATTCCCCATGATACGAATGACCCTTTCCGATGGTGTCACGCTAAATTCCTCGTTATCGCTCGCATTAGATTCGTAGCCTCCGTAGCTAATGTTACCAAGTCTGAACTCGATATCATCGCAGCTGAAGCAGCCATCCTCTAAGGGGATAACAATTTTCAAGGAGCCAGCGCCGTTCGTCAGAAAAGATTGCCTATCCTTGCTAAGTGTGTATCTTTTTCCTTCTATTAAAACTGGCATGGGACTTGCGGAAGAAAGTTCAACCGGGCAAGGAACCGAAAGCTGTTGGCCGAGTCCGTTATCCAGGTTTACTGTTGTCATAAAGGCCGGGAAGCTGATGAACCCAGGCTGAGCCTTACTCGAAGGTACGGTGATTCTGGATTCGCCCCAAACATATGTGATAGGGTCTCTTCGCATATAGATGATTTCATCGCGCCCCCCGTTGGCAGCGCTGGCAAAAGCGACTTCTACCGTCTGTGTATGTTTGTTAAAGGTGCCCGAGAGGGTCTTCACGTTAGGTTGTATAGGTAAACCGGACGCCAAAAAGGTGATTTTAGGATTGCCATGTTTGACACTACGATCGCGTGTTCCTTCGATGTAGTACATGTCACCTTTTTCTGAGAGGGCAAATATCGCGATCTTACTGGTTCCTTGGTCGATTATGGTTTCGTAACACACGGATTTTGTGAATGAGATGTCAGGAAGTAATATCTCCTGTGGGTTTTCAAAGTCGCGATGATTGAAATATGCAATCCCTGCAGCAGTTGATACCAAGAGGTCCGTACTGCGCACAGCATTGACTGAAGATGTTATACTTTTAGGCTCTTTGAGCGTGTCCAACAATATCATGCTCGAATCTCTTCCGTCACATTGGAGGGTACACGTTATTTTGTTGTTTCCGGGAGCCCCTGCTGATAATATGTAAACGCCGGTCCCCTGTGCATTAGTTATTGCCGGTTCACATTGTAAAACCGCTGCTGATTGTATGGGAAGAGCAAGGTTCTTCCATGGCGCAGCAGCACTCTTGGGAGAGGGGTCAATTGTGTATTTAGACCCTTCAATCATATGGTTGGGCCCATCTATCTTCCTTGATTCAGTGGTAGATACGAGAATCGAGAATGGAGAGGTCGGCTCATTATCTTCTAAGCCGAGCTCGATGCCATTTCGGCCGATGATAAGTCGAGTAATCTGTTTTTCAATGGGCTCTACAGCCGCAGAGCTAGTACTGCCCAAACAGTTTTTATGTCTCGTCCAAACTAAATCTACGAGAGGTTCAGATATCAGCTTTAGCTACCATCTGATAGGATTAGAGTACCATGGAATCATACCCTTAAAAGCATCCAACTCTTTGCTTCCACTGTCCGTTAGGCCCGGCAATGGTAGCGTAGTCGTCAATACAGTCGAGAATGGCGGGTTGTGCTGTTGTGCTACAGTGATAACCAAAGTACTATTGATATTGGCGACATCGAAAGCTATAATCGGACCCTTCATATCCGCGGTTTCTCCCGGCGGCGTAATATCACAAAGCTCCCAAGTACTTCCCGAAGAAGCATTGACATCAGATAAGACATAGAGCCTCTATAATTTAGCCACGCCGAAGAAGTTATCAGTCCACAACTGCATTGTTATTGGAGACTTATATTTTTGTTCTCAAGGGAAAATCCGAGAAGTAGCTGGAAAGTGCATGAAAAACTTACCTTGTCAGTTCCAATGGAGAAAACTAGCGGTTGACCTTGACCGTCATTTAGGAGCTTGAGATGCCCCTTGGTTCCAAAAATGCTTCCCGGTGTACGGTATTGTAAGTATTCAGAACACACATTGAAAGTAATCTTCGCGGTTGGATCAGGTTTCAGGTCGATACCACGGGGACCAGTAGATGGCTCCTTCCCAGGATTTTTCTCTGAAGCAGCAGCGCCTTCTTGCAGCTCGAAGGAAGGAAATGGGGTTTTTGTTGGGAACCTTCTCATCGGGGTGAGCCGCGCACTACCAGAATTGGATCCAACTGCCATGGTGATTTTTGACGTCGGTCACGATGGTAACTAGTATTTCTGAATCTGCAGCGATATCTATCGCAATTGGCTATCCAATGTTGCTTTGTTTTAGAACTGATGAATTAGTACTTTGGATGGACCTCAAAATAGTAAATCTATAGCGAAGCACATCTATAACAGGGCATAGGGCTTCGCATTTTGGTCCTTAGGAAGTGCTATGCTTGGGGTTTTATCTTATTATACGGTATCACTGTAGCTACCTACCAAGCTATCATATACTTCCTTTCGCCCCAACATTTTAACTCACACCCCCCATTTTCGGATTGCCGCGACGCTGCAAGGCGCCGGTAACCGGTGCACGGTTACGCCCTTGTTATCGTAAAATACTAGTTTCTTTCGGCTGATATTGAAAAGGCAAACTTGGGCTGAAATGACACGTCTATCTGCAAGCCACGAAGCCTCTGTCCCTCAGAGCTCTCCCAACAAGATATCCAATCCGTCCAGGAGCCACGCGTCTGAAAATCCGCGGCACGCATATCTAAGGCCCTGGTGGTACGCAAGGGACTCTCGAGCCTAGCTTTCCGACTCGGCGAGGGAGGGCCAGCGGGTGGGGCCGATTTGGGCGCTGAGGGGTAACATTAGCTGAGAATTGACGTTCCCCACTGTGGCGCGAGAGAGAGCATTGTTTCTGTGCGCACTGAGGCCGGAATTAGCGCTGAGGAGTAGCTGAGAGACCCAGGTCCACTCTCTGCAAGTACTTGGATACCCTGGCTCGGCGCGCCCCACTGTCCTCGGCTCAATTGTCCGAGCACTCAGCTAGCAAAGCTCCAAGTCCCGCATCGTCACAACAGTTCAGAAAATTCAAGCTCTATGAATTCATCGCGGGGGAACTCGTAATCACAGCCCGTATGAGCTAGTGGAATAGCATTGTTGAATTTTAGACCGGCAGCAAAAACTCTCTGCGGTAAACATAAATAATGCTTGCCAGCGCCCATCGAGAGAACACCATGCTTGCGCCGTAGTATCCTCCTCATTCACAAGCGCAAGGACAAACTTTTGAACAATATTTGCCCTAGGCACTATCAATCTAGTGTTCTTATTATACTGTGGCCAAAAATGTCAGGATTACCACCAAACTCGCTTCAAGGCTATGACACCGTCATCCAAGTCTCGCAGGAGGCTGTTCAGAAGCAATTGCTACGCTTGTACAATACCAGACCGGACAATCCAACCCCCGACGGCCCCAAGTACCTTATCGATCATGAATTTAATCTCCATCCCATGAGAAATGTCAAGACTAAAGATGGTACTATGAAGTCTGTCGCCAGCCGGGAAGGATTTGACGGTTATGTTCTCTGCCCTACGATTGACTTTACCGGTAATTTGGTTGACGAAAATGAAAAATATAATACGGCAAGAGTTACCTTCACATTTACGACGGCCGATAAGGTTTACCCAGATGAGGAGGATGTTCCCAAAAACAAGAGCAAAAACAGCACGTTCACCTACGATGATAAGTACTTTGATGAAGAACTGGGGATGGATGTGTCCAACTTTGTGCCCATTACTATCAACGGCTGGAAGATAACGTGGAAAGGGAATATCACGCGAAAGCCTATTGATTCCATCATGGATCGTAAGTTAATGTTCTCCTCATTTCGGAATATATTCGAGAAGTAAACGTCTAATAGCCTCGTAGAAATCGTGGGTTCGACTTACGTCCCTTCGAGCGTCAAGGACAAGCTCTCGGTCAATCCCAAAATATTCAGCGTGTCCTCGATTTTTTGCCTTTTCCAAAGTGAAGAGGTCGCGCGCACCTTCAAAATTTATGATGACAAAGGTCAGGAACAAAATGACGACTTACTAAGGACCAACATGGTTACTCGACTGAATGTCGTGTTCGCTTCGGACAAAAAGCCCGATCCAGAGAAACCAAGCCCCAACAACCCTTTCGTTCTTGGATACACGATTTCCCAGAAAATAAATCCAAGCGACAGAGCAAGCGGAGTAATCACTCATGAGACTCCACCGTATTTCATCCCAAAATCAGTCTATGTAACAATCAGCCCAGGCAATGGTTCGGAGTACTGCAAAGGCGCTCTTAGTTTTTGCATGCTTAACTATCGATTGCCCGGTCGCACAGAGCCGAAAATCGATCCGTCCAGTGGCAGCCAGGCTTCAGCAGGACGTTTCGATAAGCCATTGTTCAACAATGTGCAGATGAAGGCAATTCCAAGCACGAGGGATGCGATTCTCGCTTTTTCGTGCGACATATTTTACAATAACTGGATCCTCAACGACGTTGTAAAGCAGTTTAATATTGACTACACTTCGGAATTCAAAGATATAGACGAGCGAAAAGGGTGCTCTAACAGCTTTCCAAATTTATGGTCTAAACAGACGCCAAGCGAGAGCATCTCAATATCGAACCGCAGATACGCTTGTGAAGAAGGGCTAACTAAGAGGGTCCAGCGACGTCGAGAAGACATAGACAATGGCCAGGTCGTTCAGATCTGTGAGGGATTCTACGGTAAATGACCAACAACGTCCTCTTTTTAATTTTAGCTCTTATCTAATGGATTATCCCACAGTCAACTTCAAGAAGGCAATTTCATACACTAGCAACTATGCTCAAGATCACAGCATTTCTACAAGCGCAGACGACGTCAAAAGGCGGGTATATCTCAAGGTTGAGGCCGTACTCGATTTCTTTTTCGATTGGGGCTGGTACTCTACCGTGCTCGACGGATCAGCCATTGAAAACGGAATAACCGGTTTTTGGGACAATGGCTTTGATGGGGCTGCGCATGGCATCAACGGTAAACACTCAAGCACCTACCTTTTATCTATAAGTTCTGATTTTCCAACTTTACCCCAGCCGCGTCGACCCGCGAGGACAGGTTCAAGACTTTTGTGACGAGCTACGGAATGGCGGTTCTCGGATATGAATTCGAAATCGGCGCTGACCCACAAGCCCGAGGGAAATTTCAAATCTCAAAGCCAAAACATCTCCATGAGACTAGCTCTGGAATTAGAATGCTCTCGGGAAGGCGTCCCAACACCTGGATACAGGATGGGCAAATAAACGGGTACAGTGACTACGGGCTGTACAGCGAAGTTGTCTGGGACAAAGACCTCAAGGCTGTCACGAGTCTCATTCCTTCAATCGAAGCTAAATTTGAGACTGTAAATAAGAGCGTGAAAACCTGGCTGCAACAAATCGGAAAGTCATTCGAAGGTAGGTTGTCAAGTCTTGGGGACAATATGATAGATCGTCTGGCGGGCACGGTTATTATGCCCGCAGGCGAAGTTTTCGTGTTCAAAGGTCTTTCTACGGATTCCGATGGCCATGTTTATTCCGGGATCTCGTATAATACGCCAACCACTGGGGATGTAAACCTTGTAAAAAATGACGCTTTCGGGCGAAAATGAGTTGAGAGTAGTCCACATTGTACATATTTTTATTACTATGATATCTCTAGTTTTTCATATAAATAGCATAGTAAGTCTATATGGGCGTTATATTTTTGGTAATTATTACAGGGAAGGGGCATAGGGAAAAGAGAAAATAGAAGTTATAATAAGTATACCGTAAAAATTAATAAAGCATGATACGCATTTAGACAGCGTCGAAATTTATTTCCGCCTTTCTGTAATTTTCTCATCTAGCGAATCTCACCGGAGGGAGTATCTCCAAGTTCTATAAAACAGTAAAAACTGGTCTCGTTAACCAAACTCTTTCTTTTCTTGCTCGAAAAAACTACTTCTACACTACATCGTAAAGAAGTAGTCGATACAGAGATTTTGGCAAAATTGCACCAGAAAATCATGTTGATCGAACACCCATGTTCTCGACTCGCACACAGCGATAGATCATTTTCGAGATACTTATCAATTAATATTATTTTTTTCTATTTAAGAAAAAAAAACAAAAACCTAAAACGAAAGTAATACGACACTCCATAGAAACGCTCCAACGAGACCAGATGCACGATATGTTACCAGCAGAACAACGACCAACACGCAAACCAACCCAATGAATCACAGCACCAAAACAAAGCAACTGAAGCCGAATGCAACTTCATCAAGAGCTCTCGCACCACTTCTTCAAATCTTGATTGTACTTCTCAAATCCAGCCTTTGTCTGTTCTCTCAGCCCGATCCAACCTGCCACCATACCAGTCCCCATCATGAAAGATATGAGACCCGTAAACTTCTCCTCGTGGACGAACGTCGTCCCTCCCTGCGTCTTAGCGCTCGGCTCAAAACGGAAGATATGTTCCCCTCTAAATGTCCCCAGGAGACCGACACCACCCCATCGGAAAGAGCTTGGGGAGTTTTCCTATTGAAAACTAGTTAGCTGTGTTTGCACGGGGACGGATTGGATTTAGCTAGAGATGGAAATGGGCATACCAGTAGGGTCGGCTCGATGGTCATGAGATGAAGGACATTGCGCAACTTAATACCTGGTTCGAGGGCTTCACCAGGTTTTAGTGGACCAATAGACTTGAAGAAGCCATTTGGATGGTAGGTGGGTATTTGTGAGAAGTCCAGGAACTAACAACCGCGGTCCGAGGTTAGTTCCTACATGCACACATAGATGCTAGGGCTGTCATTGATAGGATGAGGCAACGGTATATTACCTTTGCTCTAACAACTGCTGGCGAAGCTGCGATCTCAACAGATGTAGAAAGATGATACATATTTATAGGAATTGTTTTGCTATTATGCCTTGATTTCGTAGTAAACGTAAGACGGAGAATTTGAGGTAGTATTCGACGTTTCGGGGTGTATTAATTATAGATTATGAACGAACTGTTAATGAAATCGTGACTGAAATGAGAAGACAGCGTAGAGAGGGCGTCTTGGAAGTTTATATACTTCGTTCTGCGCTCGTCTTGGCTCACATGTACAAGCAAGCAAGCACCTTCAACAGTCTCGGCAACGGGCGTTCCACACAAGCCGCCGACTCATCATGCCAAGCCCCATCGTGTATTAAGCCGCAAGGGGTAAAGCGGCCCTCGCCGAGGAACTTTTAGTCAGCGTTTCCCGCAGTGCGACAGGGATGCTCGCGCTTTCAGCCGCAAAAGGTTTAGTCCAATAGGCCGGACCCTGCAGTGTGACAGCCGCCAAACGTCGGCTCCGTCCACCGACCGTCATCTACCAGCATAAAAACAATGGTAAACGTCGCAGGGAGGTCGAAAGGGTGCTCGACTTGCCGAAGAAGGCGGGTCAAGTGCGGTAAGCCTTGCTTGCGCCTTTGCTTCCGCATGCATAGAAACCTAGAGAGAGTCGTACCGGAACTAACGTAAGCCCCTACGACATACAAGATGAGACGCGGCCAATTTGTCAGCGGTGCCAGCGAAGTGGTTACCCATGCGACGGGCCGAGAGACATCACCTTCGTCGAAGGAAAGATAGTGAGATCTCGGAGGTCCGATAGGCCGCCGGCAGCAATTAGAAATCCGGAGACCGTGTCCGCGGACCAGCAGATTGTCCCGATTTCTGCGCCTTTGGATGGAGACCAGTTTGATACATACATTTGCTTTGGACGAAAGCATGTGAAGCGTGGCCGCGCAATAGATTTGGCGTTAGACTACACTCAGCTGTCTGATATTATAGCGGCCGGTACGTCGTTGGATGTGCCAAATGGTCAAATATTTCACCAAAGCATTCTAAGCTTCGGCATCATTCTTTTCGGCGTAAAGCACGCGCAAACATCCCTCACTGGCCGGGGGTATGCCTTACACGGAGCGGCGCTGGCGCAGCTCAATAAAGCGCTGTCGGAACCGGACTGTTACACGCGCGATGAAGTCATTCTTTCGGTTAGCACGCTAGCCATCCTGGAATGCTTGATACCTAGCGGGCCCCAGAATTACTTGAAGCACATGATCGGCCTGGAACGACTGCTGGAGCTTCGCGGTCCGAGTCTAGACACCCCGATATCGGCGAATTTATACAAAAGTGTTCAGCATATGATACTCTTCGCCTCGCTGCGCACAGGGAGAGCGTCGATTTTAGCAAAGCCGGAATGGAAGGGGGTCCTAAGGATAGGATGCTCGGATGAGGAGCTTCAAGAGCAAGAATTATTCGACGTCTTGGCAGATTGTGCAGTTTTGATCGCAGAGCGGGACAGCAAGCTGGGGGATTTCAATTGGGAATCAGCATCAGATCTTCAGAAGGCAGCACATACCAATCATCGAGATAACCTTGAACAGAGGGCGCAGGATCTACTTCGCCAGCTGCGGGCTTGGAAGTCTCAGTGGGATAGTGACACCAGCAACTCTTACTCATTGGTCACTGCAGAGAATCTTTCTTATCCTTTCGACACCTTTCTCGAGTTCCCAAATACATCTACAGCGTCCATGTGGATGCTGTACCACACAGCCCTCGTATACGTTTTCCGGATCCTCACCTCTCTCAACTCCACAAATACACTGCAGCTGCAGGCTAGCGGACAAGCTACTGGCGAGGACTACATTAATGCTGAGCGGCTCGCGGGGCTGCAAGTCTTCCGCTGCGTTCCTTCCTACTCTCGAGCTTCGGGGCTGGGTTCGGGCTCCCATGCTTCTCCCATTGGCCACTGGGCTGTTACAACTGCATGGACGACTTTTGCAGATAACGAGACAGATAAGAGTTGGATCAAAGAACTTTTGAGTTCTTCAAGTCGAGGAGTTATTGCGAAAGGTGTGTGGGGAATCTCGGAAGCACCGAGTGGTGATTAGCTCTCAACCTTTTCCTTCGTCGACTACGACGTTAGTGTAATCAGCGTTGAGTATTTCAAGAAGGAGTAATTTTGGGAGAACAGGCAGGGACATACCAATAGCACCCTTGATTTCACGGATACCTGATATTGAAGCTCGCCATACTGATGGATGTGTGTTGACTCCGTTGCATCGACGTCGAGGTTTGGCAAGATCTCGATCTCCATGATATAAATTGGACGGCCGTGAAAGAATACGCAAAATATATACAACAGAACCTAAAGCAACATGAATCACCCGAGTTCGAAAACCACCCTGCCGCATCGGTCTTCATCTCCCTCAACCTCTGCCAACCTTCTCACACTCCTGGCCACTTTCCTCACCGCCTCTCCCACACCTGCGCAAAAGTCCACTTCCACATCCGCCAGGGCCCCATTCTCTTCATCGCCATCACCACCAGGCAGAGCCCATCCTGCCCCGCTTGGCACGCTCCCATTACATCCAGATGTATACACCTCCTCAGAATAGAACCCGCCATTGTCCTCCGCGCATACCATATACCTTAGAACTTCCTGTAAGTAAAGATCGCACGCCCAACAGCTGCTTTTCGCCATCCCAATAGCCACATATGACAGGTTTAAATGCCGGAAATTCCGCAAGATAAAGGCGCCTAGCGCAGCTTCGGCGTGCGCTCGCCGAGGCAGTATCCGTGGGTCGTGGCTCCATGGCGCGTCTATAAGCCCTGGTCGGTAGCAGGAGAGCATTTCTCTCGTGATGATGGGCGCGTCGTAGTGTTCGTATTCGATGCGGTTGAGTATTTGGAGCACCGTTGTTGGAGGTGAGGGCATCTGCACGCGGCTGGATTCAGTAGATGCACCTGTTACGTCCTGTAATTTTCAGCACATCAGTATATATCAGATATATTTATTCAATGGGTGGGTGGGGTGAAAGGCGTGTGTACCGTAACTTCTGCATTCATCAACTTGGTCCGCGTCTGCGTTCCCGTCGCCTTCTTGATAATCATCTCCACGACGTCGAGGTACTCAGCCACTTTCTTCGCTCGTTTAATCTGCTTGTCCGTAAACTCGATGAAGGGCCTAAGGCTCGCGCGTTCGCGCACCATAATCCGTGCGAGAATCATGAATCGCGCCAGCCGCATCCACGAAGGTCGCTCCGGCACTTGCTTGATAGCATTCAGAAACATTATCATCCCTTTCCTCGGGTTCTTCTCCTGCACCTTTTGCTCAGTTGACACACCGTCCCTCGAGCCGACATTGCGACCAGCTCTGTCTTGTTCCCTCTCTTGCACTTCCCTCTCATCTTCCGTTTCATCTTCATCCTTCTCATCATCCGATTCGCCATGGAACCGCAGCGGCAAATCCCACTCCATCATCTGGCTCGAATCCATATCCTCCCTTCCCTCGTCATCTCCTCCCCTCGCCCCATCAACCCACGGGGCCTCCGCCAGCCGTCGTAGCCTACCTCTAATCTTCCCACAGCACCCTTGACACACAAGCATCAACATCTCCTTCTCACCCCGCCATTTCTCAATCTCACCAGCCGCAATCCTACGCACCACCACCAGCAAATTCCGCACATAATCCGCTTCCGCAGGCGTACTCACCCTGCCTTTGGCGTAGAAAATCTGCACTTTATCAGGACAGACCCGCATCGTAACAGCCGCGCCTTCAATCTCGCTGCCGTCGTCATTCCCACCGCCGCCTCGACCCTGCTCCGTGACGAGTATAGTAGCCAGTGCGTTCAAGATCTTCAAGTCGCTTTCCACAGGATACGCTAGCAATGCCGACGAGCTCGTGCGTTCCCGCCGGTCGAACGACACGGGCATCCGTTCAAGGCTGTGCAGCGCGTGCAGCAGGAACGGCGTGTCTAGGCAGTGGTCCAGCGTTGCCTGTGAGGTTTCCGAACCCAAAACCGAGATTTCAGAGAACGACTCTAGCCCGAAGCCAAAGCTGAGGCTGGGGTCAATGTTGGAAACGGGTGAGCGTGGGGTCTGCAAAGTCGCTTCGTGGTGTTGAATGTCCTCGACCCACAGCTCTGGAGGCGTAGTTTTCTCGGGTACCGACATGATTGTAAGCATTGTATAGGATGGTTGGCTAGTTGGTGTATCATGTGCCTCGGTGATTTTGTGGGATATTAAAGCCACGAGTATTGGTGGTAGGAGTATCTAAGCAGGTAGCTGCGGTATACCAGCTTTGGGGTCGTCGATCGAACATGGCGTCTAGATAAGTAGTTACCTAGGTATATAGCTCGCAAACAGCGTAGATCGGTTCTATGGCCAATTTTGTCAACATCTGCACACATCAAAGTAAATCTCCAAGGTAACGTCACAGTAAAGAAAAGCGTGGGAATCGGCGCGACTGCATTCATTCTCTTCTATCATAACACCATCGATGTAGCTGCTCTTGCGGCATGCAAACACCATCAATCCAATCCCGTCTCAGCTGTAAAGGGAGAAATATCAAAAGTAACAGAATTGCACGAATGGGTTTTTTAAAACCAAAAAAGGTGAAGGAATACATAGCCAGACAACCCGGGGGATCTCTCCATCAATGCTCGATTCACAGGAGCTTCAGAAAACACATCAACGATAGCACACCGAGAAGCTCTCTCAGCAATAACAATACTTGAACTCCGGCCTTAATTTTTTGAAGAACTTTTTTTTTTCTCTTGTTTTTGTTTTGTTCATTTCAGATAATCATCCAATAGCTTGCAACAGCAGGCTTAAAGACAGATGGAGGAAAGCAACAAACCGCTCCGAGATGCATTGGGTAGGCCAAAGAACAAAAAAAAAATGTGCAAAGGGGGAGGCGTTTACACCAGTCCGTCGTAGAGCGACAGGGCGGAGACGATGGTCTGATCCCGCTGGCTACCTTCGCGGAATTCCTCCATTGTGAGACTGTTGCTCTCGTCCTTATCCATCATGCGGAAGATCTTCTTGACACGCTTTTCCGGTGTATCTTCGTCCTCCGGTAGCTTGACCATTGTTCCGACCTATTTTTTATTAGTATTAGACAAGAATAGTTGTTTGTGATGAGGGGGGTGTAGTACCATCTTGTAAATGGCCTCGACAATCTTCAACATCTCATCGTACGAGATCTCGCCGTTGCCGTCGATATCATATAGTTGGAAGGCCCATTTGAGCTTGTCGTCTAGAGTCCCTCGCGACGTAACGCTCAGGGCACAGATGAACTCCTTGAAGTCGATGGTTCCGGAGTGATCGGCGTCGAAGACGTTGAAGACATAGTCGGCAAAGTTGGTGGGGTCACCGAAGGGGAAGAACTGCTTGTAGATTTTCTGGAATTCCTGCTTATTCAGCGTGCCGGACGGACAGTCCTTCAGGAAACCTAGAGCTGTCATCAGCAAGATAAGGCAAAACTTCCCTAGCGGGGAGTTGAAACGCACCTTTGTACCACTGTTGGAGCTCCTTCCGATCAAAATGTGTGTTCTTCTGGAGGTCTTCAATATCCTGGGCGGAGAGTTTGGACTGACTGGTGAGGAAGAGGCTCGTTAGTAACCCTGTAGAACGTCCAAGCCCGATTCCAGAATACTTCTCCGCAGCATCGTGTCAAAGCTTAGCTGCGTGTGGCCAAGTCCCTTTCGTCTTACAATATGAAGCTGATGCTGCGGATTGGCGCCAAGGAGAACAAAAACTCGGCTGATGGAGGGGCACAACACTCACTTCTTTCCCATGGCTGCGATCGGAGGACTCGGGAGAGCGATGGAGGACTCGGCAGCAAGGCAGCGGGAGTGTATATATAGTTGTGCGACGGAGGAGAGGATGGGACGAAAGGTAGCGAGGTTCGAAAAGTGGTGGTAGCTGGTGGAAGAGGAAGCAGGAAGGAGAGCTGATGAGGATGGCGGGGGGAGGGATCTGCTGGTTAAGGTTTCCCGCAGCGCAGAGACCAGCCCAATTAGTAAACCCGCTCGGCCAGCACTGCGATGATGCGATAAGAACTCGTAAGAGGGAGAGAAGAAATTCTATTTACAGATTGCCGTGCAGGGAGCAACAGGATGCACAGGTATAAATATATATATACGGACCGTGGAGTGGCTGTTGAGCGAATGAACGAACGGATGAATGAACGAACGAACGGACGAACAAAATAAATAAGGCGGGACTCACGGTCAGCGATCGCACGAGCACGGCACCAGCTATTACTCCAGCCTAACCTGGATGGTCTAATATTCCGCCGCCTGAAAAGCTTGGTGATGTATGTAAATTAAAGGCTAAAGGTGAGCTGATGGAGGAAGTTTCGAAGCAGGGGTGGTCCTCAAAGGCGGATGATTAGTTATATGAGATGAGCTTAGAAACGGTAACAGTGACGAAATTTCGAGCAGCCAGCCCGCCGTACGATGTCCCTTAGACTAGACAAAGAAGGCCGTGGAACGGGGAGCTGCTGAATAAACCGCTGAGTAAACCGCCTCGCCCTCGACTTTGTACCCTCGCACAGCTCCGGCAGCCAATCGCCTACATTCGCCCTCGTACTTTCTGTACAGCTCCAGCTCAAAGGGCATCGTCCATCCTTTGTCCGTCGTTTAGCGGGTCAACTTTGAGGAGGCTTTGCACAGCCTCATTCTGGCGAGCTGGTGCAGCCTGTGCTCCCGATCCCGTTAGATCAATCAGCCTGGCCAGGGAGAGGCGGTCGACGTCAGGGTGCAGCAGCAGTAAGGACCGTGACTGGCCAGAGAAATGCCTCCACAACGGCACCTGGCCGGGATTGGGGGCCAGGACGCGAGCGGGCTGGTGGGACTGTGGCATGGCACCACTGGTACCTCTCCGTGATATTGGCTACATTGGTTAGCACCTCCGCGTTCGTACTGACTGCATGGTGGTGGTTGTGGTCGTGGTGAAGTTTGTGATACTTGCCTAGAAGCTTGTCTGTCTGTCTGTCTGCGTGTGGGGGTGTGTGTGCATGCAACACCAAGAAGCCAGCGTTGGTGATACTTGCTGCAGCCACCAACCCTCCAACTTGCAACCTCATCTCCCGCCATCGTGATGCTCCCGCCATGAACGCTGTCTTGCTCAAGTCCCTCGACGCCATCGAGGCCTCCCTCGCGGCCCTTCTCGAGTCCATTGCTGCCGACGACCCCTCCGCCGATGCAGCCGCAGCTCTCATCGTCGCTGACGACTCGTTCTCGTCAAGTCTCACCCAGCGTGCGTCTCCCACCATTCCGTTCCTTCCGTCCATATCCATCCATCAAATTTCAATAGTAACATTGCATGCTAACCCACAATACTTAGTGGTAACCCACCAAACAAATCACCAGCGCCTCGTCCACCTCCGCTCTCTCTCCACCGCACTCGACTCCGAACTCTCCGCTCTCCTCTCCACCCTCGGCGCGGCGCGCACAGAGCTGCTCGCGGCCCCGACCACCGTCTTCCCCGCACACGCCCGAAAAGTCGAATATGACGACCTACTCTCCTACGCCAACAAGATCTCGCGCTTCACCCGGCCCCCTACACACTTTAAACCCGCCATCACCAATGCTGCCGCCACCACATCTACAGCGACAGGCACAACCGCGACTGATAACGCCGCCGGCGCCGCATCCACGTCCACAGCGGTAGTAGTCAAATCAGAAGCAAACGGCGGCCCAAACGCCTCGTCCGACGCAACCAAGGCGGCAGCAGCAGCATCATCCACAGCAGGAGGGAAGTCAGCAGACACAGCAGGAGGAACTGCAGCAACCGAACCGGTAAACTCAGCCACCCGCCCAACGGCCGAAGACATCGCCATGCTCGACCCGACAGCACACATCCCATTCGCGCCATGGCCGTCAGAAGAAACCATGAAGCGCGGCATCCTCGCAAACCTAAGCTACCTGGACCCTGCTGGCAGCTCCGCAAACCCGGACACCACCCAACCCGACGCACAGGGTGCAGCGGCAAGCGGTACCTCCACCACTGCAGCTGCAGGTGCTACCGCCGGAGCCAGCGCGGACAGACAGCTGACCGACGCGGACCGTGAGCGCGCCCGCGAAGAGGCAGCACGCCGTGAAGCAGAGCGTAAGGCGAAAGAGCAAGAAGTCTTCCAAGGACTGGACCTCTACGACCCGGACTCAGACTAGTGCACGGATCAGCTCACTCCCTGCCTCGAGCGCCCGGTATTGAGATTGCAACTCAATGGACTAGAACCGGCTAACTAGTAATGCATGCACACTTCACCACGCACAGCGCCAGATCAGGTCAACATTAATTATCAATCTACCTACCTTCCAACCTTCCTACCCTATAGATATAGACTAGCCACCCCCAGCCGGCAGCATCACACACACTATTCATCCATCTACCTATCGACACCCGTGCTTTATCCAGCATCTGCGCATCTAATATTGGTGCATTCTTCTACATCCACATTCACCACATCCACAACGTATAAGCTAGACCGGATGTTACCACTAGCTCGCAAATCACACGCAGAATACCTATACGTATATATATACCTACGTAGGTATAAGAGCAAGCGCTCAACCAGAACCAATATGTAGATATATACACACGCCTACAGACATACATACATGCATGCATTATACAGCAGCAGCAGCAGCAGCAGCAGCAGCAGCAGTAGCAACGGCTGCGCCAGCAATCTCTCTCCTTCCTTCCCTCCCCCCCTCACTTTCCCCCCCGTTATATACGCATAGCATAGTACAGTATAGTCAATACCATAACTACCGTAGTGTCTCCTTCTTCTGCTTCATATGCGTCCTCTCCTCCCCTTCCCATCTCTTCCATCAAAATAACAAAGAATGAGAATAAAAGTAAAACAGCCGCTCTAAGGTTAGCTCTAAGGATATATTTTTGCAAAATCATCGCGATCAACCCCACCATCATCATCCACCGTACCTGCCTCTCTCTCTGACGTTCCACTTCACTCCACTCCACTCCACCCATCCACCCACAAAGGAAACCAAATTAGAAATATAAAACCAAGAGTATACAGAATACAGTCGGTATACAGTACAGTGCAATGCAATGCAATGCATCATGCGCGTACGCACCATCATCCAACACCAATAAAATAAAACAGAGGGGGGAAAAAAGCGCAACAGAAGCGTGGGAAGAGACCCAAGGTAGTAGTAAATACCGATGCAAAGCCCTCCAAAGGAACCTAAGGAAAAAAAGAAACCAAACCAGCCTTATGATACCATCGCAATACGCACTATGAAATTCGACAGAAAAAGACATATGCGCACCCAAAACGCCAATAATGCATCCACCACCCAAAACCCACCTACCCGCTCCACTCCACGCCACTCCACTAGCTATCAACCGGCCCTTCCCTTCCACCTCCAATAAAATCAGACATCACCCCAGCATCTTTCCCGGGCTCCTTCAATACCTCCTTAATCGTATCCCCCAACACCTTGAAATCAACCGGCTTGCTCACGTACCGCGAAAACCCAGCGGCAGCGCACCGCTCCGCCACATCCGCCATCACATTCGCAGACAGGGCAATAATCGGTGTCCGCACCGCAGCATGGTTCTCGCGCTCCCACGCTCGTATCTCCGCGCACGTCGCAAACCCGTCCTTGCGGGGCATATGCAGGTCGCACTACACTCACAAACACATCAGCCCATCCCCTCCCAACAAGACAAAACAGTCGACATCGAACAACCACGAAAGAAATATATATATCCAGTACTTGCGTAGCAATACTCACCAATATAAGGCTATACCACCCAATCCCCTTCTCCAACACCTTCCCTACACACTCCTCCCCATCCGCCGCCGTCTCAACCGCCAACCCAACCCTCCTCAAAAACCTCAACAGCACCTTCTGATTCACCAAATTATCCTCAACAAGCAACACTCTATGCCCTCGATTCCCAACCTCCGCCTCCATCCGTGAAAACACCGCCTTCTGGCTCTCGACCACCTGCTGCGCAGTATGTCGATACCGGTCCATACTAGCATCACATTGTCGCTCCGGATCAAATATCACGCTTAATCGCGATGGCTTGAGCGGCTTATAGATGAATTGCACACGCGAACCCATAGCTTCATACAGCGCGGGGCTCTCTTCGATAATCGCAGTGCGGTGGATCGGTGTCGTTAGAACTACCATTGTAGTGGCCTTCGCCGACTCGCAAACGTACTTTGCTATCGACGCAATCGCCAGATAGTCTGCTAGATTAACCACCACGTGCGAAAATACCATGGGCTTGCCGTTACGGCCACCACCACCACCACCACCACCACTAAGTAGCTTAAACGCCTCAGCAGCATCCGTGACCGTCGTAATCTCGTGCGGCAAGGTCTTTAACAGCACGGTGCGGATGTGGCTTTCAATCGCCTTGCGGCTGTACGGCATAACCGAAATAATCAAGATGGATAGAACAGTGTGCGCCCGGACCGGCGCTGGCTGGTTACTCTCGTCGGATGACTGTGCACGCTCAATCTTCTCTTGTATCTCTGTCGGTAGCGTAAACCGCATCGCGGAAGGGTCTTGCGCTGATGGCACGGCGTGCGCCAACGCGCGCTGACTGTCCACACTCAGCGGTAGTGGTAGTGGGAGCAGCGGCGGATAACTTCCCCCAGCTGACGACGACGCAGCCATCGACTCTGGTGTGCCAGGCGAGTTGACCAGCGGCGGTGGGGTTTCGCTGTCGCTAGCGTCCGTGGATAGCTGTCGCTGAGCCATTGGCACCACCAGTTTCTCCGGCCCGCTTAGACTCGGAGTCGGCAGTTTACACTGCGCTGAGAAATAAAAAGTAGACCCTTCCCCTTTCTCGCTCGTCGCCGTCATCTTACCGCCGTGTAGTTCGATTAGCTGGCGGGAAATCACAAGTCCTAGGCCGCTACCGCCGTGCGCTCGCGTGCTAGATCCATCAATTTGGCTGAACGGTTTGAACATCAGCTCCTCGTCCTGCTTGTCGAACCCGGGTCCCGTATCGTAGCATTCGAAGCCTATCATAACTGTATCCGGTGGCACCTGCGCGTCCTTAATAACAAAGCATCTCGTGAACACCTCGCCCTTGCTTGTAAATTTGATAGCATTCTGAAGAACATTAGCCGCGAGAAGAGAAAAGACGAAATGGGGGTGGGGTCCAAGATACGCACTCCCACGATATTCAATATAACCTGTCTCAACCGAATCCGATCCCCGCTTACCAGCGCCGGCACATCCTCCTCAACCTCATAATTCAGCTCCAGCTCCTTCGAGTTCGCCATCGTGTTCAACAGCTCGTTCGCGTCCTCCACCAGCGACCGCACCCGAAACCACTCAAAGCTGAGTCGCATCATCCCCGCTTCAACTTTACTCAAGTCCAAAATATCATTGATCACCATCAACAGCCCATCCGAGCTGCTCGAAATGGTATGACAATAATCCAACTGCTCCCCGTTCAGCGGCGTGTCCAGTAGGAAATTCACCATCCCAGAGATTCCGATCAGTGGCGTGCGTATCTCGTGCGACATGTTGCTCAAAAACCGTGTCTTGGAGTCCATCGCCTTCTTCGCCGCATCGTTCGCATCCTTCAGCCGTTGCTCTAGTAGCTTATGGTCGTTGATGTCTGTGCACGTGCCGAACCAAAGCCCTTCCACATTTGACGCCTCAACAGAGACGCACCGCACCAGGTGCCACCGGTACTCCCCGTCCTTGCGCCGCAGCCGCAGTTCTGTCGAAAACGGCGGTTGGGTTTCATTCTCCTTCACTCGCAGCTCAGCATCTCCGGTACTACCTTCGCCAGTATTGGTTACACTTTGCTGGTTCGAATTGGAGAGAGTTTTAAACCATGCCCCCTGTGCTTTCTCCTTTGGCGTCATTTCTCCCATCTTGAAGCCCGGAAGTGCGCATTTATGTCTATCTGCCGGGTGCACAAACTCCATGAAGCCAAGCTGCAGCGCCTGATCCAGTGTCTGCCCGCTGTACTCCAGCCACTGGTTATTCGAAAATGTGATCCCAGCCTTCAGCGTCGCCGCAAAGACTATCTGCGGGCTCGAGTTAGCCAGAGAGCGATACTTGGCCTCCGATTCTGCCATTTCCGCTTGCCGCGCCGCATTCACCTCCGCGATCCGCTGGTCGTGGATGTCCATGTTTGTACCAAACCAGTGCACAATAATGCCTCTGTTGTCCCTCAAGGGAACTGCACGAATCATAAACCAGCGGTAGTGCCCATCGAACCGGCGTATGCGAATCTGGTAGGAGAACGGCTCGCCCTTGCGTACAGCCGCTAGCCACAAACGTATATAATTGGACCGGTCGTCTGGATGGAACGGCTCGTATGGGTCCGCCATGAATTCCTCGGCGGTGGCTCCGCGATAGCTTAGCAGGCGTGAGTTAACCCACGTAGTCTCGCCGGTCTGTGGGGCCGCTGTGAAGACATGCACCGGTATCGCATCGATGATCGTGCGCAGTAGCTTGTTGGAAGGAGGGGGCATGTTACGCTGTGGGTTTTCAAAGGTAGTGGGGACATTGGGTGCCTTTGCGGATGTGGGCCGCATGTGCTCGTACCCAGGGCTAAGCGGTACATTCGAGGAACTGGCAATGGTCGGGAATGATGCACCAAACTCTGCCCCTCGCGAGTGCAGACGCGTATGTCGATACGAGCTCGCCATGGACGAATGCCGCCGTAGTGGGAGGCGCTTCTTGCCCTCAGATTTGGTGCTGTCGGGCGATTCGGGCACTTTGTTGTCTTCGGCATTCGGCGACGGTAGAGGATAGGCGGAAGACTCAAGCGCGGATTCTACAGCTTGTAAATCATGTGTCGCACTAGGCATTAGTGGTGTCGATGCACCGTCTCGATCTGAAATGTGGGGGGAGACAGTCAAATGGACGTGCTTTGGGAACTGCATTGGGTGATGCGGCTCGATGGCGCTCAGCGGGCCATATAGCGGGGTCTCTGGCAGCGGGACGCCACTGGGTGTCTGTGGGACAGAGCCGGGAGGGAAAAAGTCCACGCCAGGTAGCAATATGTGCTGCGGTTTCCTGGTCACTACAGCTACCGCTGCCGCCGTCCTCAGAATCGTATCAACACTAGGTACAGCGTTCGGATCATTAGGATTCCCAAAAAATCCAGTCGTCTGTTTGCCCGTTTCCGTTCGTGGCGTCATTATCGCCTTGGGAGTTTGCATGTCCTCCGATGAAGGGATATCAACACTGTCCTCCCTCTCTGAGTCTTCGGCCTTCTCGGCAACTTCGTTTTGCTCTAGCCATTGATCCCCCGACTTCGGCTCCATTACCTCCGTTATTGTCCTTGCTGGCAGCGGCCGCGGTGATCTCCCAGTCGCCTCTTCAATCAGATGCTCAACTCTCGACGGATGCAGTTTGACAAGTGTCGGGCCCTCTCCAGGACTTAGCGGGATTTGATAGACGCCGCTGCTTGAACGCCGTTTCGGGTGTGGCCTCTGCTTCGACGAAAAGTAACCATCATTATGCAAACCCGCCTTCGGACTTGGGGATGCCATCGAGCCAGGGCTTTTGCCGGGAATGCTTTCCCCAAATGCGTTGACTAGATCTTGATTCGGTGTGCCAGCCAGAGAGTTCGTCGCTGACGATGACTTCGTATAGTCGCTTGGGCTGGTGACGCTCACCAGGGACTCATTCTGCTTGCGTGGATCGGCTACAACCGACGGGTCTTGGAACCGCAGATGCGACAGCTGCAGCGCAGCGTTCGAGTGAGCCTGCGAGAGGGCAAATGCTGTCGCCATCAACGGCGATAGGTGGGTGAGCGAGTGCACCAGGTTCTTCGGGTAGGGAATAACAGACGATAATATTGAAAGTATCGCTATCGGTGTCCGCTTCTCAGGTGCATCGGTCAACAAGGCGCTTGTGTGTCTACGCTTACTGAATTTGATTATCGATGTGGACGGATGTATCAGTGGTATGTGGATTACAGTCGTCGCATTCTCAAGCCCGATGGCGTGGATCGGCTCCGCGGACGAATATTGCGGACTCTCAGCCGAGGGGTTGAAGCAGCCTTCGTCAACTTCCGCTGGTACGAAGAACGGGTTTTCAGTAGGGTCCGCGCGTATCGCAGGTGACGGAGCTGGTGACTGCGACCAGGGTGATGATACAGCCTGCTCGAATTCCTCGAACACTAGGCCCCGCGTCGGTGAATGTTGCCGAGCGTCCTTATAGCGCACCTGAAAATCGTCAACGCAGGGGAAGGGAAAGCGTTTCCTATTCTTCGATTTGATGGCGCTGGCAGCGGGTGATACTTCAGGTATGGACGCTAGAGGGACGATAATATCTACCGCCTCCTCCTCCCACTTCTTCTCTGAAAGCAGCTTGGCCTCTCTCTGCGCAGCAATCCGTTCCCATTTCGTCTGCATATCTTTATATTCCCGCGATAAGACGACCGTCTTGCCCCTCTCCAACACCCTGCTAACACCTGCACCATCAATCAGCGGCTCGGCTTCGTAATTCAACGGCTGCAGATTCATAAAGACGCGGCCCGTGGGAGCATCGCCGTCTTCCATTTGCTGCTGCATTAGCGGGTCGGACGCAAAGTCGGGCAGAATATCAGATGGCTGGTTCTCGTCATCTATGGATTCGGTAGAATCTCCCTCAGTATTAGTCCAGCCACCCTGGTACGCGGTCGACCGTTCCGTCACGTCGACAGTAACTGGTGAGAAAGCCGGGCCGCCGGTATGGGAGGATAACTCTACCACTTCGACGGAATCTTGCGAGAACAGCCTCTGCGGTTCCAATCTAGATGCATCGGCACCCAGGTCAACTTCATGCTGCGCAGGCTCAACATTCAGCCTAGCTAGAGCAGGCCCGTCTTCATCCAGGTAAGTGAGGGAGAGCGAGTCCTCGTCAGCCTCGTTATAGGTGGCCTTTTGCCCCCATGGCGAATTGGTGAGATCGGTAAGGTCTGTTGGAATAGTAAGGCTAACTCTCTCAGCCTTGTAGAACTCACGCATGATGCGGACGACTGTCTCCCAGAAGCCTTTCAAACCGGGTTCAGAGTGTAACATCAACGCAAGTTCGTAGAGATTTGGCGAAGGGTAGTCTGGGTTTTCGTAAGGAGTTGGAGGATTACTCTCCGGAGGGTAGAATGCTACAGAGGCTGGGGTGTTTGTTCCCGACGGGATGGCTCTGTCGTGAGGGCCGATGCCAGTGGGAGACATGGAGGCGATTTGGAAGCGCTGGCCCATGTTTGGGAAGGGGTAGGAAGGAGTGGGCAATGGCTGGGGCGGTGCGGTGCCATGAGAGTCTTTCCTGCGACCATCTTTGGAGATAGCTTCAGGCTTCGCCGCTGTGGGCGGAGAGTCCTGGGACAGTTGGCGGTCCAGTCGACTCTTCCTGCGACTTGGGAGTTGCCTAGACATCTGCGAGTGGAGGAGGTGAGAATTGTATGCCTGTGAGGTACAAAGGAGAGTTAGACAAAAAATCAATACAAGATGCGCCATCGGAGACGGTTGATGGGAAAAAAAGGCGTCCGTCTGGCAATCGCTAGTGGCAGCAAACAATTCAGCAAGATTTTGTTATTGTTATAATTGACAGCTAGGTATGAAGAGTAGCTAGTACATAAATCAATGCAGGTAGATTGTAAAAAACTACGACAGCTCGATGGAGGCGGTGGGAGAGAGAGGATGAAGGGTGGAGGCCATAGCATACCTCACGCAATGATTCGACGGTTGGCTTTCTGGGCGACGGCGAGGTAGTGGATGTTGTCGTCGTCGACGTCTTTGAAGGAGCCGATGGTACTATGGGATTGATGGTGCCAAAATTCTTCTGGCGGACAGAACCACGTTCTGATGCACCGTCCGTTAGAGTAGGAACGGTGGCCAGGTCAGAGGCAGCCAGGTCCTGGTGCACCATCGTCAAGGGTCGTCCGCCAGCCGGGGCTCGAACTCTCGGCGGGCGGTAGACGGCGACAGCGGTGACAGGCGGGATGCAGACGGGCAGCTAAGGGGATTCATCCACCTGTGCAGCGTATGTAACAAACGACGTGCGTGGATGGGTATATAGACGGCGGGAAAAGCACGTTTTGGGAGTGCAATTTGCCGTTGCAGGAATACCAGTCCGGTTCAGCGGCCTGCTTGGGAATGGTAAGTTTAGAATCCCGTTTTGTGAGTAAAAAGGCCGTGTTTTTAGAGTTAGGAAATGAAACCAGCAGAACAGGAAAAAGATTATCGCAGTTCGAAACCGATGGAAAAAGCGATAGTCGACTGCAATAAAAAAAAAATAATAATAATCAAAAGGGCAACCAGCTGGCAAGCGTTAAATCGGGTGGGAAGATGGCATCATGGCGTCGTCGATCGTGGAGGGAGAATGGGAGCTGTTGCGAGATGGGCCCAGTTCAAGCCTGCCTGCCTGCTTGCTTGCCTGCCCTGCCTACCCTGCCTGCCTGCTTGCTGCCTGCCTGCCTTTTCCAAGTTGCCCACGAGCGGAAGAGAAGACCGAGAGCGAGAGCGAGAGAGTGGGTCCACGTGGAGCCGGGGCGGATACGACTGGATACGGGTATGTATGCACGAGTAAGTAAGTAAGTGAGGTACGTATCTCCGAGAAGGAAGCAGGAGAGAAGATGGAGAGTAGTATAGTCCGATCTGAGGGGGGACGGTCAACTTGGTTCTGATCGGTCTGGTTTTCGAAGGGGAGGGAGGCGAGAGCAGGGAAGAAGGGTGAATGCAAATGGAATCAAGAAAACGGGCTGGTGCGTTGAGGTGAGGTGACCACACGATGAATAAGCAGCCCACAAACACACGCCCAAATTGTCGTTATTATGCAAATTCATGCTCAGCCAGCCCATTTCACTGCTCCCATCGCTGCTACTGTTACTACTACTACGACTACAACTCCTGTTACTGTCAATACGATGATGGGCTCCGGTAATAAGAATAGTATTAATGAGGCCACGGGGTATCAGCCGGCTGTAGGTACTGTCTGTCGCAGCGCCCAAACGAAACCTGCCGGACCCCGGATTCGACTTTGGCTCTCCCCCTCTCTCCATGGCCATGGCATCGATCGGCCCAGCTAGCCCCGATTGATCGCAAACCCACAAGCGGGCGCTGCTCGAATTGCGATCTTGCGGAATGGGAATTGTAGTTTTCATACACTAAGACGAATACTAAATGTTCAGCCGTCGGTTCGATTGAATGCGATGGAAAGCGGCGGCCCCTCCCCCGGTTGCAATGACGTCACGCCGCAGCTTTCTTGATTTGGCCGGGAGTCCCTTGGCGTCTTGGCATTTATCGCTGCATTTGGAAGTTTCATAACTCATATTCAGTTCGTATTCCGATCTGATTTGAAGTTGCATTACTCGCCAAACTGGCGGCTGTACCGGCCCCTGCCCCCCGCCGCCGACGCCGTCCACCGCTCCGGTCGCCTAAAGCCCAGCTCTTCTGCCACTGCTGCATCCGCTTTGCGTCTCTCTGCCTCCTCCCGCGCCCTCTTCTCCTCGCGCAGTCTCTCCATAGCACTCCCTTTCTCACGCGGACTCCGGGACCTAGACCTAGATCGAGATCGTCCGTGGTCGCTTCTATGTCCGTGCCTGTGCCTGTGCCCGTGTCTACGTCCATCCCGTTTCCTATCTTTATCCCTACCCTTATCCTTATCCTTATCCCTATCCCTGTCCCTGTCCCTCGACCGGCTGCGGGACCTGCGTCCCCTATGCCGCTGCTGCACCTCCTCGCTCACCCCAATCCCCACCTGCGCATCTCTCTTCCGTCTCTCAGTCGCCTCTTCCCCCCGTATCTCACGCAGCCGAGCTACCCCCTTCTTCATAGCCGCCATAGGGTCGTTCTCCTCTCGCGACCGAGCCTGCAGCCGCTCCCCTCGCATCTTCTCCCTCTCGTCCTTAGCCCTGTCGGCTTCGGCCACGCCGTCAGCTGAGGAGTACCACGGTTCCGAGGGACGCGACAGGCGCATTGTGTACTGTGCTTCCAACTCATCCTCCTTGCGCTTTTGGTCGGCCGCGTATTCCTTGTTGCGGGACCGCTGCTGGCCGTGGCGTTCTGCTGTCTGCGGGAAGAGGTTTATGTGTCCATCAGGACCGACTATCGAGATGTCGTCTCCATTGAAGTTGTGATTGTTATTATTACTACCGTTGGGCCTGGTGTTTGTGTCTGCGTACGGCTCGTCGCTGCCTCTGCGCCGCTTCTTCCCACTCACACGACTGCCAGCAGCAGAGACAGCAGAGCCAACTGTGGCAGGGGCAGCTACGGTCGGTGCAGCTGGCAGCAGGTCATGGTCGATGTGTAGACTGACGTCGTCCGTGTGTCCCGCGTGCATGCGCGACCGCAAAAGGCCAAGACGGTGCTGGGCATCCGCAAGCTGGAGCTGGCGGTCCTCTTCCTCCTGCTGCAGGCGGGCTTGTTGCTCATCGCGGCGGACGCGCTCCTGGTTCTTGGCCGAGCCGACGTGCCACGACTTGTGCTGCAGCAGATTCCTATTACCATCACACATCAGTATACGTATAATACCTAGGTATATATACGACATCGGAGGAGACGTACAGCGGCATGTTTGGTTGGCTGGCCGGTGGTCGATGTGGAGAGGTTGAGCCGGGAGGAAGGAAGGGAACGGCGGCCGATAAGCGAGCGAGCCGCAGCGGGACAGAAAATATATAATAAAATAAATAAAATAATAATAGCAAGCATTTAATGGCAAGGCGTGAAAACACCACGCCAATTGCTGCCACCACCATCACCACCACAACCTCCACCGGCTTCAACCCCCCCTTTTAACAACAACGGCAGCATCTCCACCACCCTCTTCCACCCCAACTACACTCCAAATCGATCCATTCTACCTCACTCGATCCCCCGGTTTAGTCGTATACATTTGTGCTGTCCACAACCGCCGAGAGGAAGCATCCAATCATCAGCTGCCGGCACCCCGCCGAGGGGACCCCTCACCAAAAATGTCCTTCCTGTTCGGCCGCTCAAAGGAAAAGCTGCCCGGCGAAACGGTGCACCAGCTGAAGGAAAGCCTGCTCAAACTTAATCAGCCGCAGGCTCTTGCCCGCAAGCCTGCCCTCGACGACGCCTCAAAACACCTCTCCTTCCTCCGCGACAAACTTCAGGGCTCTCCGGAAGAGGAGCCCAGCCCCCAGGATGCCTACACCATCGCCCAAGAAGCCTTCAAGGCCGACCTGCTCCCTTTCCTCGCCGCCGCTCTCCCCAAACTCGACTTTGAAGCCCGCAAGAACTCCACCACAATCTTCAACTGCCTCCTCCGCTACTCCTACAACTCCTCCCAGCCCACCGTCCTCTACCTCTCCTCCCGCCCGGACACAGTCATCACTCTCGTCAACGCCTACGCCAACTCTGACACTGCCACTAACTCTGGCCAGATCCTGCGCGAAGCCTTCAAAGCCGAATCCCTTGCTCGCGTCGCCCTCTACGACCCTTCCTTCTGGGACTTCTTCACCTACGTCCAGGGCGGCCGCTTCGACATCTCCTCTGACGCCTTTGCCACTTTCAAGGAGCTGCTAACCCGCCACAAGGTCATGGTGGCGGAATTCCTCGCAGCCCGCTACGATGACTTCTTCACCCAGTACAACGCCCTTCTCAATTCGGATAACTATATCACAAAACGCCAGTCAATAAAGCTGCTTGGCGAAATCCTATTGGACCGCGCAAACTACAACATCATGACCGCTTACGTCGACTCTCCGGATCATCTTAAGCTATGCATGAATCTGCTGCGCGATAAGAGCAAGAACGTCCAATACGAAGCATTCCACGTGTTCAAGGTCTTTGTCGCGAACCCAAAGAAGAGCAAACCCGTCGAAGGGCTACTCCTCAAGAATAGAGAGCAGTTACTACGCTTTCTGCCCAAATTTCATGAAGATAGGAAAGGTAAATTCCAATTGTCCACACCCAAGCGTTCGTACTACCATAATGCGGGGGTATGCATGGCTAACCACGATATATACGGACAGACGACGAGCAGTTCACCGACGAAAAGGCCTTCCTGGTCAAGCAGATCGAAGCACTCGTCCCACAACAGTCCTTTCCCCAAGGCCAACCAATCTAGCCACCACCTATCCGCCCACTTATGCATTAATCTACGCCTCAGAAATTACAATATCAGAATAAGGAGGAAGAGCAGGAGGAGTTTGGTACGAAATGGTAAATTATAGTACGTCTGTGAGATTGCGATGGCGCACCGGGGTTCCATATATACCATTATATCCATTCGTTCGTTCATTCGTTCGTTCGTTAATTCGTTCATTAATATTTCATTATTGTTGGAGAAGAAAAAACAAAAACAAAAAGTCCGAATAAAACCTAGAAGCGGTGTTTCTTTTTTTTTTTTTTTCTCTTCAAAGTATCTCCATATGTCCGTGTATCCATCCGTTTGTCGTCTTTTGTAAGCGTCAGCATGCAATGAGTGCCCCTACCTCTCGTTCCTTTACGGTTTTCTTTTTGCGTACGACACTCATACATCCATACCTTATCATTATCATTACTAGCTATTCTTGACAGCATGAACGCAACCAAGCATACGCTTCATTCAGCCTCGCAATCGTATACCCTACGGTGCTCTCTACAGATAGTTATATCTATCTGTCGATCTATCTACATATACACTTACTTAAGTACTTGCTTATATCCGCCAATGATACCTCATACAAATATACACACATCATACACGCGCACGTAAATTTATATACTCACGTAGATTCTGCCCCCCGTAGTATCTGGCCATCCCATCTCTATAACGTTTGTTCACTTCGTCTTTTTTTATCGTATAATCTACCGCCTCTTCATATTCGTAATGGCCGGCCGGCTCAAATTCTATATCTAGTCTTATCCTCGATTGGTAAATCAGGAATATAGTCACTGGCTAATTCGCGTTCACGACACAAACAAATAGTTGATGGATGGATAGATAGATATATCTCCTGAATACACAGAAAATCCGATTACGAAAACCCTATCAATCTACAATAGTATACTGTACTGTACTGTACTGTTTTCCTACCAAAAAGTAACGCCCCAAACCAACTACAACCACAACCACAACCGCGACTAGCGAGCGAACTTTGTAGGTACATACACCGCCCCACACTCAATTTAACCAGACCAACCTCCAAATTCACCTCACTCAATACCTAGCAGAATGCCCCTGCTGCTCGTAGGGCACCTGCCCAATCGACCCACGCCCTTCGTACCCTCTCCCATCCGTTCCAGAATCATACCCAATCTGCCGCGGGGTCCCTCCACCACCACCACCCCCTCCTCCTCCACCACTATACGCAATCTGCTGCGGCGCTTTCCCCGCAACCGCCACCTGCCTCGCCGTAGCAGTCTGCACCTGCACATCCGGCTCATCATCCGGCTCCAGCGCCCTCGCCTCCCCAACCGCGCGACTCACCACGCTCGCAAACCGCCCAGCCTTATCCTCATCCTGCAACGCCGTCTCCACCGCCAATATAATCTTCTTAATCCCCACCCCCAACTTCCTGCTCCCCGTGATATCTGCAATCTGCCTCACCGCCGCCTGCTGATCGCGACTATCGAACGCCCGCAGCTCAGACAGAATATGCGCGAGTTCCTCGTAGTTGCCAACATTGGGCACCCCTAGCTCTCCATCGAATGTATTAAGTAGGTCGAGGTTTGACAGCACGCTCCGGCTAGTAGTCGTCGCCAAGATGAGTAGCCTTCGGCCCTTTGGCGGCTGCTTACGAAGCAGCACCTGAATAGTTTGCAGAATAGTGTTGGAAAACCGTGGTCCAATGGGGACAAAGTCGATCAGTCGCTCCACATTATCAAGCACTACCACACTTAACGCGGATTTATACGCATCCATAAACACCTTGGAAATGTGGCTGACTTTGCCCATCTCGTTCATACCCACCATCGCCTCGGGACTAAGCAGTTTAATAAACGGATAACCGGAGTCGATGGCAATCTTGGCAGCGAGAGCAGTCTTGCCAGAGCTAGGTGGTCCGTGCAGTAGGATTGACACGAGGGGGGTACGCTCGGATTTGCGGACCTGTTCGACGAAGAGGTGGCCCTCGCGGAGTATCTGGTCCACATAGCCATTGTAGTGGATGATACCACCTTGCAGACAGCTGGCGAGTTCGTCCTCGCTGACACCAAACGCCGGACGCACCTCATCGATCGCGTTGAGGAAGTCCTGTCGGTTGACTTTCATCCTTTCAATGTCGTCCGATATCCCCGCCACCGTACCTACTTTGACGTGCCGGTTGAATGCGAACGAACTGGCGGATTTGACCACGCCGGAGATTTCTGCACCAGAGTAGTTTTTGGTTAGTCCCGCCAGCTCGTTGATGTCCACATCCTTGTCCATCACGTTGTTCGTTCGCATCTTCGCCGTGTGGATCTTGAGGATCTGCCGTCGCCCAAATTCGTCCGGTAGGGAAATCTCCATGTGCACTTCCAACCGGCCGGGTCGCAGCAACGCCTCATCAATCATGTCCATCCGGTTCGTCATGCCGATGAGCAGGATGTTGTTCAGCTGGTCCACACCGTCCAGTTTGGACAGCAGCTGGTTGACAACCGAGTCGCCGACACCTGTTCCGTCGTTCTTGCTGCCACGTTGTTTACATATCGCGTCCAGCTCGTCAAAGATGATGATATGCAGCCCAGACTCGTCGCCTTTCTCTTTATACTCTTTCTCCGCGTCTGCGAACAGCTTGCGCACATTCTCTTCTGATTGACCAACATACTTGTTGAGGATTTCTGGACCGTTGACAACCTTTGGTTCTCGCGCGTTCAACATCTTTCCGATCTGCCGTGCTATCAGCGTCTTACCCGTTCCAGGCGGGCCGTACAACAGTATCCCCTTCACGTGCTGGATACCCAGCTTCTCCACCAGACCCGGTGGGAAAATGCGCGACGCGAACGCTCGTCGGAAGATCGCAGAGAACTCGGTGTCCAAGCCGCCGATGCCCATATCCTCAAACTTGAAGTTCGGCTGGATGATTGAATTCGCTGCCGGCCGCCGGGAAGACCCCTTGAGCTTGATCGGTGACGTGGCAGCCTTGTAAAATGTGATGAACGTCTGCGGGGTTAAGATGCCCCGCACGTTCGGGTCCGCTACTGTAGGGGCCTCGCCGGACTTCTCCTTGCTCAGGTCGACGATCTGCACCGTCTTAACGTTGATCTGGAGGCGGGTGTTGCGCACATCCAGGATGGCCAACTGGCCTGGCGCGAACATCTGGTTCACAAAGTTCTGTACAAAGTCGCAGTTAGTACGTACACAGGTATACGGATACGTATATATCTACACAGTAGGAGCGGGGGGTAAGTACCCGGATGAGCAGCTGGGCGAGGTTATCCTGGTCGTACTGCTCCTCGGACACCCTCTTGGTCGCGAATCCGATCTCCACGTCCAGCGAGCCAAGATAAGCTTGCTTTCCTGACATGAAAGGGTCGTACTTGCGGATTGTTACGCGGTCCGTCAGGCCCCACTGGCCCCATTCGCGCTGCGCGTTCCCCAACCCGATCATCCCTCGCGGGACCTGCGGTGAGGGTCTATCGTTGTATTAGCATCATCTCGCGAGGGAGCTATGTGAAAAAGGATAGAGGCAAAAGCGTACGTACCTAACGGTTACGACGCATCGTTCGTCGAGGATGACGTAGTTCTCCTTAGAAAAGTCATCCGGGTTGACGGCCATCACGTTGGATAACACCCACGTCTCATCGGGTACCTTTGTGATGCCAAAGTCTTTCGTGGCGCTGCCATGTCTGGATGGTGAGCTGAAGCTTCCGCTACCGTGGCCGCCATGGCCGCCGCCGCTACCGCCATACATTTGCTGTCCAGAGTACGGCGACTGTCCGCCCTTTCCAGGTCCTTGAGAATTTCTGTTGAACATGTCGCGGAACATGGTGAGAAGAGGTGGGGCTTGGGCAGCCGAGCTGTTTTATACGTTGATTCGTGTTGCCAAGCTGGCTGACAGGTCCCCTGCAGGTACAGTAGGCTACAGCTACAGGGCGCTCGAAAGAGAGATGGGATGAGAGGTATTATATTAGATGATGTCGAAACAGCTATCGACGATGATTTTTTTGTATTCGTAGAGGGTATCAGCTTTGAACAGCGATGGAGAAAAGCAAGAACGAAGCTGTGAGGCTGGAGGGGCTATCTGTCATCGAGGGCTTACGTCGTGTCACGTGACCGACCGAGACGCAAATGCGCTGCTGGTTCCGGATGACTGCAACTGTGTCGTTTCGGGCTGCCCCTTTGTGATATATCTCCGGTTGACGACGCCGCGAATGGCCTCATGAGGGCATGCGCACGCTGCCTGCAGGACCGATCTGGGGATCGGGCTGGCTGGTACCATGTTTAGTAAATGGCGTATTTATACCGGTATCTAACCAGGTGTACCTTCATAGAACTCGACATATATATCCCTTTGTTTATCTATCCAGCTAATGCTACATTTTTTGATCCCAGCCCGGGTCTCCGGTAGCTTAAAGGGCTGAACTAGCATGCATGCTTTCGTCATTACTCGCTTTATCTCTAGAGTCGTTGGTGAAGAAAATCCGAAGAGAACAAGGGAGTTCTAAAATAGCATATGAAACTGCAGTACCCGGTAGTGCCAAAGTCGAGACTGCTTCCGGTTTCGCTTTGTAGAGGTCAGGGTGCACTCTTTCATGTGCTCGCTCACTATCCAGCGGTGATATCATTGTGCTTCTGTCGCCTATCCCAACCTTCAGGTTGACTTTAGTTTCCGGTCTCAGGCCGCCAATAAAAGTCGGCTGTACCTCCTCCAAGGCTACAGCCAATTTTAAACCAAGGGAAATTAACTATACTTACCTGAGGTAAGGGGATTTGCCGATAAACCTACCTCGAAATCGACGATACAGTCGATATAAGCCTGCCACGTGACCCTTGGCTCTTTGAATGGGAGCATTGGCAAATGAAGCTTCAAATTCGTGTAAGACTCCATTCCCAGTAGCTGCAGGTTTACCAAGTCTCTGGGCTATTTCAAGATAAATATGGGGCCTACCGTTGAGCCTAGACCTTCCTTCGGCTCACCAGAACGATTCTCTGCGCAGAAATTTGATGCGGGCGCGATATCGATTCCTTCGACCAAGTCGCTGATAGCAGTGCCATAACTGGCAAACATGAACACACAGTGCTCATCAAGATAGATGCCCTTTAAAATGCACTTCAGAATTGGTCAAGCCAGGTGTACACTGGTGTTTATATAGCTAAATTAGGTTTCATTCAGTAGAGGAAAGAATTGGTTCGGCGTATCACCCAGTTGATAGTAAGGAAGGACCACAAGCCAATTTTTTGATACTTACCTTTAAGAGTGATTCAGGTAGGCTAGTCTTTCCTAATCTAAATTTTTTTCAGATAGTGCTTCTGGAAGCACCGCTTTATGGGCCTTGTAAGAATTCGTTCTCCAGATATTGGGCTCTTCTTACAATCGACTGGTATCGATACGAGTTACACTGGCGAAGCGTCACAAACTTGAGGCGGGAGAGAGCACAAATCTTGGTCCCAGCCTAGAACCAAGCAGTAAAAATAAGAAATGGTTACAGAATCTGGACTGGTGTGCCGTCTAGTTTACAACTTGCGATTCCTACAGGGCGGCGATGGGCAGAATTATGTATATGGCTTATGTGGTGTTGTTGGTGAAAATCCAACAGATTCAAATGAACTCTTATCAGCAACCGCTTCTTTGCATAGTCCATGACCGAATTGACGAGTTGCCAGTGCACTAGGGAAAAGCAACGATCGCCATGAGCTCAAAGGACAAGCTAGAGGAGTTAGCCCATCCGGCCTACTGGGACGACCGGTATGCCTCAAAAGACGAGGATAGCTTTGAGTGGTGAGCATAGCGTCCAACCCCATCCTATTGCAGTTTTAGGATAGAATGCACCCGAGACTGATGTCCCATAGGTTCAAGAGCTACGACCAGATACGAGGGCTCATCGAGAAACATATATCGGACATAGACTCCGTGATAATAAACCTCGGGTGTGGAAACAGCGTGCGTAGACCAACCCATGCTCCTCTTTAATATATTCGCATATACACCCTATCAAGCTGTTGAAGTTACCTAACTTGGTATATATGATTGTCTACTAGTTGCTATCTCCAAAAATGTTCGAAGCGGGCTATAAAAATATCGCCAACGTTGACTTCTCGGCTATTATCATCAAAGACATGGCAGAGAAATACCCAGAGCAGAACTGGAAGGTTGCTGATGTTCGGGAAACGGGATTTCCCAACAGTCACTTTGATGTCGCGATAGATAAAGTAGGAAAACATCTTTTGCTGAAAGTAAAATTTAAAAATATATAGATCTAGCTGCTGATCGCGTGCAGGGTACTCTCGATGCAATGCTATCAGGGTCGCTATGGGACCCTCCAGAGCACGTCAGGCAGAGGACAACAGCGTATATAGATGAGGTGAGCTGGGTCCTTCCCAAACCGTTTACCCGAGTCGCCAATTCCCCTGCTAAACGGTGTCGCTGGATTCTGCAGGTGCTGCGTATCCTGAAGCCGACGGGGAAGTTCTTATATATCACATATCGACAGCCGCATTTTATTCGGCCGATAGTGAGTAGGGAGAGCGTGTGGACGTTGGATATCGAGACGCTCACGGAGGGCGAGGGAGTGTTTGAGTATTTTGCTTACATTCTAACGCCGATTTCCCGCAGTTAATAATTGGAATGCTGCTGTATACTGTGATATAGACTATATGCTGGGATGTTACAGGTCTCATAGATTTGATATGTTGTGAAGAGTTCGAAGATCAAAACCGAACCTAACCTAGGTGTAGGTAGTCAAGTTTTGCGTATGTCGCCGTGGCACGGTTATTGAAAGTTTGTTAAGAGAAAAAAAAAAATAAAAAATTTTATGCCGAACTGGGCAAAAAGAAAAAAGACCACCCACTCTGAGACTCGAACTCAGAGCCTTCTGATAACAGTCTATAGATAGACGATAGAAGTCAGATGCGCTAACCATTGCGCCAAGTGGGCAAGTTGCGCCGTTTGGAACCATTTTGAGTTAGATAAAACTGTCGGAGATTAGAGGTAACCTTGTTCGCTGAGACCCCGAAGAGACCAGCAAAGCATGGGCCTAGGTACCCACGTAGTTGCGACGGTGCTGCTTGTTGTAACCAATCGTACGCCGCCAAGCAGATGTATATGTCACTTCTGCGGTAAACCAGTGTATATTCAGATACCTAAGATCAATACTCAGCCCGAGAATATACGGTATACCTTCGGCTGGGCCCCGATTTTGTGCTACATCAAACGGGCGGCCGAAAACATCGTCGTGGTCACATGACCGGCCTCAACGCAGCAGGTCCTGGCTCGGTCGTCGCCGCATATTCTATCCCAAACAGGAGCTGCGGCTTCAATCAACTGACCGGCCTCATACCAGCGGAATCCTTGGTTGGCAGTTTGTTGCCTGAAGCCTGCAGCCTGCGCTGTCTGTTGACATTAGTGCGTGACCAATCGATTAATCAATATGTCGACGTGTAGCCCTGCTCTGCTTCACGAATTCAATCCGCACGGTCTCCAGGCATCGATATCAAAACGAAAACAATGATATCTGGCGTCACGAAAACGCTCACTTCTCTCCTGACACGCCCGCTTCAGAAGCCAAACACGAGCCAAGTCACTTGCATGTGCCTGGATGCTCAGAACATGCTCATCCTTGCTTACGTTCCTGATGCGGACATCCCGGCACCTTGCATGCAACGGGGGGGGAAACTTCAGCAATTCAGCCGATAGGCAAGCCGGAATTATCTTGCATCCGGAGTTGCAGTTGACCGCCTCGGTTTCAAACTTCTTCCCTCGAAAGAGAGGCTATCGCGTCAGGAACATTTTAATCCGCGATCGGCATTGCATTGCATCGCTAACTCTTGCTGTTGGACGCCGCAATCGAAACTCGAGACGGGGACATTCTCTTTCTCCATGATATCATCCATTCGGCAGCCTCAACTTTCAATACAATGTCGAACGGTCAATACCACCTTACCCGCAGCTTGATGGCTGAACCGGCCACTTTGATAGGTCACACCCAACAGCCACGCATTCCCCGACGCTCTCGAGCCTGATGTCGATTTGATGCACGGATCCCTAGTCATGCCGCGCATGTGAACAAAACAGCGTCGACATCGACGCATTTTCAAAAGGCTAAAACGCTGCTTTTCGTCTAACAGTTCCGTTCAAGAACTAGTCTCGTCGACTGGCCTTTGCTCTGTCTCGACGTCCAATGTGAGACAATTACTCCACAGTCACCGCATCTCATGGGGAGACGCACTGGGCACCTCAACGAGAACCAGCTAGTTGGAGCATAACGCTGTCCTCCGGCCCCAGGCTTTTTGAGATCAGACCCGATTCGTGGGCGGCGAATTCGACCCCTGCATACCCCTGCTTCCCTCCCAAGGCCATCTCTGGTCTTTGCCTGGGTCCCAAGAGAACAAGCCTGAGTGTTCCACGTCGTCTCGGACGCCACGATTGGCTGCCACTGTGGTTCATCCATAAAACTAGTGTTACCCAGAACTCCGGCTCTTCTAAAATTTTGTCTCTCCTTTTGCACTCTTTGCCCAAGCGGATCTCACGATACATGGTTGCATTGCATCGACGGTGGGCCAATCGTTTCTTGCGGTCTAACCTTGCTTGATCGTTTTCGTCTTCTTCAGCTGATGCTACTCCGCGGCCTCTCCTTTCCATTGACTCAACCCCTCTTATGCCTAACAGCATCATCACCACGGTCGAGAGAATTGTCCGCGCAGCAACGGAACTATAACTAGCATTCGAAAATTTTGACAGCTCTCCGCTCCTTTCTCTTTTTAAATTTGCATGCATCTTTTGGAGCGATTTCAATATTTACGAAACGCGCTACGCAGAGACAGACATCTTAATATCGCAACTTATTATTATATCATCATTATAAAATACAAAACAGAACGATCTCTCCGAGGCACTAAAAGCAAGGGCGCCGTCGCCGCCATGTGTGTATGATTGCGCTGGAAGCTTTCTCTGATGGAGAGAAGAGCAGGAGTCCAGAGAGAAGGATCTCACGACCTCTTCGTCCGATCCCCCGCTCCCACCACTGCGACTGCCACGTGCCACCGGAAGTCTCTCTTCGGATTGCCCAAGTCGAACGTTTCGTCACAAGTCCAGTCGGTTCGCCACAGATAGGATTGTTTGCCGAACGCAACAACCACCATTCTCCTTCCTAGACGAGATTTGTTTCGGCGCGCGCGATATCTACCCATACCTTCCTTGAGCGCTCTCATCCGAACTACCTTTGAACTCGCGAGGGAGTCACTCACGGGAGCTAGTTTCGGAGGGATCGGTACCAAGCTCTGCAAGCGAGCAATTGATAGACGTCAATTTAAAAGTCCCTGACCGAATGAACAACATATACCGAAGCGCAGTCGACTTGCATGACCGTTAGTTCCAGGGCAGGGCTGCAGCATAGCACAGCACAGCTCAGCTCAGCATCCATCATCGCCTTAGAAACGACTGGCCCTCCAAATTATATCATTGTCGCTCGCCACGCTTACTTGCATTCATGTCCTTCTTTTCCTTTCGCCTCCGGAATTAAAATTACGAGTTTATAATTGATTATTAAATACTTCCTACTTACTTACTTAGATTCCTCGGGGACGAACACCGTAAACATGGCAACAACAGACCCGCACCAACAGCGTCAGCTTTCCGCGACGAACGCGCATCCTCTCCCCTCGACAAGGCCGCGCCAGGGATCGTCTGCTACCGAGAAGTTCTACTATCCGGCACCTCGACGGCGACGGGGCAACTCGACCGCCTCGACGGTCATGACCTCCACGAACGCTTCGTTACATTCCCACTCGAACGGCAACGTCCCGTTGTCATATGCTCCCTCGTTACATTCGCAAGCCTCGGGCTCCTCCTCGCAACCTGCCCCCCACGGCGCCCCTCGTCCTTTCCCGCTGACTCCTCCTCGCCGGCGCAAGAAGACCGTTACGGAACCGCCAGTTGTTTTAAACAACGTTGTGCACAACATGACGAGTCTAGAACGCCTTCGGATGATGACCCAGTCGCTCAACAGCGCTGCCGGATCGGATTTTGTGCCACCACAGCCCCCTTCTTCATCAGGTTCGACATACAGCACTGCTCCCTCGACCAGGAGCGCTGGTGGGTTTGGGCAACAGTTCGCTGTCGCAAGTGTTGGTAGCAACGGAATGATGTACCTAAGGTAATCTCAAAATTCGCCAACAAGTTGCGCCCATCCTTTAAATGATTTTGTCACGAAAATTTTGTCCTTCGTATTTCGCACTCGCATCCCACATTTTCTCCCAGTTTTGTATCTTTGCAGAGAGCTTCCTATTTTGTCTCGTGCGCATTGACGCCCGCGCGCATGAATGTCGAACGTAGCTGCGAAGACCCGGCTGGGAGACTTGTCTGCCTGCCCCAACTGAACAAGGTTCTTGTACCACTAAGCAAATTCAATTAACACTACAAATACGAAAGTTGAAGCTAACTGCTCGAGCGCAATTTCCCGGCTTACTCTTGTTAATCTCGCAGACCTGTTAACCGTCAGTTCCAAGATCCGTTTGTGACCGGCCCTGCGACACCTCCAAAGACCGCGGACCAAAAGCAGTCGCTCTCTGAACTACGAGAAGCACCTGAAGAAGGCCGCGAAAGCCCACCTCGCCTCCCCGAAGTCCATATTACCAATCCTCCCGTTCCTCCGATCCCAGCTAGCACGGAATCTTCATCGATACACACTCCAACTACTCCCAAGACTCCAAAGACGGCTTCACCGCCCGACTCTCCCAAGTGGCAAGCCCAATTGAAAGCTCCGCCATCCTCTCCACCAATCCCCAAGGTGACTCAGCATCGTGCGCGATCCCTGTCGATAGTGGGGGACCATGCGAAACCTCCCCAAGACAAGCCCGATGGCCTTCCTGCACGACCTGTAACTGAGAAATTCGAACCTCCACCCCGGCCTCGAACTGCAGGCCCTTCAGACGCACCCGTTCACTTGGACGTGCCGATCCCACGAGGCAATTTGGGTTCTCCCGTTTTTTCGCCGTCGGGTACCCCATTTATTCTAGGATCAAGTCTTGCGCCGCAATCAAATATTGCTGAAGGAAGGAAAACCGGATCGTGGGGAAACATGTACACCGAACTCAAACTGCCATGGCTATCTGTAAGCGACCGGAAGAAGCCCCCGCCGCCGGCATCCGGCATCTCGTCCGCGATAACGACAGCTCTCCCGAGCCCGGCGCTTCATGCTTCGGAGCCGATCATGGTCGGTGCGCTACAAACCATCAAACCCTCGATATTCGATAGCCTCTCATTCCCACCTCTATGCGATGAACCATCAATCGTTAGATACGACCCTCGCACTCGTGAAATATCCGCTGCAACTCCGCCAAGGATAATTGCACAGATAACATCAGCTGCGTTCCTCGATTACCAATTCATGTCCGACTTCTTTCTTACTTTTCGGGCATTCATGACACCCCATGATTTGGTTTTATATCTTATGGCCAGGCTGAAGTGGGCCATTGACAGGGGGGACGAAATCGGAAAGGTCGTGAGAGTGAGGACATTTGTAGCCATACGACACTGGCTATTGAATTACTATGCAGATGACTATGTACCATCGCTAGAGCTACGGGAGAAATTCGTACATATGCTAAACAATATGTCGGACGAGGTATTTGCGCGACTCGGAAGCGACAGGAGTAATATGAACATCATTGCAGAGCTCAAGAAGTGCTGGAGAAAAGCCGCGGTGCTGTATTGGGATGGAATACCTGGAGGGATGAACGACCACGAAGTGAAGGTTAACTCACACATCACGCCAGGTGGGGAAGCGGGGACTCGTGAGGACCCAAGATCTCTCAAAGCGGCCTTTGACGAAGACTGGTCTCGTAGGAAAGGCAAGGGCCGAGCAAGAGACTCGAAGAGCAGTATTAGAAGATTACCGTCCCGCTCAGCATTCGCCTCCGGCGCGACCCAGAGGCTGATACGGGATATTATCAACGCTGGGCCATCTCGCCCAAACCGCCCCACGCTAGCTAGGGCTCAAGACTCAACGAGGACCATGCACTCCAAACCGAAACCTAGGCCTGCCAGTGATAGCAGCAGTCTGCATGCTTATGGCGGCCTCCAAGGTGTTTTCACCCCCGCGGAAGGGTCAGCAAATTCTAGCTCCCCTCCGAAAGGCTGGAAACCTCTTCTTCATGCCGGTCATCGCAAAGGTGACAAACACTCGTCCCACAAACGAAGCGGGTCTTACAATGAAGCATCGAGGCATAACTGGAACCCTCCACGGTCATCGCAGTTCCTTCAAGGATACTCATCCTACCCTCATGGACCATACCTCAATGCTGGCGATCTAGTTCGTGGAAATCTGAAACCACCTACCACGGCTGTTGTTGAGCTGGTGGCTCCTGCAACCCCGAACGAGAAAACTCTCGCAGAGTTGAAGCTGCAAAATGGAAAATTGTCGAAGCATGGCCAACGTAAGGGGGCGCTATCAGGACCGAGCGTGAAACGACTGTTTGTCAATGTGAAGCGCGCCTTCAGTGGCCGCGCTACAGCGGCTCATTCAGACAAAAGCGTTCCTCCAGTACCAACTCACCGCCGAGGTCCTTCAGAAGCCTTAGCAAAGTACGTCGTGGAGAAAGGAAAGAATGTGACGCTGACCGGAATACTCAGTCGAACAGAGTCACTTGCTTCTGAATCCCCAAGTGCTTTAGCTAGAATAGACCTGCTGGGTGCCGGTGTGGTAGAAGCATTTCACAACGCCTTGCAAGAGGAAATCCGGATTACAAACATGACTCCCCTTGGTCGAGCAGGGCCAGATGCAAATGCCAGCAAGCACACTCTGACTATTGGCAAGGCTCTTACAACCATGCAAGAGACCCCTAGCCCCAAGGAATTAAAAGGCAAAGGTCGAGCGACTGAGGATGCATCGGAGCCTTGGGGGAACGATGACGCAGAGTACGATGGCGGTCTAACTCCTACAGCCAAACGGTCCTTCCCCAGGAGCAAGACCTCGAGTTCTAGCACGGAGAACGGGAAGAAAGGTCTAAAGAAGAAGCTTAGTTTGAATGGTAGATCAGCGACTGGCGACTGGAACAACAACGGTGTCGTGACCCCATCGCCGTCAAACTCCTCCGAAATACGACGAAGCAAATCACTTTCATACATGACACTGTCCAAAGACCCTCCGCCTTTCAAGCCTGGTCACGACCATCAGACATCGATTGATAGTTACGATTCTACGGCGACTGGGAAATTCATTCCCAAAAACTTCTCTCGAGGCGGCCTCAGGAGTACTATATCTAGCCAGATTCCAGAAGATGACGACGCTGAGGAGGAGGAGGACTCTATTTTTGGTTCTCCCGGTTCAAAGTCCATTAGCTCACCCTTCCGCCGACCACCAGGGCGTATGCTGCGGAGGAAGCCAGGCGGCGGAGATCTCAAAGCGGCGGAAAGCATTGGAAACTTGGGTTCTCATGCTAGACAACAGTCCGAGGCAACGGTGGAGACCATCGGAACTTTCTCTGACTCGACAATGTCCATCTGGCAAAAGCATCCCGAAACAGAGATGTATTCCCAACCTAATGTCCCGCATGGGGTTCTTTCGCTGGGCGCCATCACAATGGCAAAGCCAGCCCCCAAACCCTCTTCACCGGATCATTTCGAGGACGACGAAGAAGGGGCTGAGGAAGACGAGGGCGAGGGCAGTAGTGAAGACGACGGAGACGACGAGGACGAAGATGACGAAGACGATGATGAAGATGACGACGACAGCGAAGAAGGGACACGCGAGAATACGTTCGAAGCCGGAGTCCTAAAACTAGCAGAGATGTCTGATACTATGAGCGACGATGGAGGTGTCGAGGTTGCACTAGCGAAACTCGAGGGCACATATAATCGAAAGCAGCTGGCGCGGGCGCTATCCATCCACAGAGAACGTGAAGCCGCGGAGTTAGCAGCCCAACAGCAAGCCTCCGCTTCAGCCGCCCCGGCGGTCCAAGTTCACGAACAGGAAGTGTCTGAATCTGAGCCCGAACCCGAGCACGAGCCTGAGCTTGAGTCCGAGTCCGGGTCGGCACGTCCGAGCACCTTAGCACCGATGGAGAAGAAAAAGCAGCGGCAGAGGCAAATCATTGACCATGACACCTTTACACCTTTACCTAGCTCTGGTATTAATGGCCTCAGCCTTGATGAACGCGTAACTTCAGGGTTCCCTTTCGGACTTGGATCGCTGACGCAGCCCTTCGTGGTTACATCAAATGCTGGAGACGAGGTTAACGAAACAGAGAAGGAGAGTATTCCTATCGATGAGCGTGTTCTATCTGTAGAAACCCATCTCTTATCTGTTCCCGACACAATTGATGACCACACGACGCTCAGCCTATCTGAGATTGAGAGGGAGTTGCGAGGAGGTCCTGGTCCATCAGAACCGAAAGTTGAAGTTTCAGCTGTAGAACTCGACCCGGATAACATGAGCGACCTTTCATCCGAGATTTCAGAGGACCAGCCACCACCACAGCGCCCACGCCGGCCTATCAGCATCTCGTCATCTGTCCTTCCAGGACTTCAGCCATCAGCAATGCTCGCTGAAGCCGGCGTTCCAGCACACCCCATGCGCCATCCTCCAAGTCCACCACTTACTGTCGACAGGGCAATGAGCAAGTCGCCAGAGCTCAACCCTGATCACCTCCCTACGGTTGACATGTCCACGATTATCCCGCCGGATACGAAGGTAGATCCGCTTACGCTTCAGTATCGACCGCAGAATAGACTCAAAAAGGCAATCGAGTCGGGTGTGCATGCTACCGCTATTCATCTCCCGTTTATCCTTGCCTATGATTCGGAGCTGCTAGCGAAACAATTTACGCTGATTGAAAAGGACGCGCTTACCGAAATTGACTGGAAAGAGTTGGTGGAGCTACGATGGAAGCCAACGAGCAAGCCGTTCAGAGACTGGGTTGAGTTTCTTAAGAATAACGACGTGAGAGGAGTAGAGATTGTCGTTGCCAGATTTAACCTCGTAAGTACAAACGTATGGTGGAGATAATAAGCATGATTTTCTAACCGTTCTTGCCTTCTAGATGGTTAGCTGGGCTACTTCTGAGATCGTCATGACCCGCGACATTTATGAACGAGCCCGCTGCATCACAAAGTACATCCACATCGCAGCACACGCTCGCCGTCTCCAAAATTTTGCGACAACCTATCAACTTGTCATCGCCCTCCTCAGCGCAGACGTTTCCCGCCTAAAGAAAACTTGGAGTCTTGTTACTGAGGCCGACCGCGCAACATTCCGCGACCTCGAAAGCCTTGTGCAGCCTAATATGAATTACCACAACCTCCGACGGGAAATGGACCTCGTTACCGGCGAGTCAGGCTGCATACCCTTTGTTGGACTGTTCACGCACGATCTCATCCACACAGCAACGCTGACCTCGCAGGTCGCAGGTACACCCATGGGACCCGCGCTAGTCAACTGGACAAAGTATAAGCGTACAGCGCAGATAGTTAAGAAGCTACTTCGGCTCGTTGACGCAAGCGCCAAATATGACTTTGAGCCTATTGATGGAGTGTGTGAGAGGTGCCTGTGGATGGCAACGTTGACGAAAGATGAGATTTCGTCGCTGAGCCTAGATATCGAACCCCCCAGCGACTTCCGGTAGGATAGTTCAGTAATCCCACCTTCGTACATATTTCTTCCACTCTATTTACTATACATATCTCGTTTCCTTGATTTTTCCTTTTCTCCTTTCCTAGTTTGTAATCACTCCTATTATTTATAATACCATTGGAACGGGTAAGGGTTGTCTGATTGGACTTTATAAAAAAAACAAAAAGCGTAATGTGGGAGGTCTGCCTGTTCTTTCTTTCATGGTGCCTTGATATTTTTCTACATTGTATGACAGCTTCGAAAAAGTGAAAGCGTCGCTTGCATGCATGCATGCTGCTGCTAAGCTTTCTTTTTTTTTCCTCCGCCGACAAATCTCGTTTCTTTAACCTTTTTTAACACAACTGCTACTTCCACTACATTTTTTTTTTTTGTAATTGCTATGATACCCCCATTAGCTATAGCCCGCAGAGTTTACAAAGCTATTCTGGTTCGCTTAGAGAAGAGTTATCTTGATGCTGCTAAATGAAGTTACTCTCATTCGAAATTTTCTTGTGCAATGGCGTTTGTTTCTTTCCTTTTTTTTTTTTTTAGCAAATTTTCATGGTACTTTGGAGATACATTTATTTTACGTACTCGTCGTATACGCGGTCGATATATTTCCGTCTGTCATCGGACTTTCCTTTTTTTTAACAAAACTTTCTTTTTGTTGGTTCTCAATGAAATAGAAAGAAACAGTATGTTAACGGCTGCCTATCATTATTATTATTCTATATTTTTTTTTTTTTCTCCGCCTCTTCTCAAGCCATGCATGCATGCATGCAGGCAGGCATAAAATAAACTTAAATTTCCACAAACGCAATTGATTGAGCTTCTCGGAGATATCTACTACTAGCTTGAAGCTCTGCCAAGCTATAGCTTCTCATTTCTATCAGATCATATAAGAGGCTTTACCCGGCCGCTTTTAACGACCCCAGCCAGTCTACAAACTGCAGAAATTAAGTAACCGCGAGCTTGTACCCAATAAACCTATGTCAAAGGATGGTATTTGTGATTGCTAAGATATGTGCATTGGTGCTTTACACAATATACGTTTGTGAATAAGACCATTACTGTTGCCGCTGCTGCTGCCGCTGCTTCACAGTCATAATCCTCCCCTCGACCGTTGGCCGAATCCCTTTGCACCAATTCAAGCCCTGCGACGCCGGATTCCCCAGCTCGTCCCCACCAATTTTGCCATTATCCACCTTCAAGCCCCGCCCCAGCGCCAGCCGGTGCCACTTCCGTCCGGCCTTCTTTTTCAGCTCGTCAAGTGCATGCCAGGTCGCAGTGTCGACAGCGGAAGATACGGGGCTTCCACCAGGAGATGGCTCGCGAGAATCGGACGAACCTGCGGGGGATAGGCTAGTGTGCGGGTCCTCTTCTAGCATGCCTTTTTCCTTGTGTCGTTTCTGTAGTTTTTGGAAACGCTGGGAAGTGAAGGTCGAGTGGTGTAGCATTGATGGCCGCCTTCCCTGCTGTCCCTGTCCCTGGCTTTGCTGTTGCTGTTCTTCCGGTTTCTCAATGAATGCTTCAGCGACGGAATCTTCAGAAGAGCTAGCGGACGCAGTGGCAGGGACATTAACAGCTGGCGTTGTCGCCGTGCCCGGGATGGAGCTAGCGGGCTCCGCACTCGTCGCGTGAGGGACGTGCGGATGAGATGCCCAGCTTCCTAGGATCTTGAGAGAGAGAAAGTACTGCCGGAGAACAGTTGACAGGAGCAGACCAGCTTCGGAGTTCACTAAAACTTCACAATCTGCCATCATTTCGTTGCCTTCTTTGCCTCGCTGCATGTAGTCTCGAGCTGTGGGCATGAAACGTATAGCGTCAACGTTTGTTCGTGCTACGGAGTAACGTGAGGAAGAATAATGCGGACGTACTCGCCATAGTATACAATTTGTCAAGCTGAATTGGCTCTCGGTCAGCACCGATCGTCACCTCGCGCACCCGTTTATATGGCTCCGCTTCCGGATCATAAGTAACTGTCATGCCGGAGACTTGTGGAAAGCGGCCTTCCAGCGCGGGAACTTTGGAGAATGCATTCTCGAGCGCCGCGATAACCTTCTCGCCACTGATTTTGATGACCACGCAAGGGTCTTGGAATGGGAAACAGTCTAAGAGGTCCTTGATACGTATGATCCCGGGCTCATATATGACATCCCCGCGGATGGTGCCCGCGGCCATGAGCGTGCAATCCGTGTTGTAAAAGTACCGCATGACATCACAGGCAAAATTGCCGATATTGGACTCTTGAGTTCTGACAGTAATGAACCGTGAGTCCAAGGGGACAGATGTGATGCCGATAGGCTTCTCCATCTTCGATTTCAGAGCGCCAGTCAAATCACCAACAAGCTTAGCGGCCTCCTCATCTTCCTTGATGTCGCTAGTTATGTCGCGTTTGAGGACGTCGAAGTCCCAACCCTTACCGTCGGGTTTCCGACGGGCGGTGAGATAAGACAGCTTTAAACCTGTTAGAAACTTTTCAACTAATTGCTAAGCGTGAGGCTTACATTTTTGAAATCAGTCCCGCTTCGAAGAACCGGAGTGCCATTCACGATCTCGTGCGCATAGTGGTGGTCGTGTCTGGTAGATTCAGATTAGCATGGAGGGCACATAGTAGATGCACGTGCCTTAACCATACCCTCCCAATATCTAGTCTAGGATTAGAATGCGATCCGTTCGTTGATTAAGCTTATTAGGGAATTAGACTCACAATATCAATCAACCCTTCCGGCAGCTCCTTTGCCAACTTGATATCATTAGGCTCTCTCGCATGGGAGACGCAGATAACCATCTCAGCGCCTTCTTCTCTTAGCTTTGGTACCAACTCCTTAGCCACTGTTGCGGCATCATGATACTCGACGTTTGGCGGAATACTGTTGACTGTGGCAATCCATTCTTCCTCGACGAGACCAATGACACCAATCTTAATCCCGTTCGTTGTAGTGACCATAGTTGTGTGCCCGCAGTCGCCAATAGGTTTACCATCAAGATAGAGATTCGCGGCAAGCCATGGGAATTCGCTGCAGTAGTACCGTCAGATTAGATTCGAAGGCGATAGGTGACACCAGAGTGATCGTTACCATAATTTCGACAGGTGAGCAAAATTTTCTGCATGGAACTCACTATCAGTAAAACATCCGCTTGGTGCTGGAAGCCGTGTCCAAAGACGTACCAGGAGAGTAGTCAAAGTCATGGTTCCCCGCGCAGGCAGCATCGATGCCAATTGCATTGAGGATCGGAGGCATGTGCTTCCCTACATTTTGAAATAAGCATATATGGCTTGCAAGTTTGGGCCGGACTACACATGCTGGCAGCCTATACCTTTGGTAACAGTGCTCTCCAGTGACGGATTGTAGGCATCTCCGGAGAAGAATACCAGTAGCCCCGGCTGATCCTTAAACTCATTGGCGTGCCGATAATGCTTGACCAGACTAATGAATCTAGCAGCCCCACCGACTGGTTCTCGGGAGCTTTGGAACTCAACTCGTTAGTATGGTTATACTGGGTGCTGCAAAAGTTCAAACGTGTCGCTCACCTGGAGCCAATGTTGTAGACATCGTTGAAGTGGATCAGGCGAACATCGGGCGGGCCGTCCCGGCCGGTAGAGTAAATGACTTCACCCGCCATACTTGATTGATGATATGGGTAAACGAGAGAAACGGTGATATCGTACTAGCGTGCGCCAATAGTCAGAGTTGAAATGGATAAATGGAGTGCGCGGGGTGGCTGCTTTTGGGAAGCTGCATGTCATGCATGCGGACAAGCCGGGTTGAGCTTAAATGTCGTTTGCCGCTTATGCGTGCTTCCACCTCAACCCAAATACGAATTATATTACTTTTTAAAGAAAACATTTCGGAGACCGAGTAATATCGTATATGGTAAAAATGCTTTTCTTAGGCCAATTTAGCATTATCTCATGGTCCACATTTGTTTCTGCTTCTTCTTCCTGCCTGGAGCCTCCCATTCGATCTCGATATCCAGCTCCCGCGAATTTACCGACGGCTTTCGGTATGTTACTTCACCCATAATCTTCTGACCAGTATTCAACAGCCCTCCACCATCCTGTACAATTAGAATCCCCTGTCGCCAGTGTGTTTCCCTTCCACCAGGCCCTGTCGTGAAAGCCACACCATCCCCAGTCCACTTCTCCGCCCGTGCGCCCTCACCAACAACGACTTTCCTCGACGTCGCAAAGTAGTTATCAAAATAGATCACAAAGGCATCCAAACTCTCCACATTCTCCTTGATTTCGATCTCAAACTGTTTAGTAAAGACTAGCTCTTTCGCGGTGATCGTGTGCAATGGCAGGTGTAGGAACGCAACGGGCTCGGACGCCAAGCTTGTAGGCTTCATATGCGCGATGACGACATCCTCCTTAACACGTTCCTTCATGGCGGACATCCTAAACCCGTAGACGTTGTTCCAAAAGTGCACGGTATCATTCATATAGTCGCTGTCGTGCACCGCCGCAACCATCAGCCGGCATTCGGATGGGACCATAAGCCCATCCGGTGCCAAATACTTGTCGCGAGCGTAGAGAACAGAATCCAACATTGCCTCGTACAGTAAGCAATAACCCTACACAAATATAAAGTGATTATCAGTAATCCAGTCGCGTGTGATGCTAGTTTACGAGAAGGTGCAGTTATGCATGCTTACCATCCATTCCGAGACGATAATATCAACTTGCTTCACCGGAAGCGTGATTTCCTCAACCTTTCCACGGATGCAACTAACCCACAATCAGCCCATATTCCGTAGACACCATCGCGACGCAAGTTACCCACGTAATGATGTTGCCCAAGTCGTTTTCATAGACATTCTCCCGCGCTTTTTCGATAATTTTCGAGTTATCGACAGCGAATACTTTAGCTGCCCCGGCTCTAGCACAGAACATTGACAGGATCTTCGTGTCTCTGTCAGATTTGATAGCCCTGATAGCAAGGGGCGAGATGTACTCACACCAGTTCCGCACCCAACGTCTAACACCGTTTTCCCTTGAAAGAGATGCTTGTTGTCATATATGAAGTCCCTATAAGACTCCGTGCGGATAGTGTCCTTGAGCATCGTCTCGTGGATATCGTTTCCGGCATAGGCTTCAAAATAGTGGGAATCCTCGTCTCTCTTGTTGGGCTGCGGGTATGTGACGTCGCTGCTCTCTACACGGTTCAAGTAGTCCTCAGCGATGGCCTTTTTATAATTTGTAAAATTTGTTTCCAAATCGTGAATCTGTTGTGTAAGTGTTTGTATGAGGGCCGTAGCAGCGGCAGGATCGCTAACGTCAATCGGTAGCGGAGCAGAGGTGTCGATAGCCACCCCGCCGTCGTCGTCGTCGTCGCCGTCATCGTCAAGCTCGAGAAGGATAGGATCGTCATCGAGAACCGGTTGGAGGTAGTCTTCGGATGCAAAGTCTTCTTTAGCAAGAGAGCCCAGCTTGGTTGACGGGTTCTTGCGAATGTAGTTTATCAGCTTCACCTTGCCGTAGAAATCCAGGCCTGCGCAAGAAAGAAAAAGGTATCAGATTTAAAACGAGGCCAGATAGATAGGCCGGTGGCGTCCATTGGCGATAGATGTTGCAAACTCAAAGTCTTTATTCCAAGGAAAGATTAATTTACCCAGCTTCTTCACGGTGGCATGCCAGTCGAAGCTGTGTGCGCTCTTGCAGTGCTCCCAGACATCGAGCGCCCCGCCATCAAATTTTAATTCGCAGAGGATGCACTGCACTGGCGTTGGCTCGTCGCGGTCGTCGAGTTCATTCTGATCCTCCCAGCCAGAAGACCCGGAGTTCGAATCGGCATCAGCTGCTTCCGATGGCGACATATTTGGTCGTCTCTGCTTTTGCGCAATCCTGGTAGTGGAAAATAGTGGGTGGAGGGGCAATTGGAAGATAAAAAATGTCGATGGTGGGGCTCGTCGAAAGGTCTTTCAATAGGCGACAACACGCCACTTCGCCCCAGAATTTTCAATGCCTGTCATTGCTGCTATATTGTACAAATTTACATGCCCCGAAGAAACGCCTGACATTAATATGTTCAAAAGAACCCTTACCCCCGCTCCCAAGAACAAATTACGCCTTGTCGACCATGCTGAACAGCCAGTAACCCACAAAGCAAACCGCCACAGCTCCCGCGCTCATCACCGTCCGCCAGAAATCCGTCTCTCCGTCCTTATGTACCCTGACTGGCCCGGACCACGTCCTCTGCTCCATTGCGCTCTTGCCACCATTCACCTCGGGCTCGTAGAGCTCTCGAGTCCCTCGCATCGCCTCTTTCCACTCTGCCTCGCTGATATTGTAGCCGGCACCCCTTGCAAGAGCCAGCAAATCTTCATCTAACCTCATACCATCCCCGTCGACCTCGATGCTCTGCACGTTTCCCAAAAAGTCTGTGATCAGCACCTCGTTCAGATCGCGCCGGAATAGGTCCGTGCGGATCCCCGGAGTCGACGCAATCTTGACCGGATCGTACGAGTTGAACAAGTCCGCGAGCGTGTGTTTCGAGCTGGCGTTCTTCACATGCGTTTCTAGGTACTCGAGGTTGAAATATGTATATCGGTCGATAACGGCCACGCCAACGTCGTTGTCCGCGTGGTGCGAATAGCTCGACTGGTCGAGCTCGGAGGAGCCAGTGGCCAGGATGTTGGGGCTGTAGAACTTAGAGTACATCGTATTCGCCTGGCAGGTATCGATCATAAAGAGCATTTCGTTGTAGCGCTTCTTCTCGAACATCTGCTGGAACGCGTCGGCGATGTCGAAAGCACTGATCTCTTCTGCATCCTGGAACTTGAGGAACTCGTTTCCGCCGTGGCCCGTCATATAGATGAAGATGTTGCTGCGGTCATCTGTGAGCAGACGCTTGCTGCGGGGTGTGTCGGGGGGTACACGGTCGGTCAGCAGCCGGATAAAATTTTCGACTGTGACTTCGTATCCACGGTAGTCCACCTCAATGTTGTCGCCGTAGAGGTCGATTGCGCGATCAGCATTATTGTAAACGGTACCGGGGAACGTGTTCCGTGGGTTGCAGGCAACGTCATCGGAAAGCATCAGGATGATTTGAGAATCTGGGATGCCCAATCGCTTGACGGTGCGGTACATCGAAAGCACGTTAGCTAGATGACGATAGTTGAACCAAAACCGCGAGGTGGACACCAGGACGGCCCAGTTGGACGTATGCTGTGAGTGTGCCAGACATGTCAGTGGTGAGGACAGGATGGTGGAGAGGAGGGCGAGGCCGCCCCAAGTTGACAGCTTCATGTGAGAGACCGATTACAGAGGCGAGAACGTAAAAGGCAGAGAATGTAGGCTTCTTTGAAGTTATCGGCTAGAATTTGACATATGCAAGAGTCGGAATAGATGGAAGGTGAGCGAGAGGAGTGTCGGGTGGCGGATGGCTGAAGATGTGTAAAGGGGATGATGATGCTTAATAATTCAAATGCCAATGTAACTTCAACGCTCTGCCAACACGGTTTCTACCACCACCACAAGCCCCACAGTCAATTCATGCCACCGACTAAGATCCGTCCCGTCGACCGCCTGGCGCAGGCTGTCGCCAAATGCTCCCCTGAAGTATGTCAAGTACTTATCGATTATGCGATGTCTAGTGTATTTGCTAACGGGCTTGCACTAACTGTTGGGTTAGTCTACAGCGTATGGCAAGTGCATTGTGACAGACTTTAACAACGTCTACAAGGACAAGTGCCTGACCGAATTTCGGGCCCTGCAGGCGTGTGTACAGGTGAATCTTCCTTCTTCCATAGAGAGTGTGATCCTGGTTGACCTAGTGGCTAATGTTTGCGGAATAGAAAAACATGGGGAAACGGTGATAAATATGGGAAGTAGCAGGCTTTTCAATTGGGTTTCGATGTATATACTCAGTGTCGGCTCTTAATTATTATCATTGCTGTTCTATATCTATTGAATGCGTAGCTTATGCGTGCGACTCGAAATTTCCATAAAAGAAACAAACTTTATATCAAATCTGTTGAAGAGACTACAGTTTCAGCAGCTTCAACATAAATGTTGCTCCCTGGATCTCCTGTTCTTCCTCCTTTAGCACTTCCCCAGTCTCCTCATCAACCTCTTTCTCAACTTTCCCGCGTAGAGTCTTCTCAATGGCCGCCTCCTGCTCTGCAAATACCTCCTCCAGCCCAATTGGGTCTTCTTTCATCCTGTACACCATCTTGACATCATCTGTGGCCACCAATCCCGCCTTCTTTCTCAGCTTCTGGACTCTGTTGATGATCTCCCGCGCCAACCCTTCACTCTGCAGCTCAGGGTGCATCGCAATATCCAAAATGACCAATACGTCCTGGTCCGTATTCGTTGCATGGTCCTTGCAGAACGGACTCTCTGGGTCCACATCCCGAAAAACTCTCAAGTCTTCCTCTACAAGCTTGATGCCGTCCACCGTGATCTCCTTGTCCGCAACGAACCGTTTGCAGTCCGCGGAAGACAGCGATGGTAGAGCCTTCTTTACTCGCTGGACATCCTTCTTAAGCTTCTTGCCTAGTGTTGGCCAGTCCGCCTGTAACGAGTACTTGACACCATATTTCTCCTCGTCTGAACTCAGCACTAGCTCGCGGATGTTGAGCTCCTCCTTAATGTATGACTGCAGGCTCTCTACATCCGCGAGATATGTCGCATCCGGATGAATAACAACTAACGTCTTAAGTGGCGTCTTGAGTCCGATGGCCTTGTGCTCACGGCATACCCGACCCAGCTCGATCACTTTCTGCATGCGCGCGACCTGCCGCTCAACCTCGGCGTCGTATAACTCCTCGCGAACATCCGGGTAGCTCAAGAAATGGACAGATCGGTGGTCTTCTGGAAGCATTGATTTCGGGATATGAGGGAGAAGTCGCTGGTATAGGTTGTCTGTGATGAACGGCGTGAACGGCGCCATGCCTCTGACGAGAGTGAAAAGAATCTCGAACAGTGAGTTCATCGCATGGAGTGTATCTTCCTTGCCGAATTCACCCTTCAATCTCTTCCGGTTGAAGCGAATATACCAGTTAGTCATGTTGTCAATCATCTCTAAGATGCGTGGGACAACGGTGTATAGACGGTATGCACCCATCTCTTGATTGACGAAGGCGAGGAAGCTTGACGTGCTTGCGAGGATCCATCTATCCATGACATTCTTGCTGCCTCCTCCCTCCAGGTGGAACATGAAATCCTCACCATGAACCTTCTTAAATAGTTGGGCTTGCACAGCGAAGAAATTGTAGCTGTTCCAGAGTGGTAGGAGCACCTTTGATACTACTTCCTTGACCCCGGCTTCCTTAAATCGGAGCGGCTCTGCTCTGACCACAGGCGAATTGATAACATAAAGACGTAGAGGGTCGGCACCATAGGTGTTCATCACAAGTGTCGGGTCGGGGTAGTTCTTTAACCTCTTTGACATCTTCTTGCCATCTTCTGCCAACACAATGCCGTTGACGATGCAGTTCTTAAACGTCGGTTTCCCGAACAAGTGTGTACCAAGGACCACCAGAGTGTAGAACCAACCTCTGGTTTGATCTAGCCCTTCCGCAATAAAATCTGCCGGAAATGCTTCCTCGAAGGCCTCTTTGTTTTCGAACGGATAGTGTTTGCTCCCGTAAGGCATGCTCCCAGACTCGAACCAGCAGTCAAAAACTTCTTCAACTCGTTTCAGGTCACCCTTGCCTTTCTTCGAAGGGATGATGATATGATCAATGGAGTCCCGATGAAGGTCACTGATGCCTTTGACGCCCGAGAGTTCCTCAAGCTCTGCTACAGAGCCAACGCACACAATCTCTTCGTAGTCATCACTGACCCAGACTGGTAACGGGGTTCCCCAGTACCGGTTTCTTGAAATATTCCAATCTCTGGCATTAGCGATCCAGCTCGTAAACCTCTTCTCTTTAACGAATCCCGGCACCCAATGCATCTGTTCAATGTTCTCTAGCATCTTAGGGATGATATTTTGGATCTTGACGAACCACGCTGGGACAGCCTTGTAGAGCAGCGGGGTGTCTGATCTCCAGCAAAATGGGTAACTGTGCACAATGGTGCTGTCGACAATCAAGCGGCCCCTCTCCTTCAAATGCTTGATAATCTTCTTGTCGGCCTCTTTGACGTACATTCCCGCGAAATCCGTCACCTCGGCGGTGAATCTACCGGCTTCATCAACAGGATTCGGTGGTAGCCTGTTATGGCTGATGACGCCGTTCTCAAAAGCGATAGTGTAATCCTCCTCACCAAAGGCAGGGGCCTGGTGGACAAGACCAACACCGCTATCCTGGGTAACATACGTCGCATTGACGACCTTGAAGCCGTGCTCTTTGAATTGGTCGTAAAAGTAGTCAAACAATGGCTCGTACTTCCAACCAAGCATGTCCGATCCCTTGAGCTTCTCGAGAACTTTGAACTTCGCCTTCTTTGGGTCCTTGTATAATGTCTTCAGACAGGCCTCCAGCAAAATGTAGTTATGCCCTGTTTTCTCATCCTGGATCTTGATATATTCGAAGTCCGGATGCGCGGCGATTCCCGTGTGTGACGGCAGAGTCCATGGTGTCGTCGTCCAGGCGAGCAGCGAGGTCTGCGGGTCGTCCAGTAGCGGGAAAGTAACAACGACAGCGGGATCTTGGACATCTTTATAGTTCTGCTGAGCTTCGAAGTTGCTTAGTGGTGTTGTGCAAGCAGTTGAGTACGGCATAACTTTGTATCCTCTGTAAACCTGGTCTTTTTCGAATAGTTGCTTGAATGCCCACCAAACGCTCTCCATGAACTCTGGTTTGAGAGTCTTGTCCGTGTGCGCATGTTAGTTTGGCCAGTCCTTTGAAACACAGGCAATTCCATGACTGACCTTGTAGTCATTCTGGAAATCAATCCATCGACCTAATCTACCAATGGTCTTCTCCCACTCTTCGGCATATCTCATGACGATAGCACGACACTCGGCATTGTACGCTTTAATCCCCATTTTCATCACATCGTCCTTGCCCGTGATGCCCAACTTCTTATCAATCTCATGCTCGACTGGCAGACCATGGGTATCCCATCCAAATCGCCGTTCGACATAGTGACCCCGCATATGCGCATATCTAGGGACGATGTCTTTGATAGTCGAAGCAAGCAAGTGGCCATAGTGAGGGAGACCCGTGGCGAACGGCGGGCCGTCATAGAAAGTAAAAGGTTTGCGACCCTCCGATAGCTTGACTGATGTCTTGAAGGCGTCGATTTCCTGCCAGAAGGCGAGGATGCGCTCTTCCTCTTTGGAGAAATTGATGGCCGCCATGTTGTGCAGTCGCCCGATTGTTCCGTCAGTCCAGCGATGATGTTGAAGGGAAACAATTGGCGGATGCTTTTTTATATACGCCAACGACCGTCAGCGAATACAATATGCGGGTGTTAGCAATGAACAAGCGAAACGGGAGAACGATCGATCGTGCGACTGGTTTCTGGCACTTTTTTATATGGTGGGGTGGGTGGCTGAAGAGTCAGAAGAAGAGTCATTCCCCACCAAACGACCACAAAAAATTACAACTTCACAACGCGGGGCCGTTGTGGTGTTCTTACATAAGCACGACACAGTCAGCGTTTAAAATTAGATGCCTTCTGGAATGGAAGGCAGGAATGAACATATAGCGGGTAGCATTCAATACGTTTTGCTCAAGTACCTTTATTACATACACGAAAAGCAATTGGGGTATACTCCTAAGCGGAGAGGGGAAAGCGGGGTTGGAGAGTAAGAGGATATGATATATATAAACAACAGAGGAAGCTTAAAATAGAGAGGACACCCGCCAATTAAAAAAAGGAAGAAAACTAAGACGAGCACGCTCAGCATACTACCCAAGCATCGAACACCTCCCTCGAGATAAACCAAAAACAATAGACTGTGAAGAAAAGAGTGTAAGAAGAGAAGTACTGACACTTTCCAACGAAAAAAAAAAAAAGTGTTATAGAATCCCAGGAAATATCACATCCTCCTGCATCCTATTATCACCAGGATGATCCAAAACCGTAAATCGGAAAAACTCATAGAAACGTATCAGGAAAGCGGGTATAAGTGTCATCGCGGCAAACACCCCGAAGACGATATGGTAGAAGGTTGCTAAGGGAATTCACAAAGGACGAAGACTCAAGCCATACAAAGCGACTAGTTAATCACATAGCATGGAATTGAATCTCATCATCTCTCTGGACTTTGCTGAGAGGATGTGGTTGGCGAGCGCTCATTGGGCTCTGTGGGCGAGAATCAGATCCCGTAGGTCTGCGCGGCGGTCCTGGCATTCCTTTGGGAGACATCGGCGGGCGGTTAAAACCAGGGCTGCGAGGTGATTGAGGACGAGGGCCGAAACCAGGCGACTGGGGTCGACCGGCAGGGGAGAATGGACGAGAAGGCTGTGGGCCACCTGGTCCGCGTGCACCAGTTTGCAATGGTGGAGGTCCACGGGTACCTGGTGGTGGGCGGGGCTTCACAGGGCGTGGGGAAAGACATGTTCGTGGACAAACACCTTGTTGGGTGCGATCCATTCGGATACAGAGTGCCCAGCCGTCATCGTATTCGTGGAGCAATCTAACTACCTCGTTGGCGTGAAGTTCGAGTTCATCAGCCATGGATGGTTTGAAGTCAACCATAACGCGGTGCACCGGGGAGGAGTTAGGGCCTGGGCTCGTTGGTGTGCCCTGAATCGGCAGAGACATATTCGAGGTATCGGAGAAAACAGACATAGCTGGGGATGGTTCAGGAGTTTCGAAGGGACCGGCGGCGAGTTTGTTGCTAATAGACAGGGCTGGTGGCGGCGCCTTGACTGTCCTGTCCACTGACCTCAAGGTGTCAGAAGAGCCTGTAGGAAGGAAAGAGTCGTCGAATTGCGTAATTGGTCGTATCTCTAGCTTCGGAGCTGGGGATATTGCAACGGGTTTCGGTTCTGGAATCGAGGAGACTGGGGAAGCCAATGACCGGTCACTGAATGACAAGCGGTTCAATTTCTTCTCGTCCTCCGGCTTTTCATAATTTGAGTTCTTCCTTCGTTTCAAGAATACGGCGACAGCGACGATTAATAGCAATATAAAGACGACACCTCCACCAACGACACCAGCATATGCGCCAATCGTCAATCCCGCGCTGTTGGTAGGGGAGCTAGTTTCGGACGGGCTGGCGGATGAGGCGGCGGAACCTATCGTTGTAGACGAGCCTCGAAAGGCACTAGTCTGAGAGGCTGCGAGCGTGGGAACCGTTGACCTTCCGAGCGTCGAAGAGGGCAAATTCTTCGCGGACGTCCTCAAAGTGGACTGCGACAGACCTGATGGTTCCGACTCATCGTTCGCAACTACAGTTTGCTTCTTCGAAGGGGTCGTCGAAGCCTTAGGATTAGATGCTGGTGTCGGAGTCACGACCGTGGTCACTGTCGACTCTTGTCCATTCGCAGTGACGAAACCGGCTGGTTCACCATCGAAATCCGGGGATTGGGTTACAAAGACAACCTCAACAACGGTTTTCGTTCCTCCCTGTGGATCAGCAACCGGTATTCGTTTGCGTAGGTGATGGAGATGTCGCAAGTGATTACTGTGATCCATTTCGAAATTAAATGGTGTGTCGTACACACTTTGTAGGCGATTCGTGTTCCAGATATGAACGACAATGGTGTACCATGCAGGTATATAAGAAAGCAAAAAAACAAGAACAATCAAAAGAGTGACTTAATGCGAAAAGAGAGAAGCGCACTGGCAAAGTCTGAAAAGAACGGCAGACCTACACACTGGCAATCGACGCCACTTCAATGTGAATTGACGGTGAAGTCGAATTGTCTCTTCACGAAAAGTGGAAGATGGCAAAAGGGCAGAAGAAAGAGAGAAAGAGGGAAAGGGCGAAAGGACGAAAGGACGAAAGGACGGGGAGAAAGTCAGAGCGAAGGGAAGGTTGCTTGTTCCATAATGAGAAGGGAGGAAGGCCAAACCAAACACCCAGGTCTCTTGAGGAAAAAGAAAGGCATGGGCATGGATGTTGGAAACCTTTATCGAAATGAACCGTCCCGCTTCGACTTGGGGTAAGAAAAGTGATGTTTATCTCTCTCTTTCAAATGGTTGGCGTTGCATGCATTGTGCCCTGCAGCACCCCAGGAACCTTGCATGACTGTTTTTTTTGATGGTGTCTAAGTCTTGCGCAAGCCCCTTTATTTGATTGGACCGAGCAAGATTGAACCATGTTTTCCTCCCATCAACTCAGCAGTGCCTTCCTTGATCTAGGCAAGGCTCGACATTCGAAGCCGCCTGTGCAATTTCCCCTTTTTCAAGGATTCGGCCTAGGAAAGAGGTGCTGACCCGCCCTCATTGGCTCATTAGTCGAAGTCTCAAATTGCAGCGAGTGTTTCACTAACTAATGACATAATGAATGCCGCGTCTGCGATAAATTCGGACGACTCTCAGCGAGAAATGCTGTTGGAGGAAAGGATTTCTAGAAGGGTACTTCCAAGGGGTGGTTTTTCGAAAAATAATATTCGCTGTTTTCGAGTCGCTATAATCCGCGATACTATTCTTGGTTGGTAACGGTTTGTATTCCGCCAATTAAGTGGCGTGCCGCAGCGAAATGGAGATAGTCAAATTAACGGCACAACGCGAAGTGAAAGGAGACACTGGTTGGAGAATTGATCTGTCATGCTTGTATTATTTTTGGTCATCCCCCAAGTTCCCCATTATTCCTTGCTTGAACGCTGTCAATCGCTTCCGTGCGTGCATATATGTTTTTTGCAGGATACATAAGAACTTCATTTCATGCCAGATAAGGGTGATTGAGGATCTTGGTACTAAAGTGTCAGTATATTTTACTATGCGTGAATGAAGTACATGTACCTCGATGAGGCTGCACGCGCACACTTACCTGTTCAGCCGAAGCTCGTTTTTGCTGGCTGTAAGTGACAAGATTCCGCACCAAGCCCACAGCTAAGGGACTAGCGTTTTGGAGAAGATTTTCCCATGGTTGGGCTGGAAACTCGTTAAAGAGCATCTTTCTAAAGTCCGGAAAGTTTTTGGCTTCCTATCAATCGGTCAATTGGTTGATCGGGAAGCAAGCTAGCATCGATAAAGCATTTTGGTTTGGGCTTACTGGCCATGTTTCTAAAGTTGGGGTACCTAGCGATTGGAAAATTGAAAAAATGAGTTGGAGATCTGTCCCTAGGTCTCCGGCATCGAACAATGGGCGCCCATTTTCTGCTTCAGCGATTACACAACCAAACGCCCACATATCAACTTCGGTGTGATATGCCCGATATCCAAAGAGTGTCTCTGGCGACCGGTAACGTGTGGTTCCAATTTCTATCACTTTTTTATCGACTTTCTCGTCTGGGTGATGGTCATCCACCGCCCAGGAGGTTCCAAAGTCGCAAAGATAAGCCGGGCCTATCTCGGACTTCAGGAGAATGTTCGCAGGTTTTATGTCCCTATGTATCACACCATTCGCGTGGATGAAGGCCAAAGCTTTTGCAATCTGGCTGAAGATTCGGGGTGAATCCGCTGGCCTCCCTTTCTCCATTACATCCGCCAGGGTCATTGGATAATAGGGAAAAACCAGGATAAACTCCCCACGCAGGGTTTCCGTCTCCAGAAGTTTCAAGACGTTGGACTCATTACCACCAAGCCTCTTCAAAAGTCGGGCTTCTCGATAGGCGTCATGGGGCTGGACCCATTTCGAGGTCACTTTCAGGGCGACCGCCTCTCCAGTAGAGGGGTCTTTTGACCTGAATATTGTAGAAGAGCCACCTATGGAATGTTCCACGCAGTTACGAAACCTTCCAAAGGAGATTCCGGTAGCTTCTTCTGCGGGGTCGGGCTGGCCAGACTGGACGACCTGCAGATCTCTTGATGCAGCTGGAACGCAACAGGTGGCTGTATCCCCGACATTGGCAGAACTTTGAGGCTCAATGCCGGGTTTGAAAGCAGCGACCAAGGCCTTGTAATGTTCCTGGCATGGAAGGTCACTTGTAAGCATGACACGAAGACAGCGCGGAATAACTGAACATGCATGTGGTTGCTACCTCTGAAGAAGCGGACTCTGAAAAGCCTTTTTCGATCTCTTTCGCAGCATTGAGAGCGTCGGCCGAAGTTATGCTGACATTGGCCTCTGATATTTTGCTTGAGCTTTTGGACACAGGTCCGTCAGCTTATGCGCGAAGCACAGACAGGGGAAATAACTGGATGGCGCACAGGAGCCGAGTGGCGTGAAAGCGAGCTGAGATGCTGATAGCCATCGAGATGTTTCAAACGATTTCGATTGGTTGATGGACAGGTGCTGCCCGTTCGGCAAAACTCGAACCAGGAGCGGGAGCAAGATAGCAGAGTAGTCGAAGGCAGACAGACGGCTGTTGGAGCCGACCGAGCAACACAGCCAGCCGCGACCGTGATAGACGCAGGCGACACGCCCCCGCTTCGATTGGGACGGGCGTCATAGGCCGACAGGTCAATGACAGGTCCTAACGGTTATAATAATAATTAAGGTAGCTTCGGAGTAGCATTAGCAGCTGTCCTTTCTCGCTGTCCTGTGCCAGCTGGCTGCATGCATGCGGGTGCGCTGCATCCCACCGTCAGCAGCTAACCTTCTTTTAAACCGCCTCTTCAAAACTACTTAGTGGAAAGGGTCCCTTCTCGTCCACGGTGACGATGTCCAGCCGGTATACCGGTAACCTTCTGTATAGGTAAATTGGTTAGCAACAAAGCCATCTAACAGGAAATATCGGTGACTGGAGACTTGCCTGCTTGGGTATTCGACGGCGGTTAAGTTGTTTTTGTTCTCTCAGAGGAACAGGTGCTTAACCCATTGTGTTACCGCCGGGGCGCTGTTCGACCTCAAATAGGATGCAACCTGCCCCGGAAATCAAAAAGCCCAAGGCCCGTTTATTACTAAACAAGTTCAACGTCCACTCCCAGACACCGCATTCCAGCGCAGCGCTTCTTTCCTCTCACAACCCCTCCCTCACTGCCTACGAGCGCCCTCGACACATCATCGCCACAACGATGGAGCGCACCGACTATCCCGCCATACCCGTGAGTCCTACTGTTTCCCCCCCCCACGTGTGTTATATTTGTGCCGTGTCGGGCAGGCTGAGCGCTTTTCTCGGCTGGCGATCTGAATGGCCGGAGGAGGAGACATCAGCGATTGACGAACCGCCAACCTCCCTGCTAATCGTCTCGTGGCCTGGCTCTTTGCTAATCACTTCCATCGCTAGACAACCGTCCCTCACCATACGGCCCTCAATGCTCTGCGCGATCGCCTACAGCGGGCCCATGTCCTCAACACCGAGATCGCAGACTGGTTAGCTGTAAGATCCGTTCCGATCTGCCCCGCGTCGCTGCAGCCGAGTTCTTCATCCAGTCGCTGATGTGTCAGGTAACAGGAGCGACGGAAAGTGGAGGAACTATACGTTCAAGGGCTGCAGAGGCTTTGCAAGCGTCCCAATCCAAGTGATGGTTCGGAATTAGGGTACGCTAGCTCCCCATCGGACACGCTACCTACCCGTCCCCTTATTCTTGTCAATCGCTCACCAATATCCTACACCGACAGCATCTTCCAAGGACCGTGGCAGCGAATCGTCAATTCCACCGCCTCCTTGGCAACAGCCCACCATGTCTACAGCCAGAAACTTGAGACTGAGGTGGAGCGGCCTATCCGTGAATTCCCGACACATAACAAGGAATGGGCAAGTTTACGGACGATGGAGGGTAACCTGAACGGCCTAGCCAAGGCCATTGATACCAGCGAAGACAAAGTCGAGAAGCTTAGGAGGAAAGGCAAACGGGCCGAACCTGCCAAGGTTGCGGAAGCAACCGCTGGCTTTAAGGAAGCCACAGGCAATTGGGAAAGCCAGTCGCCCTTCATCTTCGAGCAGCTGCAGGCTGTTGATGAATCGAGAATCACACAGCTGAAGGAATCTCTGACAAGAATGCAAACGCTAGAGCTCGATCAATTCGATCATATGAAAGGCCTGATGGAAGCTACCGTCCAAGCTCTGTTGGATGTTAACACTGCAGACGAAATCAAATCCTTTGTGAACCAGGTCTGCGGCGGCAAATCGGTAAGCATCGGGAGCAGACCCCCGAGCCAGCGAGCACCTCCAACTTTACAAGCTCCCTCAATTGTTACGGATGATTCGGTTAGTGTCCAGTCATCCGGCTCAGCTGAGAAAGGTAAGGGTTTCCGTATCTCCAATCCATTTTAGAAGGACCAGGCCGCTCATTTTGTCTAAATCGCAAACAGTGGGTCACGGTTTAGCAGGCGGCTTGCGAAGACTTGGCACAGTTCTTAATCGCCGTCGCAATAGCTCAATCTTCCCATATCAAAGTCAATCTCCGCTCGAACACAGGACTTCAAACGATAGACTGGGGATAGGATTTAATAAGGCCTCAACCTTTGGTACTCACTCGCCCACGAGCTCTGCCCACAACCTCACGATTCCGCCGAGTGAACCGAGCGCCGTATCCCGTGAGCAACCAACCCGCCTGGAGATACAAACGGTTTCCTTGCAGACTGCAAATGTTACCTCTCCGGTTTCACCGATAAAGGATGAGACTCCAACACCCACTGCATCCACATCGAATAACCAGGTAGGAACGGTATGGCCTCTACTTACATTGCTTCAAGCTAATGGCGACCCTGACAGATTACAACAGATTCAGAAGGCTACAGCGTTCCCCCCCCTCAGAAAAGCCTTGTTGACGAAATCCCGGATATCGAAGGGCATTCAGAGTAGGTTTCCGGAATGGCAAAATAAAACCTGACTTCTAAGCTGACTGAATGGCTGCTAGGCTCGAGCAAGCTCCTACATTCAAGGTTGAAATTAGAAACGACGTAATCCCTGAGGAAGAGGCAGATGCGGCGGATGCTATGACCAAGGTAGCGACAACACTAAGAGCGGTATGCATATCCCTTCAATGGCGCTACATCCAAGGATGCTAACTCGCAAAACACGGTAGCAACAAACGGTGTCTAAGCGTAACCGAGGCCGCCGAGATGTCAGAAATACAATTTACACGGCCGTTCCAGACGCCCCTACACCCGAAGCCAATGGTGCTGCCATATCCCCGCAAACAACTGACACAAATTCACCCTCCCAGCCCGCTGAAATATCTCCGTCTGCCCCCCAGTCAGCGTCCTCATTCGACCCTCCTCCGGCAGATACTCCAACACCTTTAACCATAACAACGGTAACGCCGGCGCCGGCACCGGCACCGGCACCAGCACCGGCGTCCTCTACACCGGCAACCCTCAACCATCCTCTCGCGTCCCCTTTCACACCCTTGAAGATGGTTCGACAATCAACCTTGGCGTCGGATGCCGGCTCGGATACCCAGTCGATTATGTCTGGGTTTTCTGCTACATCCCAGGGTGGCCAAGCCATTATTAAGCATCCGTCACTTCATGAACCAGGCCTTTCGGCGTCGTTGATTGAGCACGTTAGTGCCTCTTTCGAAGCTGGGCAGACGCCCAAAGTCACCGTGATTGGTGAAATTGCGCTTGGCAACAATCCTATCGATGGATCACCCGTCCACACGACAGAGTTGCTACGGTTCGACCAGTATGGAATAATGGATAAGATCTCCTTAAACCAATCCCATATCACCCCGGGCTCCAAATCTGGTGAATATTCAGTCAATCTGGTACACCTCAGAGGAACTGCAGTTTCTTTTCGGTATCAACTGAAGCTAGACGAAGTTTCTATGCAGCTGTATCCACCGATCATTGTTACGCCAACATGGAAGTTAGAGAATCATCAGGCGTCTCTAATCCTATCATACAAGCCGAACCCGCTATTCAACCAGAGGAATGCAGATAGTCTGTTCTCATCACCGACTTTGCGAAATTTGGTATTTGTTACCGGGATAGAAAATGCACAGGCGACCTCGTGCCAGTCGAAACCCGCCGCAACTTTCTTCAAGGATAGGTCGAAGCTGGCGTGGAGAATCCCAGAGGTCAAGCTTGCGGATGAGACCGGTGGCAAACTGATCGCCCGTGTGTTCACTGATGGCCCCGCTAAGCCTCTTCCAGTGGATGTCCGGTGGGAAATATTTGGCAGTGATGATATTAAAAACGCCGGTAGCGGGGTTGGAATCGAGCTCTTGAAATCGGTTGAGGTTGAGAAGGATCCGTTCGCTGATGATACTGAGAACACTGCAGCCGAATCAGGAGGTGAATGGAAAGAGATCAATACAGTTAGGAAACTGGTGAGCGGCAAGTACATTGCTGCGTAGATACGATAATTCTTAATTTTGAGTCGACATTTTTCGCGCCTTGCTCTCCGTCTTCTGCCATGGGTTTATCAGAGGTTATACTAGTATTATTCACTGTAAATTTTTCTTCTTTTTAAACCAGGCATTTTTCTTAGCAGATGGGAATGATCTAGCTTTGGCTTATCGCCCTAAAAGAATTAATTGAGAGATGATATCTTGCTGTCCCCAACTCTTATTTTATCGGGGTCGTGCAGCGAAGCGGTGTGGCTTACTTGTAGGTGCATTACAGTACCTGGTTTAGAATGTATTTGACTTGTTCTTGTTTCTCCACCTTCGATTATTAGCATAGGATTGGCTTCATTTAATCAAGCCCCTTGTGCGAATCGAGATCTCCTGGGTATTAGCTACTTTTACTGCATTCCTACTTATAGTTTGTGTGTGATAAATTATCCCAGGCCCTGATTAGCATTTGAAGATATAAATCAGCACCCACTAATCTAGCTGCAACTATAATTTGATATTAAATTATGTGCACCTTGGAGTTCACATGCCTAAGCCAAGCAATCAAAAGCATTTCCATTGGATGTGTTGTTTAGTCACAAGCTCTCGTGTTATTAGTTTGAACTTCTACACGCGTCTACCAACCTGCAAGTCATTTAACCCTCCACCAGCCAGCGTGCATCGCATCGCCCAATATGAAGTTCCAAATAGAGTACGTTATTCCATGCTCTCGTCTGGTTGCTGTAGCTCGAAACTAACTCATCTACCTTGTAGCGACCTTCCGGTCATCTTCCCGTATCCTCGGATATATCCTGGTGAGCTCTGGTTTCGCTGCGAAATAAGGCTGCGAGAGCTAACTTTTGGATCATAGAGCAATACCAGTCAGTATCCACCCGTCTAAGCCCCCCGCATGGCCTCCTGGCGAAAAGGCTTGAAGATACATGAGCTCACATAGAAGCGATGGTGTGATTGGCGGTTAGGTACATGTGCGACCTGAAGAGTTAGTGCGGCAACGGCGGAAGTACATAGGATATACACTCGCGCTAACGAGGAAGGCTTTCCGTGCAGGAACTCTCGATGCAGGTGGCCACTGTGTACTGGGTAGACACATTTGTCCTGAATTACTCTCCGCGCATGGAAACAAAGATACTGACATTGGCCCTATGATGGGTGTCTAGAGATGCCTTCGGGCACTGGGAAGACTGTCTCCCTGTTATCTCTTATCGTTGCCTATCAACAGCATTACCCGGAGCATCGGAAGCTCATCTACTGCTCGCGTACAATGTCTGAGATCGAAAAGGCACTATACGAACTCAAGGCCCTCATGGAGTACCGGGCGAATGAGTTGGGACAGGAAGAGGAGTTTCGTGGGCTGGGCTTGACCAGTAGAAAAAATCTGTGCCTGCACCCAAGTGTCAAGCGGGAAAAGAAGGGAAGTGTGGTAGATGCTCGTTGCAGGAGTTTGACTGCTGGGTTCGTAAAGGAGAAGAAGGAGAAAGGGGAGGACGTCGAGTTATGCATTTATCATGAGGTATGGTCGCCGTAGTTATGGCAGTTCTGCCTTCAATATTGACGACTGGTGATTCATATAGAACTTGGATCTACTGGAACCACATAATCTGATACCTCCCGGAGTATACACCCTGGATGGAATGCTGAAGTACGGAGAGAAGAACAAGCAGTGTCCCTACTTTACGGCGCGGAGAATGGTATGGCCTTGCTTCCTTCAATATCCATCGTGGGTGGGTCCCAAACTACGATAATGACTGGTGCTGCAGATGTCGTTTTGCAACGTTATCATATATTCGTATCATTATCTCCTTGACCCCAAAATTGCCGAACGCGTCTCAAAAGAACTTTCGAAGGACTGCATAGTCGTATTTGACGAAGCACACAACATCGACAATGTTTGCATTGAATCGCTAAGCATAGATCTAACTGAAGACTCTCTAAGGAAAGCCGCGCGGGGTTGCACAACTTTGGAACGGAAAATCGAGGAGATGAAAACCACAGATGCGGAGAAACTGCAGTCCGAGTATGCAAAACTTGTTGAAGGCCTACAAGATGCAAGCACCGCAAGAGATGAGGACTCGTTCATGGCAAACCCGGTGCTGCCGGACGATCTGCTCAAGGAGGCTGTTCCAGGGAACATACGACGGGCGGAACATTTCGTTGCATTCCTAAAGAGATTCGTAGAGTATCTTAAAACTAGGATGAAAGTCCTTCACGTCATCTCAGAGACCCCACCATCATTTCTCCAGCATCTGAAAGACCTTACTTTCATAGAAAAGAAGCCATTGAGGTATTTGCATATTTCACACGACCCTAGAGCTATCTAACTTGCATAATAGGTTCTGCGCGGAACGTCTCACGTCTTTAATACGGACTCTAGAGCTGTCAAATGTAGAAGAATTCCAAGCTCTGCAAGAAGTTGCTACTTTTGCAACTCTCGTTGCTACTTACGAGAAGGGGTTTCTATTAATATTAGAACCATTCGAGTCTGATACTGCTACGGTTCCAAACCCCATATTTCATTTCACTTGTCTGGATGCTTCGATAGCGATAAGACCGGTATTCGAAAGATTCTGGTCAGTAGTAATCACATCGGGGACGATATCACCGTTAGAAATGTATCCCAAAATGCTGCAGTTTGACTGTGTGGTTCAAGAGTCTTACAGCATGACGCTTGCTAGACGGAGCTTCTTGCCGATGGTTGTCACCCGAGGTAGTGACCAGGTGGCCATCAGCAGCCGCTTCGAGATTCGCAATGACCCAAGTGTTGTGCGGAACTATGGCAATCTCATGATTGAGTTCTCTAAAATCACGCCGGATGGATTGGTCATATTTTTCCCGTCATATCTTTATATGGAAAGTATCATCAGCATGTGGCAGGGAATGGTATTACCCCTAGTTTCAATACTCAAATCGAGGCAATTGCTAACCTTGTGTTCAGGGAATTCTTGACGAGGTATGGAAATACAAACTTATATTAGTGGAAACACCTGATAGCCAGGAGACGTCACTAGCGTTGGAGACATATCGGACAGCATGCTGTAACGGGCGTGGGGCTGTCCTTCTGTGTGTCGCACGTGGCAAGGTTTCTGAAGGAATCGACTTTGACCACCAGTATGGCCGTACTGTCATCTGCATTGGCGTTCCGTTCCAGTACACAGAATCACGGATTCTGAAAGCGAGACTTGAGTTTTTACGAGAAAACTTTCGAATTAAAGAGAACGACTTCTTATCATTCGACGCGATGCGACACGCAGCACAATGTCTAGGACGTGTGCTGAGAGGGAAGGACGACTATGGGATCATGGTCTTAGCGGATAAACGATTTGCAAAGAAGAGGAATCAGTTGCCAAAGTGGATATCGCAAGCACTATTAGATTCAGAGATGAACTTGAGCGTGGATATGAGTGTGGCCGCAGCGAAGAAATTTTTGCGAACGATGGCGCAGCCGTTCCATGCGAAGGACCAGGAGGGAATAAGCACGTGGAGTCTAGACGACCTCAATACGCATGTCAACAAGATAAGAATACAGCAGGAAGAACAGGAGCAGATGCAAATGGAAATGGACATACAAGGCAACAACGGGAACGAGCGGGAAGCTTATGACATTAGCGATGAGGAACTTGACGAGGCTATGATGAAGCTTGGCTAGATCGCATTTCATGAGATATCTACAACCGATTATGTCCGTAATTACGAAGAAAAGATACCATTGACATTAGCCAAACCACGACAGCATTTTGGATTTATAATACAGACAACAGCAAGCAAGTGGTGTTGGTGGTGTTGCAAAAGTGTAGCTAGTTCTTAAGACTCATAAGAATCGTTAAAAGTGAGCTGGTTTCCCTTAGCTGGGCCGAACTCTTGAAAACCCCCACAAACAACCACGGGAACCGCAACCCCGCGACGTGATGAGCAGCAAGAAACGGACCCAAGCAAGCAGCGCAAGTGCTGCCGCGGCCCTCGGTGGCAAGCATGCCAGCTCCGCCTTCGGATTCTCCGCCTCAGCTAGAGAAAGGACCTCGTCACCGCTGTCCTACTTTGCGGAACCTCCAGATATTAAATCGATATCCGATCCAAACTTAGTAGTTGTGTTCAGCAACTTGCTCAAGCGAGATGACACGACAAAAGAGAAAGCTCTCGCTGAACTTTTCGACTGGGTCGTCGAGCAAGCCTCGATTGAAAATGCTATTGTTTACTGCTATGTAAGGCCGGTTGATCATGAGAACGTCTACTCGGCAGCAGCCGCAAGTGTTTGACGTTTGGCTTATGAAGTCATCGTGCAGGTCCAGCTCTACCCTAAGCTTTCGTTCGAAAATACTATCCGGATACGTCAGCTCGCCCACAAAGTATTGGGATCAATAGCAGATAAGACCCGCAAGGCGTTTGTACCTTATCTCCCGCAGGTCGCTGGGAGCTGGCTAGCTGGTCTCTATGACAGCGACCAGTCGGTGTCGGCTGCGGCGTCGGATGCGCTCCGGCAGGTTTTCACGACGGATGAGAAGATAGCGCTAGTGTGGAAAACTTATCAGATGGCAATCATGGACTTCTGCGGGAATGTTAAGGCGAACGAGCAGATAGGCACTTTAAGTGACGAAAGGAATAACAGTCCAGACGAGATGGAAGCGAAGTTTGCGAGGGTCATGAAAGGCGTAATCTTAGCTGCTGCCCATCTAGTTTGTAAGCAGTGGCTCCCTGGTCCCGATCCAAGCATTGTTTTGGACATGCATATTGATTGGTTATCCGCCCGGAACAGCTGCAATGGCGAAGATGGGTGCGCAGGAAGCAAAGCACGATGAAGCATATCTATCATTCGTCAACGAACAACGGCTGTGGACATTCGCCTATCATTCCGACCCGCATCTTCGACAGGCGGTGTATAGTTTGCTAAGAACATGCCTTGTAAATCGAAAAGGTCGGCAATTCATAGCATGGCTGTAAGTGCCACTTGCTGACAAGGGCGCCCTAGATTACATTGAACCAGCACTGCACATCATTGCGCCTGCGATGATAGAAAAGGCTATGACGAGTACCCAGCTGAGCTCAAATCAGAGGTTCTTGGATACTTTGCTTACCTTGAATGAGAGTAGGTTACAGTTTAGTTATAGTTTCCCAATGATACGCTTACTGATACTTCTTAGCCTTTCCAAGCTCTTGGGAAATTGCGGCTACAGTCAAAAAACCGACATTCAAAGTCGTCAAGAGATACGTCGCTAAGGGTAGCCAGGGCGCTCCAGCCGAATTCTGGTCAAAGTTCGCTTCTCTCGTGCAGACATTACCCGAGAAGGCACTGCCTAGCATTAACGATGAAGTCCAGCAATTCCTGAAGGCTATTGTCGATGGGCTCAGCGGTAGTATGGAGCCTAAAGACCATCGCCCGGAGGCATGGGCATGCTACTTTCAGATCTGTGCCTTCTTCCTCTCCAAAGAATTTCTGGGCGAGGATATTAGGAAGGAGATTATATCTGTGAATATTGGAAATACGTTCAAGGAATTCATAGAACCGAAAGAAGAACTGGCTGCTTGGAGGATAGGTCTAATCGATCCACCGACAGTTCTCGCAAAAGCTATGAAAGTTTTGACAGAGGTGGATACAATCTTTATAAAAAATAACGTTAACAGCCTAATCGGTGAGCTTGGGAAGCAAGTTGAGGCTGTGATAGATGCATCATCGGCGGTCGATCCACCCACCACCGAGAGCCACATGGTAACAGTGGATGCCTGGACGAGGCTCGCATCGGCACTATACCATACGCTCGACAGAACACAGTGGCCAATTCCGACTCTGAATTCAGTAGAGGAAGAAATTCTTTGCCATGCTGTGACTAATGCGAAGGCTAGTCAAGGTACAAACATTACAGCGGCAGCTCTAGTAGCCTCGATAGCAAAAGCTGCGAATAGCAGTGTGCGAAGACATTGCCGATCTGCACTACACGAATACCTCATCGATGACTCGCGCCACTTAGTTGCTAGTCCCTCGCGCGAACACTTCTTCCATACACTATTTGCCTATCAAAAACACTGGGATAGCTCCAGCGGCCACGGGATACTCGAAGAGACTTTGGATCTGTTGGCGATATCACAAGACAGGGAAGCGATACTGCAGTTTATCTATAATTTTGAGAGATCTCACACTAGGGCACACGTTTCCTCTGCAAATCTGGACGGCTATCTTCGCCAGGAATGTGAGAAGGCGTTGAATGATGCGGACGAGGCGTCCTGGAAGATGCTCATAGTTGCATTCCAAGCACCAGAGTCTCTGGTATCGAGGCAGCTGAAGGCTGATATGGCTAGCCAACTGGTTGAAAAACTACATGGAATAATCAAGGAGCATGCCGGCAACTACTCGGTTACGGGGAATATCTTAACAGAACTTTCCCGAATCCCAGCCGCGGTTTTGGCCACCATTGACCCAAAGTCAAGGAAGGATTTGATTAGCATGCTGCTACTCATCCTAAATACAGCTGACGAAGATGGTTCTAAGAAGGCGGATATCCTGTTCGTAAAGCTTTGTGGGGAGAAGAATCTGGATAACCCCGAGATCAACCAAATTCGAACCGACATTGTAACTGTCATGTATGACTTGGTAGTAGAGCCGTGTCTGGATGGCTTTATCAGGTATGCAATTCCCTGGTTGTCAAGTCTGGTGTTGTATTTTGTAACTGACATGGGCTTCAAAAGTATCCAACTACTAATTAACAAAGCACTCTGCGTATTGTCTCATTCGGATCTCTCACGTGAAGGCCACCTCATGACAGCTATGTCGTATAGCGATGAGGCGTGGAGGAATCACCTACAACAGACATTCGAATCTCGACCAGACCCTGCATTGAGCGCTCTCCAGCCGCTGGGAGACTGCGTCTTTCTCGTCCCTCCTGCTGAAGATGCGGAGCAGGATGGCGAAATCGATAATGATGGGCTAAGCACTAGCATGCGAATGGCCGCCTTCATGCTTTCCATGTTATCAAAAGTTGACATTTTGAACCAAAGTCAAACTGCCTCGCATAGCGACCTACAGAAGACAATCGCGGCTTCGTTGACTAAACTTTCGCCGGAGCTGCAATGGCCATTCTTAAGATACTCTCTCATTGTTACAGAAATAGCTGCTGACAGGCTCGTGATCCCAGCTGGGAAAGCGCCTTTGAAGCAAAAGATGCTTGAGCATCTGAGGGTGAATCTTGGGCTAGTGCACAATGTCTCGGTTCAGGACTACACAACAAGCGCGGAGCTTCTGGCAGCGAGAGATGGGAAGGTCAACTTTAAGAACTTTACACTTCTGGGGTTGTCTGACGAGACGATGGTTGCGCCTGTCACATGCGAGTCGTACTATCATGCTCGTGCATTACGATCGCTCATTGAGACGCTTCGTCGTAGAGGCGTTACCGGAAAGGAGGCAATTCTATGGGTGGACACCTTAGAAGTCGGACGAAAGAAAGACGGTAGGCCATCACATTAGAAGAATTACCTTGTTAATTCAGTGGCTGATTAGACTTTAGACAAGTTCATTCTAAGAGACGCAGCAGTATTGGCTGGCCTTCGGGATGACCAGTTCACCGTTGCCCCGCTTGTGGTTCAGCTCAGAAACAGACTTGTTAGTGACATATCTGGAATTGAGGCTGAAGATGCGATAGAAAAAGGTCAGTGTATCTCTTCTTCTATAATGGGCATTAGCTGATGTTATTATAATAGCACTGCCAAAGCTGTTGACGCTTAACGAAATTTGGACTTCCGATCTCGTTGAAAACCCAACAGACGTTCCAGCTCAGCGAGGGCTGCTGCTGATGAAGAAGGTCTTGGGTTGGCTAAACGAGGAATTACCGCCCGAAGTCCTCGCTATGCAGTGCCCCGGCCTTTTGTCCGCTATCATGCGAATGTCACGGAAGGTTTTGCCATCTCTACGGAAGCTACAAGGGTCACATTGGCAAGATTTATTCGTCGTGCTAGAATACTCTTTTTCGGTATGCTTCTCTAGAAATCCTTATATGCTAGCAGATCTAATGGGTAGTGTAGGCTCTATACAACAGCCTTGGAGACACGATCGCAGTTTCACTCGCGACTTTCTCTGCCTATGAAGTCGTCAAGGAGATCAAAGCAACAAACCGTGAAGACGAATTCACCAATGACGATCTTTCAAATCAATGGGATTGGTTTCTTCCAAGGCTTTACCGTATTTGGCTCAACCTCCTAACTGACATTGCAGGTGAGTCAAACTGGTCGCTACGTTGACGTCCTTTAGTACTGACAGAACCCGCAGCGTCTCTACGAAATGAAGCATTTAAGGAATACTGCGCTGCGCTCTCTCGGGCTCTCATGAACATGCCGCTGCAATATCTCGATGACCCTGTTGGCGTTGGGCCACGATTAACTGTTAGCCGGGAGGACAGAGACGAGGATGAGGACAAACGGCCGCAGTCCGAACAGCTCTACCACCTTATGGGAGCCAATACAAATGACGTCCAGGGCATCACCTTTAATCTTCTGCACCGCCGGATACCGCAGCTGCAGGAACAGGTATCGATTGATGCCGCACTTTCAAAGGATGAAATACTGGAGATCCAACTCCCAGCTGAGCTATTATCTCTGCTGCTCGATCCACCGTTTATAGAAGAGGATGCGATCCTCAACCCCACCTTGCTGGAGCCATCAGAGCTTCTGAGAATCCAAGGATACCTCTGTTCCTGGGTGCTTGTGTACGACCATTTCGTCAACTCGTCCTTCCGCATAAAGGCCTCCTACATTGAGAGCTTGAAGGCAGGTGATTACACTCAAAAGCTTCTAAACTTCGTATTTACATTTCTAGGCCATTCTCGGGCCAAGCCCGTAGATGGGAACAAGCACCCCGTCGCATCGTTTGATCCTGCGTTTTCGGCCTATCAGGCGCCAGACCTACATTACCTGAGAACGATGATGATATACGTGTATTACCTTTCGTTACGATACTCCCCATCACTGGCGAAGGGCTGGTTTAGCGATTCGAACAACCAGGTGAAAGCCACGGTTGAGCCGTTCACAGACAAGTTCATCTCGCCGCTACTAGTGGACCTTGAGCTCAAGGAAGTGGAGAAGTGGCTAGATAGCGCGGAGGACCGGCCGGAAGGGCTTTCGATCAAGATTAGCCGGACCGTACGAGAGATCACGCTGACGTATGCGGTTGATGACACGACGATGGAGATGATGGTGAAGCTGCCGGCGAGTTTCCCGCTGCAGGTGGTGGAGGTGAAGGGTGTGCGGCGGGTGGCGGTGTCGGAGAAGCAATGGAAGACGTGGTTGTTAGCCTGTCAAGCGGTGATTGCTCTTCAGGTGGGTGATTGATTGCATCTGTTTCATATTTCACTCCCCACCAGGCTATCTTGGAAGTGCGCGGCTAATCTTCTGTTTGTGTCTATCAGGGTGGTTCGATCGTTGATGGGCTGACGCTGTTCCAGAGGAACGTGAGACTGCATCTTGACGGCGTGGAGGAGTGCGCTATCTGCTATTCGATATTGGCGCAAGTGGAGCGAACGCTACCGTCCAAGGCGTGTGGGACGTGCAAGCGCAAGTTCCACGGCAGCTGTCTGATGCGGTGGTTCAAGTCGAGCAGCTCGAGTTCGTGTCCGCTGTGCAGGAGCTCGTTCCAGTTTGCGTGAGGGATTTTGTGTGTTAGAATGTATCCGCATTTGCTTGTCAAATTGCCATACGATCGGTGCCGCTGTTGAGGGGGGAGAAGGTTGTGGATGTAGGGGTCCGGATGGAAGTATCTACATGGGTGGAATTCACGGGTTTGCCTATCCTTGGCGCTTGGGTAAAGGTGGTGATAATTTAAAAGTTAATGCGGCCGCGGAGCATTTTGATTGAGACAAAGACTACTTGGGTATTATAAGTGATTGTGATGATTCAATGCGCTAGATAGATACACATCTTATATTACACGGTGGGATTCTAAAAATACGCAAAACATACTTGGTGACGTCCACCTTCTTTTTTACCTTTTGCGGTTTTCTGCATGAAGTTTGATCGAGACGATGCGGCTCGCACAAACAGAACAGGGATGCTGCAGCACCCCATTGTTGGCTGATGCCAAAGCGAAAGCAGCCGAACCGCGCTGTGGAGAGAGCGGTGACACACACAAACACAAAACACTCACCACCACCTCTACCACCAGTCGCCGGCAACAGCAACGATGGTGCTCTCCTTCATCCTCATCCAGAACCGGCAGTAAGTAGCACTCGCACCCGCACCCGCACCCGCCCCGTGCGTAGATGGCACGGTGCCTGTGGAGTTAAGCTAGTAGCTCGTAGCTCGTCATAGCTAATGCGAGGGGACGCAATCGATAGGGGCAAGACGCGGCTGGCAAAGTGGTACGCTCCGTACGATGTATTTCCACCCCAAAGCGCTGAATGAACAAATAAACATGATGCAATCCGGTAACGTCGATGGCGACTGCACTTTTCGCCTTTGACTGGTTCTTATTCTGATGCGTGGAGGCTGCTGCTGCTGTATTAGGACGATGAGAAGGTTAAGCTGAAGGGCGAGGTATGTAATCGATGGGACCCAGCTATGTTCTCTACTGCCGCTGCTAGGTTTCTATCGGTGCTGGTTGTAGTCTGACAGTCGGGATTGTGTGCAGGTCCATCGCCTCGTCGCACCGCGCGACCAGAAATACCAGTCGAATTTCGTAGAGGTAGCTCCTCCACCCATTTTATTCCATATATATGGAGCAGCAGCTGGATGGCGTTTAAGAATGGATGGATTTGACGGATTTATGGACGAACTATAGTTCCGAAACAACAAGATTGTCTATCGCCGCTACGCCGGCTTGTTCTTCTGCGTCTGCGTCGACGCCAACGACAACGAGCTGGCGTACCTGGAGGCTATCCATTTTTTCGTCGAGGTGCTCGATGCGTTCTTTGGCAATGTTTGCGAGCTGGATCTAGGTGTGTAAACCCCCCCCCCCCCTCCCCACCATTGGTATAGGAAGTGTTTACTGATGAATGCGGTTCATCTATGGCAGTGTTCAACTTTTACAAAGTTTACGCGATTCTCGACGAGGTTTTCTTGGCCGGCGAGATCGAGGAAGCGTCTAAACAGACGGTGCTAACGCGGCTGGAGCACTTGGATAAGCTGGAGTGAGGGGCCTACCTATAATTACACGATAATTACGCCCCCTCGCGTAAGATGTCATTTTCTGTTTTAAAATTGGTATAAGAATATAATATTTTATGATGAAATTACTTTTCGTTTTTCCTTTCTCCCCCCTCTATATATGAATGAATGAATGAATGCTATATATGATAACTCTAAAGAAATCGCTAAATATAAACGAGGAATGCAAATCGAAGCAAATGAAATAAACATATACTACAAACCCCTTGCTGCTCTCCTGAGGGCATCTACCCGCTCTGGCAGCGCTCGATTCGACTGGCTGAGTCGTCGCACTTCCGCCCGATTCTCCCGATGCCGTGTCCGCACACGCTCCAGTGTCTCCGGCAGTGCGTCGTCGTCATCCACTACGGCCACCGCATCCTCGTCCACCTTTTTCACAAGCAATACGGGCCTAGTAGCTTGTGCGTGTTCTTGTGGCTCCTCCGCCGGCGTCGGCGGCTTCTTTACTTCCTTCTGCTTCTCATCAAAGGAGCTGTCGACTTCGCCGCCGACGCTTATCTGGCGCACCCACTCCCTGTACGTCGGTCGTGAGAGTAAGCCCACGCGGAACTCGGCGGCCCCACGCAGCAGCTTGGTCAGATCCACTAGTTCTTCAAGCCACTCTATCACCTGCTCGAGTGCAGCAGCAGTAGCATTGTAGCTCATAAACTCGACCCGGAGTACCCGCCGCGTGTCGCCCTCTACTTCGCCGGCGCTGTTGGTGGTAGTCGCGACAGATTCCATCAGGATCTGGCGGACTCGGTTCACCATACGCAGCTGGGCCAGGCGGGCGGAGGGGAAGTACTGCGGCAATGGGAGCTTGCTTGTTAGAGCTTCGTGCACCGCGAATAGCGTGATGGTGATGGCTGCCGCCTATGCAATAGGTAGGTTAGCATCAGACGGGATCGATGGTTCTCAGAGCCAAATTCCTGGGTACTCACCACGTTCCGTCGGTATTTGTAGACGTAGACCTACGTAAGCCGGATATAGTTAGCAGGAATACTGAGAGGGGTCATTCCAGAGAAGGGCGGGCACACACATAGTAATTTTCGAGCACCGCGGAGCCAAGTTGTAGTCGAAGCTGCAGCACGTTTTCCATGCGGTCGATGATTTGGTGGAGGACGTATATTATCTATAGCCCAAAGTTAGAGATGACGAAACCGGCTCTGGAATGTGCCCAGAAGGGCTCCTCACTTCTTTGTATATCATCTTGTCGTTCGCAAAGCTACCTTTAATCCGCGGCTCTTGCGTCGATACAGTCACTACCCAAAATTTTGTCAGCACCGCCCTATTCTCGTTTGAATGGCATTGACAGCTTGCTCACTATATGCAGATGCAGCCGCGAGGGAAACTTCAGCACTCTTCCGCGCCTTGTTGAACGCTTTGACGGCCTTCTCATTCCCCAAGTCGGATATATTCGTCGTCTGGTCCACGCCAAATGCTATCGCGCTTTCCATCTCGTTGATCTTTAGCACCGCCTGGCCGACAGTCTCCACCAACATGACCCTAGCTTTCACAGGGAAGAGCACCGTCTGAACGATCAATGCCCCGGATCCGCCAATAATCATGGCGACGGCGCGCTTCAGAAAGTTGTCCAGCGCCGTTCCCGGTACTGTCCCGGGTATGTACTCGATTACAGTCCCAACCGACACCACCACCATCGAGATTGTTAACACCATGCCGGCCTTCACGTACCGGGTGTTTAGCTGCACGTAGAATGCTACCCAGAAGGCAAAGTAGAGCATAACCGCGATGACGTAAGGGTTTCCATGACCTGCACTCCATGCCGCATAACCCCACAGACTGCCGGCTATGGTTCCGACAGTCCTGTATGCAAAGATCTGGACGGACGTGCCAACGGAGTTTTCAAAGACGAGGATATAGATAATCACCACCCACACTAAATCCAGCACGTCAGTAATTCGATCTTTAACTGAAATTCCCGATCAGGAATGGGGATACTCACGGCCTCGATAATTGTAGAAGAAGAGAGAGAATTCAGGTACAAAGGCAGGCCAGCTTAAGAGCATTCCACCGATGGCAAGCTTGAGCGCATAGTGGAAGTGTCCGTCGGTCAACACCCAGTCTGCAACGTCCGCAATCCCACCTCGCAGGCGGGCGGTTAGTGCCTTCTTCTCTTCGCTTTCTTTCTTTTCCGTCTTCTTTTCGGCCTTCTTCTGTGCGGGGGCGTTGGTGCTTGTGGATGTCCTTCTGCTGTCTGCAACCTTGGGGGTATGTTCGGAATTGGCTTTCTGATCGTTCGATCCCGTGGACTTCTGATAGCGCGACACGTTCTCACGGTCACCAGAGTCCAGGGCTTCGCTTTGTTCGGAGCCGCCACTCAGCAGCCACTTTTTCGATTTGAAGTCGGGTAGGTGGAACCGCCGTTTTCCCTTGAGCGTATCATACTCCTCGACCATTTCTCTTGCCTCCTTCATCATTGTCGTGGTTGTTTGTCTAATCATGATATCAGAGAGTAGTCGGGTTGAAGGTAGCAAGGGAATCTTACGCGGCAAGTCTTAAGTTCAGGAGGAAGGAGCTGATGAGAAAGATCTCCTCGCGCGGGAGGATATCAAACTCGACTTCTTCCCGCTCACTGGCTTCTTCTGCGGCAGAGTGCAGGGCTTCCTTTGTCTTCTTGTCGAATTCCTCAAGGGCATCTTCGATGGCGCCAATAAAGACGTCGATCTCCTTGAGTGGGATGCCTGTGGGTTTCCGTGCAACGTTTTCTTTTGTTATGGGGACATCCTACAATATTCAATCCGTTCAGTACGTCCTGTTTGAGAGAACCAGGGAATCCAGGAAAACGTACGTGGGAAAACTCGATACAACTGATCAAAACGTCGACACCCTGACGTATCGCGCTTCTCAACGCAGCCAGCGGCTCATCAACCCTAGCGACTATCAGTAAAAGCATCCCTCGCTCGCTAAAATGACAATTGTACGCACTTTTCAAGTAGGTGCCGCAGGAACTCTTCGTCAGCAACCTCGGCCTCTCTTTTCGGCCGAATATTCTCAAGCTTCTCCTTGAGTGAGTTCCTCTCGCTCTCCGAGTCGTCGCTATTCTCCTCAACGTCATCTTCGCCTTCTTCGTCCGGACCCATGATGATATGCTTGGTCTCACAGGCACCTATCAATGTCTGCAGGGATGTTACGAGGGCTTCTAGCCCCTTGGAGCTTATCGGACGCAGTCTGGCGGGTGGGAGACAGGAGTAACATATTTCGAAGGAGGTTTCTTTCAGAATCGCTTTTGACGATGCGACCGCCTTGCGAAGCTTCTCCTTTGCCCCGACGAGTTTCTTCAGCGGGTCCTCTTTCTCTTCCGGCGGCTCTTCATCGGTAGAGGCGGGGTCTTCCTCCTTTGTCTTGTCGTCGCCGGGGACGGTAGCATTGGATTCATGTCGCACCACGCTTCCGTTTTCATCCTCTACGGTTTCCGTCGGGGAAACAAAAAAGTCGGTAGCGTCGTTGAGAGTTTCGAATGCGAGCTCGAGACCCTGGACGGTCACAGTAGCGACCTTGCCAGAGCTGAATTCTGGGAACACCAAGACGTTGACGAGCGTACAGGCTACAATGCCCGTTAAGAAAGGATAGAGAAAAGTCGTCGTGATCTGGTGACTGAACGTGAAGAGCGGGGTGGTCTATTCGAACAAGAGGCGTCAACGTGCTGATGTACACAGGAATGATAAAAAGTGAGTGGGTAGACGCACCATCTGGATAACAACGGTCAGGAGGAAGAGCAGCACTCCGACGAACACCTTTGGTATGGCGCTGCGCAGGTACCCGTGGATGATGAACGAGATTACGAGGATCACAGCGCGGAAAGCGTGAGCGCTCTGGACGCTATGTCGGTAGATGTGATCCGCGATGTACGAGGCGAGCGTTACCCTTTCACAGCGATTTTAGTACAAGTGCATACATGGGTGTACATTGGATATGGGAGCTATTACCATCCGCTTCCGATGAGAGAACCGGCGAGAGCGAAGACCAAAGTTTCAAGCATCGCGCCGAGGTTTCGACCGGGGTGGCCGAATCTACATTTTCCGGGTCAACACGAACTCAAACGTCACGATTCTAGTTTTTGCGGGGACATTGAGTCTAGGCTACATACACCGATGCGATGGCGGAGAGGAATACGGCCGGGCCGTACACCGACGCGATAGCGGGGACCTACGATGCAATACTATATGGTTAGTCCGAGCTGATATATACCCACATCATAAAGCGTTCTTCAATTGCAGGACTAACCAAACATGTTACCACTGCAGTCAAATAGTAGTTATTTAGCTACACCGTCTATTGAAGCCGGCGCCAGCGGCACAGGTATGTACTTTTTTTATAAAAAACTGATATAGACATACGAGCACAGGTGGTGGACAGCGAGCACTTGAAGATGTGCTGCCAGAGGTGGTCTATCATGTTGCATTTTGACAGGCAGATGTTAGCGAGTTTGACCCACGGCCACGGCCAAACGGGGAAAAAGAGCAGGGATACCTTTCTTCAAGTCGGCAATCAGCTGCTTGAGCCATGCTGCCGAGGCGGCCTTGCATCTGGCGGCCTGGATGGATACCCAGGACTTTGATTTGGATGCATCCGTTGTCTCCTTCGTTTTGGTTTCCACAGCTGGTTGGGCGGTTTGGATGTGTTGGTTTGCGGCGGATGAGGAGGACGAGGTCATGGCGATGGAGATGATATCATGGTGCACCGATTAGTCAACAACAGAGATGCCAGTGATGCCGCTTAAGGCTGCAGTACGGGAAAACGGAAGGTATAAGAGGAAGATGAAGAAGAATAAGAGGAAAAGGAGGAGCGAGAAGAATAAATGGATGAAAGGAGACAGACAGACAGACTTGCGATGGCTTATCTCGGAAGGAAGCCGCGAGCGGGAATTAACCAGAAGACGGGATATGGCATTTGGTGTAGCCAGCCCGCCAGCCAGCCAGCCAGCCAGCCCAATCGAACACCGCTTTTGCGAATTGTCCCACGCGAGAAAGAAGACTTTTTTAAAAAAGATGGATAGAAGACCCGACAAGTTTCTGCAGACACGGCAAGCCACCGGACGCACACACTCGGCCCGAGTGGACGGCCCGAGATGCAGTTTGTTTGTTTGCCCCGCCAACATTTCAATCAAACACTTCAACACTTCAACACTTCAACACACCAACACCTCAACGCATGTCTGCATCTGGATGGGCGCGCGTCCAAGTAGGAATCGAAGAGGACAAACGCCCGCCGCTGCTGCACCACATACCTAGTACATACCATCCGTCCCGCCATGTCCATACCCTTCAACCTCGACGACCTCGTCATCCCTTCGTGTAGGCCCCCCCTCATTCTCCTACTCTCTCTCTCTCTTGCCTGATCCTGTTCCTTCTACAAAAAAAACCAAGTCAACTCATAGAAGAAGAACCCTACTGAACCCAGTCTGTGTGTATATTCACAAAGTCGACGAGCTACTGCAATACGCCACCCTCCTGGTCGCCATCGTTGGGGCTCTCCTCTTCCTGCGTATCATCATGGCCCCGCCGTCGCCCGTCATCGTAAGTGAGCCAGCCACATTGCATTCCACATTCCTCAGCTCATCTCATCTCATCTTTCGGATTGGCAACAATACAAACCAAAAAAAACCATCCCATCCCACCCCACCTCTACATGTATTCCTTCGTACCCCCGCTAACGATAAGAAAAAAAAATACGTTTCTTCGTAATACAGTCCAAGCTCAAGGTATCCCTCAAGCTCTCCATCTCGCGTCTGCGGATGGTGCAGCAGAAGGAAGCCGCCATCGCAAAGGCCAACCGCCGCCACCTCGCCCAGATCATCGAGACCGGTAAATACGAGTCCGCGCGCATACGTGTCGAAATGATCATCCGCGAGGACATCCAAGTCGAGCTGCTCGAGATCCTAGAGCTCTACTGCGAGCTGCTGTTGGCCCGCATCGGGTTGATGGAGATGAAGGACGTCGATCAGGGACTGGAAGAGGCTATACAGTCCATCATCTATGCCGCTCCACGGACGGACGTCAAGGAGTTGCAGCAGGTGAGGTTGCTGCTGGCGGAGAAGTATGGGAAAGTCTATGCTCAGCAGGCGGCCGATAATGCAGAGGGGAAAGTGTCGGAGAAGGTGACGAAAAAGCTAAGGGTGGAACCGCCGAGTAAGGAGCTTGTGGAGTTGTATTTGCAGGAGATTGCAAAGGCCTACCATGTTTATTGGCCGTCGCCGGAGACCGAAAGCGATAGCACTGCCGAGCAGGGTAACGCGGGGGGCTCTGGCGCTGCTGGCGATGATGGCGATGATGATGATGATGAGCCGGGGTCTGGAGAGCTGGTGGAGGTGCCGTCGGGGCCTTTGCTGGAAGAGCCGTTGGCTGTTGCTGAGGAGGAGCTATCTCATGCTACCCCACCAAGGAAGATAAACCTTGGCCCGAAGAGTCCCATCGCCATCGCTCCGGCTAGTCCCACGTCTGAGAACATCCGGCCCCACGTCAAGTTGCCCGATAGGCCGGTACCGAAGCCTGCTCCGTCGGGGCCGCCTGTGACACCGCAGAAACGACCCGTGCAAACTCCCGTGATAAAGAAGCCGCCGCCGCCAAAGGGGGCCGATGTCGATCAAGATTTGTTGGCGCGGTTTGCCGCCCTCAAGTCGCCGCCCAAGGATTGAAGGCTCGATCCTATATGCTCTCTTTCTCACTCTTTGGATTCAGCGGTTTGCTTGTTCTTTTACTTTCTCCGGGGTAATCGGTATTACTCTAGTATCCATCTATGCACAGCGATATCCATGGTACCTTTTCGCAACTTTGTACTCCAACATTGCTGTTTACCCGTATCCATCTACTAATACACACGTCGTACAAATACAATCAAGCAAAAAGAGCAACCTTCCATCGTCTACGCTGAAAATACAGTTCTACTAGCTACTGGGGCTCTTCTTTGCCGTCCGCCACTTCTTAATCTTCTCCCGTAAATACTGCCACGTCTTGACCCACCCGGTCGTAAGCAATCCCTTCAAACTCTGGCTGGTGCTCGGCCAGCCAATCGTGTGGCGGATCACTGCGTGCACTTCCTTCCGTATCCCCGCCAAGTCCTCTGCGATCCGCTGCTCAAATTTCCCACCCATCCGCCCTTCTAACCGCTCTTGCTCCTCCGAACCCACCAGCTTTTCGTACTCCAGCTGTGATATCTGCCACTTCTTCTGGTATTGAAAGTACAATCGCTTGCGGAAGACTTTTGGAAGCCGTCTCACCATGTTGCCCCGCCGCACGGGGTCCATGTCCTGCAGCAGAACCGCGTCTTTAGGGACTGTGGTCTTGGGGTCGCTCTTGAAAACCAAGTTGGGTAGCGTCTCCACTAGCGGAGAGTAGAGCCGCCGGAAGTTGGGCAGTTGGTTGGCGACAATGTTGGCCACTTTGTGCGGATTCTCCGTGAAGAGATTCATGCGCGGGTCGCCCATGTACGAGATACCCGCGATGGTGTGGTAGAGCTGCTGCTCCGTGAACTGCTCAGGCAGCAGCAGGAGAGCGACTCGTAGCGCGGAGAGTAGATTCGCCTGGTTGGCGAGTCGGACCCGGCCGTCGTCACGCAATATTTTTACCTGCTTCCGGTCAGCATTTCAAAGTTGTACAACATGAGAGAGAGAGCAGATTTGGGCGGCGAACCGGCTTGTGCATCCGTCCTGCGAGGTAGAGAGTCTCCCAGTCCGCGAGGTCCCGGCAGAAGGTGTCTAGGTTGACTACACCGTACTTGATCATCTATACCAGCGTTAGCACGCCAAAGGATCTGTAAATACCACGCCACGGTGACCCAAATCATACCATCCCGTTCAACTCCACGTAGGTATTGAAATACACGCCCGCCCCAAACCCGTCCTGCACCCTTGCAACAACACCACTGCCCAGCCGTCCAAGAAAGCTGTAGTGGTCGCGATGTTCCGTCAGGTTCAGGCTGTGCCAATGCTGGGTATACGTCACGCCAAATATCAGGTCGATCATCGGTTTCTCTTCTGCCTTGGACGACGAGGTGCCCTGCGAGAATACCCCGGAGCCGTAGGCAAAAGCGTAGCGGATGGGTGCCTTGAATTGCCAAAGCAACTGCCGGAGAGATTGCCGTAGCTCTTCGTTAATGTACATGTACTGGTTTGTGCCGAAGGCCTGCGGGAGGGAGTGATATTGCGATGTGTCATAGTCGGGTTCTTGCTGGGTGTCATAGTGGAAGGGTGAGGATTGGCTTGTGCCGGGCTCCTGTGCGATAGATGGTGGTGGAGATGGCGACGGAGCTTTGGGAGGTGAAGATGGAGGGGGGCCATTGTTTGATGGTTGGGTGCGAGGAGAGACGTCCTGTTGGCGGGTAACGGTCGAGGAGAGGAAGCGGACGGGATTGAGGCGTCGTGGGTGTTGCAGCTTTTTCTTTTCGCTGGTGTCAGACGAAGGCCGGCTGAGGGCGACACAGCCGGGCGCAGGGACGAGCAGACCGTAGCGTAAAACAAAGGCAGCGAGTAGTCGCGCAGCAGGGCTGGCGGTCGCGGTCGCGGTGCCTAACGCCATGTTGTGAACTCGTCAAAGTGGATATCACAAGCGGTGGTGCCGGAAGTCGGGCGGAATAGCTGTTTTGGCGGGGTACAGTGGTGAGAGCACAGCCCGGCTATATAAACCGCATCTGCTGCACTGGACGTGCTTGCGATTCAACGCAGCCCCGGCATAGTGCCAATTGATGGAAGTCGTGGTACGTGTATTCGATGTCGATGGCAATGGCGATGTCGTTGGAGGATGGTGGTTGGTTATGACGTTAGCAGGTTCCACGGTTCGGCTAATGCTTCCGCCCGCAGTTCGTGGTGGTACCTGCATACCGATGCTTAAGTAATCGCTGGTTTTTACTACTATCTTGTACTCGATTGTATTTTCTTTTACAGCGTCTGGTCCAATTGAAAACAAAAATTACGTTCCTAATAATGTACAGCTCCCCTCCCCCCCATCCACTTATGTACCTGAAGATAGCAGGATGTAAGATACACGGCCCCTTCAACGGCGATTTTCTGCGCAACGGCGAGAATACGACCCAAGCAAAATATCAAAGGGGAAAAAAAAAAGAAAATGGAATAAAAAGTAAAAAGGCTTCGATAAAGTGGTATCTTTGAGAATTGAATGTTCAAGCTGTACAAAGGAAATGAATGAGTGAAGGAGGAGACGGAGAATTTGCAACGGTGGAAGAAGTAGTAGGTAATGCATGTAATGTTAATAGGAATTACGAATACTGTGATAGATAAGAGCATATTCTTTATCGTAACGCATCAAACCACGCCATTGTTCATGGGCCCAATGCTTCTTGCGCGGTCGTCTTGTACCCTGGGACCCATCTCCAGTATGAGATTGAAGAAAAGGAAGAGAAAGATAAAATATAAAAGAGGCCCCCGGGTCATAAAATTGTGATTGAAGAAAAGAAAAACAAGATACTTCTAGCATTCACCATGATAAAAAGGCCATACCAGATAGGGGACAAAGTCCGGAGAAACGAGATAGTGGGAGCACATTGGCACTGTGCTTGGCCATTGATACGCGCCCACTCATCTCGAGATCAAATCAAAAGCGCGACCTGAGACGGGATGGAAAGCGAAGTAACAAAAGCTCGTCCAGGATTAAAAAGTAATTGCTATTGTCGTGATATACCAAGATAATGACATCAATATAAGAAGAGGAGAAAAGTAAGGAGAAAGGAAAAAAAAAAAGAAAGGAAAAAAAAAGGTGATCTGATGGGGCATCATGTGTCGGGTTTCAGGGCGGGAAATTCCATCCCGTTGCAACCTGATGCAGAGCCAACCAGCCCAAGAAGGAAAGAGATTGTAGAAGATAAAATAAAGAACCGATAAGGCAAAAGCAAATAAACTCCGTGAGACTCCCAAATCAAATATTTGTAGGCAGATCGAAAAAGTAGATCTGCCGATAAAAGGATAGTTGGGTTGTCCGAAGCTTATCTACAACGCCATAACAGCGTGAGCGATTGCCGCCAACCCAAGAACAAAAATGCTGGGTGCAACCATCGATGCTGCGCCCTTCAGGTCACTGGGCGATGGCGACGGCATAACGACAGTCGAGGACGCAGCATCGGTGTACATCGAAGCGTCCGCTGTCACGTTCGAGACACCCTGGTTGACGGGAGTCAGGGTCGGGGTGTAGTGGCGAGTTGTGGTGCTACGATACTTGAACACTGCGGGCGAAAAATGTGTCGAATTGTGGTGAGTTGAAGTGGACTCCGTGGTGGTAGTGGTGGTAGTAGTGGTGGTGGTAGTGGTGGTGGTTGTTGACGTTGTAGTTGAGGATGTAGTGGTGGTGGTAGTGGTGGTGGTCGTCGTGGAAGTTGAAGTCTCAGAGGTAGTGGTTGGGGGCTCCGACGTTGTCGTCGGTGGTTGTGTCGAAGATGGCGGCTGGGTTGAGGAAGATACAGCCTGAACGACGATGGGACCGCCCGCATTGTCACTCTGCCCAGCAGGGAAAGTTACCAAGACCGCCTTGGAGCCCTTAGGAGCGGTGACGACGCAGAAGTTACCGCCACCAGCGCCGCCGGTAGAAGAGCCGCCGTCGCCAGAGTTGACAGAGTTGACATCATCAACGGCAGGGTCGATTACGCAGGGAAGCCCATTGCACTGTCCTGGAGGATCGCACTCGATCTTAACACCGAACTTTGGGCGGACGTTCCTGAACGGAGTCGTGGGCTCCAAGTAGATTGGGTTCCAACCAATCTTCGTAAACGTGTTTCCGTCGTCGTCAATATTGGCACCTGCGACGTACGGAGCCCAGTTTCCATATGGATTAGAGGTCGAACCCCAGACGCAGCCTTCCTCAGCAGAAATACCAGGAGGGTTGACGTAGTAGCTGGTGAAATTGTCAGCGTGAAAGTCAAAAAACGAAAGAAAAAGAAAAATTCAGACTTACTGAGCAGCCGTTTTACACCAGTATTCAGTGCCGGGGACAGCCAGAGTAACGGTCGAGCCGGGCGCGACAACGGAGGGAATCAGCATGTCTTCTCTGCCTGGGAGCACAGTTTGGCAGATAGCGACGGACTGAGAACATTGGTTCTGGGCGAGGAAAGTTCCATGGCCTTCGTAGCAGAACGGCTTATCCGGAAAGGGAACGGATACTTGTCCGTCCATGCCGCAGTGCAGTCCACCATTCTAAAAAGAGTATATATAGTCAGCAACCGAATGTTTAACGCAAGGTACGCGAGGTAGGTACGTATGCATGTACGAAAACGTCACATTAAGCAAGGGGAATCTACGATGCAAGGAGGCACTAATACTAACCATGGATATGGGATAGGTATAGGAAGTGGCCGCTGTATCCCACTGACCCATCAGATAACCTGGAGGGCAGGCGTAGGGACAGTACATGCCGCGCATGCATGGCTGATCTGGAGGCAGCGCCCATCCACCGTTCATCTTGTCGCTGGCGACGGCGACCATGAGGCCTTTGTTGGGAAAGGAGCAACCTGATTGCCGCTTGTCGAGCTTTTGTTCGTTGTGGGCATGTTGCTGTTCATGCTTCTTCTGGTGGGAATGAGCGTGTCGGCGAGTGAAGTCGGAGGGAGCAGCGACTTCGGAGGCCAGGACGGCAGGGAGAGCGATGGCGGTCAACAGACCGCCCTTAACGAGGGTCGAAGCTTCGAGGAAACGCATTTTGGATAATAATGTTTCGAAAATGATATCTGGCAAGGGAACGATCGAGTTCCGATGTCTAATTGCTAGAATTTGATTTTTGAATCGATTGAATGAATTCGGGAGAATTCGGGGAGGGTTAATTCCACATGAATGCGCGCGCGCTGAGCCCGGGAAGGATGTTGGAGATGGAAGATGACGATGATGATGAGGGGAAGGAGCGTGCGGTGACCTGTCGACGAAGGAGTGAAGCCGAACTGGTGCACCAAAGACAGACAGCGAGACAGCGAGAAACAACTGAACGACGAACGAACAACAGAAGGAAGGAAAGGGAGGGAAAGAAAGGGAAGGGAAAAAGGATAGGACAGCCACCAGCAGATTAGTTGGGGCAGCAGTTAGGGCACAATAAACGTCTGACTAAAGGAAAAAGAAAAGAGAACACGAAGAGAGAGCGAGAGAGAGGCAGCGCTGAGAGAGTCGAAGGGGAAACCGCCCAGATAAAATAAATTAATTAAGGACGAGCGCAAATTTGGGCCGGTTGACTGAGAGCCCAAAGAAGCAATTAGCGGTAGCTGCAGCTGCCAATCGCTGGATTGGATGGGAAGGAGAGACGAAATTAATTACTTGCACTCCACTTCGAGAGCAAAAGAAATTATAATAATAATAATTATCATTAATAATCATAATCATAATAATAATAATAATAATCAATCTCGACGACTGGCCGTCGCACCACCACCTCAGCTTGCATGACCGGCGACAAGGGGATCCCATTGGAGACGTCCCGCGTCTGGGAGTCAGTCGACCGTCGACGGTGCCTGATATGATCGATGCTGCTACTGCTGCTGCTGCTGCATGTGCAGAAAGACAACAGTTGATAGACGCATCGTCCATTCTCCTCCGGGCGATTGCGCATGCACCGGGTACAAGGGGTAAAATGCTGTCAATCCAATCAACCGAAATTTCAATTTGCTTGAGACACACACCAACGGGGAAGGTCGCCCTGCCAGAATGAGGGCCTTTATCTCTCTCACTCGCTCCGAAAGTAGCCTCTCAATTGATAGGAATTAACGAGCTTCCAACATTATTATATTAACACCAGCAAAGCATATTTCCCGCCCGGTCAATCTTCATACCTCGAGATCTTATTTCCTCTCTCCGTCCCGCTTGGGATGGTGTGCGCTGCGCAATTCTGCGAGAAAACCCTGCCTGCCTGCCTGCCTGCCCCCAAAACACAAATACGAGCGAGCGGCCATCCCTGTTTCTCCATCACGTGATTCGAGACCACATCAATCTTCGAACGCGCGACGGCTGCGACGCCAACCAACCAAACATTCTGCGCTCCAATTCGACGACGGAACTCGGAATCGGAAAATCCTCTCTGCATGCACGCCGGAAGATAAGAAAGTTCAGAAAACCCCATCTTGCTCCCGGAAAATTACACTCCGCCAAATGTCTCCTCGCCGTGATGGCGATGACGACCGATTGGCGCTGCTTGCTGCCGCTCCCGACGCCGACGAAATTCCCGACGCTGCCGCCCACGGCAACATTGACGATATTACCCTTCATGATGCCCACGCCGTCAATGCCGTCCGTATCGAAAACCGTTATGGCGGCCGCCAGTTCACGCTCCGCGGTTTAGCTGTCGGCTGCTTTGTCGGCACCCTCCTCAACGCTGTCAATGTCTACTTTGGCCTGCAGAGTAAGCCTGCTCTATCAATCGCGAAAAAAAAAAATTTTTGGAAAAAGAAAGAAAGAAGAAAGAATGCACACCATCCATTGGTGATGACATCGCAAAAACTAAAGAACCATAAGGCTAAACCCTAATTGCGTAACCGTGTCGTGACTGTGGCTGCTCGTGTACAGCTGGTTGGATCAGTCTGATGTCCATGCCCGCTGCCCTTCTGTCCTTCGTCATCTTCCAGGCCTCCTCGCGATGTACAAGCCATCCATTTCGGGAAAAGGAAAACGGTGTGTTCTTCCTTCTTCCTCCGTATCCATATAAAAATATCTGGTGCGCTCGGTTTCTGACACGATGATTCCTGGTGGCGGTGGCGGTCTTTGTTGTATATTTGCACCTGTAGTCTTTGTCCAAACCGTCGCAGTCGCCGTCGGATCCATGCCTCTGTCCGCCGCCGTTATCAGCGTAGTACCTGCCATTGAAAAGCTGCTGGACCCCTCCGAAGATGGCCCCGTGCGCCTGAATCTGCTCTCTCTGATCCTGTGGAGCCTCGGCCTCGCCTTCTTTGGAGTTATATTCTCGGTGCCGCTGCGCAAGCAGCTCATCGTTCGCGAGAAATTAAAGTTCCCCAGCGGCACTGCCACCGCGACCATGATTACGATTTTACATAAGGGACAGGCGCAGGCCGGCATGAGCGAATCTCGGCGAGATTACCCTGCCGAAGAGGGAAGGTCGCGGGCATTTACGACCGAACTGGGATCCGACGGTGTAACCCAGGACGACTGGCGATCCCAGACAAAGATGTTAAGCATCGCATTCGGTATCTCGGCCGGATATGTACGTGGATGTCTTTAAAATTATTCCCTCGTGTGCTGAGACAAGTGCGGGCCGGATTTTTGACTGACGGGTGGTTTTTCTGTTTAACTTTGTTTGGCATGTCGTTATCGACAACAGACGCTCCTGACATTTTTTGCTCCAGTGTTGCGGAATCTACCCGTCTTTGGGCAATATGCCGCCCAGACTTGGTTGTGGGCGCTGAACCCGTCGCCAGCGTACATTGGGCAGGGGATAATTATGGGCCAGTCGACCACCCTAGCAATGTTGTTTGGTGCCATTTTAGGGTATACTTCACACACATATTTAGAATGTTATTTGAACGTTGGTGGGCTAATTTGTTCGCGCATACGTAAAGCTGGGGTGTGCTGTCGCCAGTAGCGAAAAAGATGGGATGGGCGCCGGGGGATGTTAAGGACTGGAAGAGCGGTAGTCGAGGGTGGATAATATGGATCAGTTTGGCCATCATGTTGGCCGATAGCGTCGTCTCGCTGTCCATGCTCGCTGGGAGCACGTTGATGCCGCTGATCAAAAAGTATGCTCGCCGGACACGTGCGCCAAGGTTTTCCGCTGTTCCGACGGCGGAAGATGGTGGCAGTCACGAGGGTGAGGATGATGGTGACGACGAAGAAGAGAATGAGGACGAGGATGCGCCGACGGCGGAGCAGATTGGAATTCGGACGTTCCTCGTTGCACTCTTACTATCGACGGTGCTATGCATTGTGACGGTTTATTACTGCTTCCCGCAGGTTCCAATATACCTTACCGTTGTCGCGCTGTGCGTAGCATTCGTGCTGTCGGTGATGGCGGCCAGGGCACTGGGCCAAACCGACCTGAATCCGGTGTCGGGGATAAGTATGTCCTATTGTGTCCTACTTGAATTCTATTATGCACGGGTAGTATCCACGTCTCCAAGGGTACATGGTGGCTAACGCAGAGTGCCATATTTGAATATAGGCAAAATCGCACAGCTCTTCTTCGCACTAATCGTGTCCAAGGGCTCCTCATCGGCGGTGGTGATCAACCTCGTGGCGGGCGCCATTTCCGAAGCAGCAGGTAACCAGGCTGGTGATATCTTGCAGGATCTGAAGACCTCGCATCTGCTGCAGGCGTCGCCCAAAGCGCAGTTCTACGGCCAGTTGATCGGAGCGGCGTGGGGGGCAGTGGTGTCCAGCGTCCTGTATCGGCTGTACGATAGGGTGTACACAATCCCTAGCAGGATGTTTGAGATGCCGGCTGCTATCGTCTGGGTTGACTGCTCTCGATTGCTGTATGGCGAGGGTTTACCGGCGTATGCGAAGGAGTTTTGTGTGGCGTTTGGGTTGGTGTTTGCGGCTGTCACGGCGGTCAAGACGGCGAAGGGGACAGCAAAGGGGAGGTTAGCGGGGTGGCTGCCGGGGGGGATAGCGGTAGCGATTGGAATGTACAATACACCGTCGTTTACGCTGGCGCGAGTGATTGGAGGGGTAGTAGAGGGGTGGTGGCGGCGACGGGCGAGCGGGGGAGCCGAGAAGGAGGTGAAGAAAAGGGAGACGGAGCTGATATTGGTTGCTTCCGGGGCGATTATCGGGGAGGGGATCGCGAGCTTGGTGAATCTGGCGCTGACGGTGATGACAAAGTAGTATTTCGGTATGATTATTTTTTGTCTGATATATTCGCGCGCGAAGGCATGAAGCGTAGGTACGATAGATTATGATTATTATTTTATTATTTTATTATTATTTTATTTTTTTTCAGTATATTAACTGAGAGAGCTTGGAGTATAAACTTCAAGAGGGTGCAGCGCAGCGCGTTGGGGTGGAATGCGCGCGATGCACAATGCACAATGCATGCAGCAGCAGCCAGCTGGAGCAGGGCGGCGGGTTCGCCGGTACCTGCATCCGCCCGGTGCAGTCACGTGATCGTGTAGTCGTCAAGAAGGCACTTACCTAAGCAGGTACCTACTTAAGGAGGTACTTACCTAGGTACTCAGCTAGCCCGTCGATGATGCTCAAAGCAGCATCTCCAAAGCAAAGTATGTGCGCTGGGCTCCGCTCTTATCGATAACCGCTATCAATAGTGCCAAGACGAGCCTCTGATCGACGACAAAGATGTCTCTGATTCTGCACGCTCCCCAACACAGCCAGCCAATTCCGCCCCGGTACCCCGGTTAGTCAGCGCCGCCGGCTAAGCTCCGCTCCTACCATCTCAAACACACAGACGCAACAACAACACCAACGCCTGCCAGTCCCCGGCGACGGCATCTCCTTTTTCCTTTTAGCCTCCTCCTCCTCCTGCTCCTCCGTCGTCTATACGCTTCTCCCTCGCTCACTCCATCGCTGCTTCCTGCCTATCCATCTCCACGAACCCCGTCTGCACCTCCCGCTCTTTTCGCTGGCGACTGCTGATTCCCTTCCGCCTTTCAACGCCCCTCCCCCAGGCAGGGAAGCAGGTGCTCTCCTGCCCTGTCGGCTCCAATGGACGGGAGTGAGAACAAACTTATCCAAACGCTTCTCGAGCGCCTAGCAGCCAAGGTCGGTCGGCCGGCTCTTTCCACCTCCCCTTCCCCGCCTCTCGATGCATGCTTTTGCTGCTGTGCTAACCTTCATTCTCATCTAATCTCTAGCTCCCAAATCGCTCTGGCGACGAGCTCGAGGATCTCCGACGCGATGAAATCGTCTCGCTCTCCCAAGGCACCCTTGTCAGCCTTTCTAAAACCCACGTCGAGGCCGTCGCCACAGAGCTCGTCACTCTCATTGATAATATAACACCTGTTCGTTCCCGCTCGTCCATTCGTTCACGGGAAGAGCTAGAGCTTCCGGCTGATGCGCACATCTAACCTTACTTCTACATAGCTCGACTCATCCCGTCCCAAGCCCCCGCTAGTTCTCCTATCGCAAACCTTTCTCGTCGAACTCCTAGCCGACTGCCTGAATGCCCATTGGGACTCCGTCAACGAAGACGACGATGACGATGACGATGACGACGACGAAGATGATGACGACGACGACGACGACCACTACAATAATAATAATCACAATCACGACCAGCACTGGGACACTCCCCGAGTGTCGCCGCTCACCGCGCGCAAAATTCGCCGGATACCGCCGACACCGCTCGATGACCCGCTCGCCCGCATCCTTCTTGACCTCGTGCTACGACTATCGCCAAGCCCAATCGCTACCGACGAACAAATCACATCACCCTCGCAACAAAACACCACCACAAAGAATGGCGGGCCAGGAGCCTCGTCGGATGAAGTGGGCTTCGTCTCACGGGCCAGTGATCTCGACAAGGCTGTGTATGCTATAATGGAGTACCTAAGCGCCTCTAACTGGGCGCTTGTTTTCCAGATGCTCCAGAGAGTTCTCAAGGGACTTAGACACGCAAACTCGGATGACTACGATGCTAACGGCATACAGCTGCTCGCACACGTCTGGATCAACTCCAAACAGTTATCCTCGATACTGTCTGACATTTGCCCAGCGTTTTACTATCTCAAGAAACCTCACCAACTGCTAATCGCCCAGCTCCTGCCCGAGGCCATTCTCAAGTGGATCGATACCCACCCGCAGGAATTCGTGAATCAGCATATCGGCCAACGCAGGCTGGAGGGTAATGCTGATGTTTTATTTGACATCGCGAACAACATGGCGGATTCAATGAAGAAGAAACCTGGGTTTTGGCCCATGCAGACAGCGCTGCTGCTGCTTGTTCCCGAAGTCTTCCTCGCAGCGATGCTCGGTGAGACGAACAGGAATGCAAACGCGAAACGAGTCTTGTTCTTGGAGAATCTTAGGAAAACCCTGAGACAGAGACATGCTGACATTGCGGCTTCCTGTCTCGTTACGATCTGTCGCGCCGCGAGTTATTTCGATACCCACTCGGAAATCGCCATCCTCAGTTTCGCGCTCGACATACAGAACGAGATGAAGGAGGAGATATTTAAGAAGAAGTTTGATGAGGATACGGCATTGGACAAAGACATTATGATCAAGGCGTTTGTTTCGCTTTGCCACTTGTCGAAAGAGCAGGTCGTCGACAACCTAGTCCCTCGATTGTTGGATCGGGGCTCTCATCTGTCGTACAAGGTTGTTGTGTTCACCGGAGCGGCGATAATAGCGTCGCAGGATCGGAACAACAGCTTTGTTTCGCTCTACCAGGCCATATCGCCGGATGTTCGGGACTTTCTCTACACCATTGGGAACGCGAAGCGAAATAATGCGGGCAACGGGGTCAGCCGCAGAACGGAGAACCAGTCGTCCGAGAGTTTGTTGTCGACGGAGTTACTTCATCAGATACTCGAGCTTTTGAAGATCCGACCAAACCTCTTATTCGAAGGAGCATCCAAGGAGGAGAGCAGCATGTTTTTCGAGAAGACCCTGTGCTGCATTCTAAATTGCGCTTCGGAGGATGACTCGCTGATACAAAAGCTGTCCACCGAGTTCGCAAGAAGGCTGATATCGAGGGAAACGACGTCGCTCAGCCCTGGCCACATTAGTACGAAAACAGAGGCTGAAGTTCAAATTGAGTCGTGGAAGGGGGCGTCTGCGACTCTCGTCACATTTTCGCGAAAGTTACTCGACTACGACCTGAGCGATCCTACTCTGAAGGTCATGCTTGGGTTGGTCAGAGATTATATGGAAATCAGACTGCAGTTCCTCAAGTCAATGAAAGTGCTGATGGAGGCTGGTGCCGATGTGGCGGAGAGGCAGATCGCTGGAATTAGCTTGGAGGTTTCTTTCCTGGTGCTTCTGTGTTCTAGCGATCTGGACATCTGCTCCCTCATCACCAGTGCCATCAACATTCTCTGTGAGGAAGGGCGGCTAACTGAAAACATGGAGGACCTGGAACGATCTGGGCTGAGTTTGATGAAGAATTATGCTGTATACTCGGAGCTATCGTCACCGAACTTCCGCATGACCGGCCCCGTGGCCTTCCAGAAGCGGCTGAGGAAGCTGCTTGTGCGCATGATGCGGCCAACAGCTGGTATCCTCACGGCCTGGGAGGCGGTGTTTACAAAGTGGAAGACCCTTTGCAAGGTTGTTGTGAGCGGGTCGCCATCAAGACAGGCAGTGGTGGATGAGCGAACGCTCGTCGAGTGGAGAAATTACTCGGGCTTCCTAGCTGCGCTCGGTGGCTGCTGTATATCTCCTCCACCGCAGGAGATCCGTCTAGACGATGCGTCGATAGCAGGGCTAAGATGGATTGACCGCATGGCTCCGGACGGCGACCCGTACTCTCTCTTGGAGCGATTCATGCGACAGTGCCTCCAGCTGTTGGTGTGCAGTTCGCTGAACGTCCGAGAAGCTATCCGCGAGGTCTTGGGGTCCGAGATGAACCCGCGGTTGTATGTCTCATTCTTCAGGTCGTTGGAGGTTGAGCTGAACAGCGTGTTTGAGAGCAATGCCAATGCGATTGCGCAGTCTGCGGATGGCAAATTGTTGTTTGCCGAGCAGTCGACGTCCTTGCTGCGTGCAATTATTGATAGAGTCGAGGATACGCAGGAGAGTATGATTGCGATCGATTTTGGAGCGCTGACACTCCTTCTAGCCAAGTTTTTGCACGGCTTGAAGGATGACGCGTCAACACTGAGGGCTAAAGTGAAGATGTGCCAGCTTGTTGAGGTTGTCGCGCGGAAGAAGGATCTGTTAGACCTCAGGCAGGATATCCGGGTTCGGAACAGTCTGCTGCAGATTCTGGTGGACTGGATGACCCGGGTGGGCAAGGTGAGTTCCGACTGCCGTGGGAAACAAGGGCGAGCATCTGGAAGGCTAATTCTTCTCATTTTTCTTTTTTAATTAGTCGGAGCCAACGGTAGGTAATTCCGCAGCTCGTCGGGATGAAATTAGTCGTCTTCAGAAGGACCTGGATCGGGCAGCACTCAAGGCTCTAGTCAATCTTTTGGCTCGCCTTCCCCTGCAGCCAACGGAAAGCCATGATGCGGACGCTTTAGATGCGAAATCGCAGCTCTTCTGCAACTATTTTACGACTTTTTTGAATCTGCTAGAGAGCAGCCAACATGAAGCTGAGCGTCGGAGGGATCAGTCTGCTGTGTCTTTGACACGAGATGAGTCCTCGTCTACCCTGGAGCTTGCCATTCTTGCGTTATCAAACCTGCTGAGTGCCAATGTCGACGTTGGTCTCAAGTTTTCACTTGAGATAGGATATCACGAGAATCTTGAGATCAGAACGGCGTTCATGCATGTTCTCACGAATATCTTGACGCAGGGTACGGAATTCTCTTCGCTGGGCGATTCAGCTATTGGTGAAAAGTACGAACGAATGATCGGACTGCTCGTCAACAACTTTAAATTCGTTCTGGCCCTCTGCCATAGCTGTCCGACTAGCGAGATCGATGAGATTGCGTTTGCACTGCTCAATATATTCGACTCTAAGGGACTTGGGCTGACGCTTCTTAAGGAGCTCATTGAGCAGGAGGTAGCAAATACTGGTAACCTATCCCCCTTGTGACAATGAGTTGTTGAAGACCAAAGATCTAACTATATATTAGAAAGCGAATCGGAATTGCTAAGACGAAACTGCGTCGCGACCAAGATGCTTTCAGTCTTCGCCAAGTGGAAAGGAGCACAGTATCTTCGCACAACCCTGCAGAAGCTCCTTGAGCGGCTGATAAGGACATCTGACGAGTTAGACCTAGAGCTCGATCCGGCGAGAACATCTTCCGCCGAGGAGCTTCAACGCAATGCGCAGCGACTACGCTACGTTACCAATATGTTTATTGATGAGATTTGCAAGAGCTTTGATCAAGTACAAGTGCCCGCATCCTTCCGCTACATCTGCCACACGATCACCACAGCCGTCACCACCAGGTTTCCGGAAGCCAAGTTTACGGCTGTTGGCGCCTTTATCTTTCTTCGTTTCTTTTGTCCTGCCATCGTTGCGCCCGACTCGGAGGGTCTAGTCAAGTCCATTCCGAAGCGAGGGATACGGCGGGGTCTTCTTTTGATTGCTAAAGTTGTACAAAATCTAGCAAATAATGTTCTTTTCGGTGCGAAAGAGCCTTACATGATACCCCTTAATGATTTTTTGACCGCGAATATCTATCGGGTCACACAGTTTTTGCGTAATATTTCGGTGAGCTGCCACCTATCAGTACCTCTCTCTCTCTCTTCTTTTATATGCGAGCTAACGCGTGCACAGAGTCCTATTGATATTCCTGATCAAGCGGCTGCTGTGGAAGTATTTGATTTTGGCAGCTGCATAGCTTTACATCGATTCATGTACGATCACTGGGAAGTCGTGCGGCAGAGGTTGCTGCACCCGCGAATCACGAGTCCCGGGACCCTGAACAATGTCGCGCCCAAGTATACTGCGAATGATCTCAAGGAGCCGATCGCCGAGTTTTCGGCCTTGATACCTACACTGGGGGCGCCACCGCTGGACTTTTCCTGGACGCGGCCTCAGTTGCAGGCGACGATACAGCCGTCGTACTACCGGTTCCAGCAGTTTATGTTGCGGAATTCCGGGAGAAGCGTGGAACCTATCACGTCTTTACGTATTGTTTACGACGGCGGCGAGTCGAAGGTGGGTAGTTCAATAACGATAATATACGTCTGTATCATTGCTAACCGGGTTTATAAGGATGGAATGCCGGTTATTTGTGTAATCCTTCGCAATATTAATGCGGAAACGATTGATCTTGAACTATTGATATATTGTTATTTAAAGGTAGGAGCGACGGCAGGGTCGTAGGTTAGTGACCGTATTGCATATGGATACTGACTGTACTATAGATAGCGAGTCGCATGTGGAGTAAGCCATTCGGCCTGCTTATCGACGCAACGTCTTATACTATAGGCAACGAGCTCCCCGATGACATCCCGAAGAGACTCGACGCTTTAAGTCCGCCAGAAATGATTGCAAATCTGAAGCGGTTCTATGTCTACAATATGAATAGCACCTACAGGAAGTTCTTCAGGCGATTGGTGAGACACGCGTACAAGGATGAAGCGAGTGGATTCCATCCTAAGAATGTAGAGTACATCTTGTTGGGCAACCTAAGTGAGCTCGAGAGACATTTCCATCTTCCTTCGCTTCATCTACCCAAGGATACGATGTCGCTCGTCGCGGACTCGAGATTTGTGTTCCAGCCGGTGACGCGTTTGTCCAAGACTAAAGGCCGGATAGACGTGGTGATCAAGGTGGGGACGCAGTACATACAGATCACGACTACTAGGAAGCAGGATATCGTACCTGGGTTGCGAATGCAGGCTATTGTGAATGATATATTTTCGCTCTCGGAAATTGAAGAGGCTACTGCATCTTTTCACACGGAAGAAGAGAATGCGTTTGGCATCAAGACGGAGAATGGCAAGGTCGCCATGTTTTTCTCCAGTCCAAGGCGGGTAGATGTCCTGCAGAGCATCAAGGCGGCCAAGGCCAAATCAATGAAGGACAACAAGCCAATGCCGCTGAGTGAACGAGTCATCCGACCAGAGGATGTTCCTGGAACGCTGCTCAACATTGCGCTTATGAACATGGGCAGTGCAGATCAAGCGTTACGGATTGCAGCTTACAACTTGCTTTGCGCGCTGTGCCAAACGTTCAGATTCAACGTCGATAGACAATTTGTTAGCGCCAAGGGGCTCAGCATACCAGCCGATTCGCTCAATCTGATAGTTGGGGTGAGCGAAAAGTTGGCTGTGAGTGAACCCCAGCTGACGTTTGATTTCCTAACGGAATTCTTTGTGGGATGGCTCAAGTCACCGCTACAGCAAAGGCCAGTCAGCATTATGTATATGGCGCCGTGGTTGGTCAATTTGCACTCGCAGGTGCTTGCGCTAGACGGCGATAGCGAAAAAGGTAAAGAGAGGCTTGCGGGTATCGCTCGGAAATTGATTGAGATTACGGTCAATGAAACAACGCTATACACCAACTTCCAGCAAAACGCGTGGTCGGTAATCAGCAGGGACGAGAGCCTTCTAGAGGTCTTCTTTGAGGAACTGATCAGGAGCGCTATCAACTTCGGTTTCGGCTCCGCTGAGGCGGAGGTTGTCGGATCCATCGCTGCATCATTTGGGACGTTGACCATGCGCGGGAAGATTATTGCAAGAGTTCGGAAGGCACTGAACCGGACGTCGTTGAGGCCTACAAGGCATCTCAAAGATAATGCTATATGGAAGGAGCTGTGCGTTCTGCTGCGTATATGTCTCGCGATATCCTTTGACAGCCGGGCGCAGGCGCAGATGTTCCTGCCTGAGCTGTTCCACATTATTACGATGGTAGTCAACTGTGGGAGCACAAACGTCCGAACAACGGTGCACAGTCTGCTTATTAATACAGTGCACTCGATATGCACGTCCTTCCCGCTCGATGACGAGAACCTCAGTAAATTGAAGACTATACTTGGCTCACTCTCGGAACCAAAGTTAGGCTTACTATTCAGTATTCATCGGCAGACCGCACGTGATGGGGCATTGATAGAGGAGAATAGGACGCCGGAGAGCAATTCTTCAACATCATCGACGGAGACGATCACAAATCTCTTGCTGGAGATTATAGCAATTGCAGCGCCTTCTGTCGATATGGCTAACATCTGGAGAGCCAGGTGGATGAGCCTTGTCGCCAGCACTGCATTCCAAAATAATCCGGCGATTCAGCCTCGGGCCTTTGCTGTCATGGGATGCCTTGCCAGAGAGGATGTGGATGATGACCTCTTGTATCAGGTCCTGGTAGCTCTGCGTAGTGCATTGGCACGGTTTGTAGAGCAAGGAGATGCGGAGATGTTGGTTAGCATAATAACCAGCTTGACCAAAATGGCGAATAACTTGCCTCCATCGTCGAGATACTTGCATCAGATGTTCTGGCTTGCGATTTCTCTCATCCGTGTGGGACCACCATCGCTTTTTAATTGCTCTGCTGGGCTCCTGCAAGCTGTGCTCAGGGTAATTGCTTCTTCCGATGAATTCAAGGATGGCAAGATGGCGGTGGTGCTCATGCAAGGGAGGTTCACCGTAGAGGAAGCAGCAGCTGCAGTCGACGATCTGTTTGGGATCAATTTTGAGGTGGAGTATTTCGCATACTCTGTGTGTTTCTGTCTTGTCAAGGGACTCTCGGACCCGACGACCAGAGCGGCGACCTTGCGAACTTTTACTACATTCTTAGAAGTCGTCACCGCGAATATACCTGAGTCTCAGAAGGGAGAGGTCCATCCATCTTATATCCCTTACTTGAGCTGCCTAATCTCGCGGGCGGCAAACGCAGACGACTGGAAGGACATATGGTTAGGAAACGTTTTAATGCAAAAAGAGGATACCATCCTAAGCTGGGCGCAGCTGCTACCCAAGATCATGGAGACAGAGCAGAAAGAGCTCCTCTTGTGTCTGGCGCTGGCGGTCATTGACTTCCGCATGTCAGACGAAAATATCCAAACAGCGGGATTGCAGTTCTTTGAACACACTGCAGCTCATCGGCCAGACGTGTTTATTTTGATGTAAGTTTTTTTTTTTTTTTTCTCAGCACCACCTTCCACAATATCTCCCCTGTCGTCTGTACGTAGAATGCTAACCTCCGCCATTAATTTTGGTAGACACGACCGCGTAATGGTTGAGCTTGAAGAGATACTTGTATCCTCACAAAGTCAGTCGATGCTCAAATCAACGCACGATGTGATCAGAAAAATTGCAAGCGACAAGCGATACTCGGACCGCCAAGGGACGCAGGACCTGCTAGACGTGATTCTCGAGAGCATTGGGTTTTCAGGCATCTGGTCGTCAACGTCGTTCAAGAGGACGTCTAACGATCAGGAGCGCATGTGCGTTGACCGTCTGATCGAGGTGAGTGGAGGCGTCTAATACCTTTGATATCTTAAGAGATATTTACAAATATAAATGCTAACTCGTGATTCGCTCAACAGCTAATTATTGCATGAAGCTAATGAGTCTGTGTTTTTGGTTTCCTTTTACATATTACTATATATACTATTACTACTACTATTATTATTATCTTGTTAACATCTACCATACCTCCCTGCAAATAGCGAGCCCCCGGAATCTGTAAAGCAAGTAGATTCAAAGAGAGGTTCTACCAACTCAGCTACGATTACATGTACCTTCACATTTGTATTCATGTTTTAGGATGGTGTTGAAAAAACTGCCGCTCAATCGGCTTATGAAGTTAGACTTACTCCTATGATATGTTGAGAGTAATGTTGTGCGCGCGCGCTTCCTTTATTTATATAATATCAGTCCGAACCCCTGAGTACATTGCATTCTATGGATTAACTACTTAAATTGAGACTAAACAAATGATCGGTTCAGATACCGACACACAAGTGGGACTGGAAGAGTGTTACGGGCGTTTGGAAACAAGAATCTGTGGGAAATTGGAGTACAACGGAAATCGAATACAACAGCCGAACGAGGCTGGGAAGATAACTATATGTATGAATAGACGCATGGGCCAAACTGAAAGGTCCTTTCATTAGGTTATGGTTGGAAGAATGGTATACAAAGTTAATATACATAACATTTGTCCGTAAGCGTCAATTTAAGGCATCTCATCCCATCCAACTATTGTTTCCACGCCCAGACGATGAGCCTGAGCCAGATCCAGATCCTTGGTAACCTTGTCCCCTGTGGTCTCGTGAGTCATACTGCCTACGGTCGTAACCGTTTCCACCGCGCTGGTTAGACTTGTGATCTCGAGGATAGTCTCTATCCTGGTCATTCGGTTCCCGCCTATATCTTTCACCCCTTCCTCTATCGTTATATCCTCGGTCGTAATTACCACCATGATTATTGTTATGGTAGCCTTGCTGGTTGTAGCCTTGCTGGTTGTAGTTTTGCTGGTGTGGGGGGTACCGTTGATTATTACTAGACGGCTGGTAAGCTGAACCTCCGTGGGCGTTGTTCCCGTGATTACGTTGGTAGCCTTGATTCTGATTATATCGGAAGTCGAAGTCCTGGGTCCCTCCGGAGGCCCAGCTTTGGCCATAGCTCCCTGGAGCATTTTGAAATGCAGGAGGCGCAGATGATGAGTCTGGGAAAGTAAACCCTGCCGGTAAGCTCGGGCCTCTGACCCCGTGTGGCGGCGCAATAGGCCCACCGCCATATGTGGGACGGCCATGCCCTCCCCTATGCGAATGACGCCGATCAAGATGACCTCCGCCATATGTTCGACCATTGCCCTGTTTATTCGCAAGGAACTCCTTGTCTGCCGTGGTCAGGGCGGGGACCTTCAAGATAACACCACGAAGCAACATTGACTTGTGTTGTCCCTTCTTTAGCGGCAACTCGTATATTACACTAAAAATCACAACTGTTAGTTAATATGTTTTACAAAGACGAAGGCGATAGACTTCTACCTCATAGACTGGTCGTCTTCAATATCCGTATAAATATCGGAGGTGATGTTGCTAAAAGGGAATGAGACTGTGCTGTGTGGAATGAAACTCGGGTCTTTCCGTACAATGCCTGAAAGGCCTTCACTAACACGAGGGTCCAGTTGATGTTCGCCGTTTCCAACTGCTCTCTTGGAGAAGAACTGGTCCGCGAGTTCATCATACAATGGATGAGACTCCGAGAATAGAAGCATTTCGTTTCCAACTTTATTCCGCTCCTTTTCGTCATTGGAGATATGGGGATAGACTTTGCCCATCGCTTCTAGCAAACGGGTTTCATCGATAAATGGAAGAATGGCTACTCCTTGCCAGGCGAATTTTTTACCATTCAAGTCAATAGGGAAATCCACAGGGTAGAAATCTATGATCTCTGAGTCCTCATTCGTCATTAGTGGCCAAAACGCCTTGGGAATGTTATGCTTGCTAGCTGCAGGCAGAACACCCATCAGTTGCTCAAACGGCCTGAATGGCTTGCCAAGGTTGAAGTCAATCTTCAGAGCGCCAATGTTTTCGAAATCTTGAGCAAATGGTGCGTAGTGATAAGGATAGTACCAAGTCCAGGACGGACAGCCTTGGAAATAGTACAATAAAACCCAGCAAAGGCCCTCAACGTAGGAGTTTGCAACCTCCCTCCGAAAATCGGTATCCGAAGGTGGACGATTGAACTTTTGTTCATAGTATCGATCCCGATAACCTGGTTCCCACAGTTTGATTGTGTCTGCATTTTCTTCAGTGGGCTCATTATTGGGTGTTTGGTTGTCGGATTTTTCCTCTACAAGGTCTAGTTTACGTTTCCCAAGGATAGATGGCTGCTCATCGTTGACGGTAGGTTCAGCTTCGGAGGCTTCAGGTAGAGTAACTGTTGTGGAAGAGGTTGTCTGCAAAAGTTGTGCTTTCAATGCTGCTGCCGCGCTTTTGTTGGCATAGTTCGCAGTACGTATCTGCGCCCTATTTACAACAACATCGTGGTTTAGCTTTCTTGTTTCTACCGAATTATCGCCAGGCGCAAAGAGCGGAATATTTGCGGGGTGTGCTATCGGTATCCGTTCACTTTTTCCCCTATGAGCGGGCAAACCGGTATTGTCGTTGCCATTTGCTTCCTGCTGTAACTTTCGGCGCTTAGCGCCTTCTTCACGCCTCTCCTCCACCTGACGTCGTTTCCTGAATATTGCATCCTCTTGCCTAGCAAGGCCATTCAAGATATACTGCGCCCTATCGAGGTTGACGTTCCCATCGGTCGTTACAAACCCACCCATGGCTGCCAGGTTTTCTTTCCAGATGGTTGTAAGAGTCTCAATCCCCGCATCTCGAATTTCCAAACTTGGGAAATGAGGTAGAAAGTCGTTCCCAACGAAAAAACACAAAAAGACCCAATCATCTATAGCCCTTTCTAAGTCCCACTGAAATGACAATCCCGGAATTTTCAATTCCACCTCTAGGTACTCTCTTAGAACTGAGACATCAAGCCAAATAAACGGTTTGCGCGGGTTTGCCTTGGATTTCTCATCAAATTCACCCGTCTTTTCCTTCGCCTTCCCAGTACATTCTTCCGCTCGATGTCCTTTCTGGTTGCAAATTCTGCAAACACGAGGTTTGGAATCTTGGGCGAAAACATCCTCACGAAGGACCCGAAAGTGAGGTTCGTGAGTCGCAAGCCCCAACATTATCAGATCGGCATCGAGCCCATAGATAACATGTCGTGTGTTTGGATTATGTTCTGGATGCGACCTTTGGCTCCGAATGAACTCCATGATCTTATGTTCTCCTTCTCCAGGGACAGAAGAGTCAGATATGATGATTTTCAGCTGAATAAATCTCGAAATTAGCATAAACGGGTTTGAGACAAGATGAGCCCAACGGTAAAATACCTTTGCCCAAGCGGGATCGCTATTTAGTTTGTATGACACCCAATATTTCAAAGCAATCGAAAGAATATCCATGAAAGGGGTTCCAGGGGTGATTGCATTGCTATCCCACCCTTTTTTCTGCAAAGTGGAATCGATTTCGGTGCCCTTTGAAGCTAACAACTTGACAAATTCTGCCATTTGTTCTTCTTTTTCTCGGGCCTCCTGCGCTGACCTAAACCGTCGAGACCGCTGTTGGTTCATCTTTGCTCGAGGAGCGACGCCATCGACCGCCATCATAAGAAGCTTGCGAGGTCGAACCATGGCAACTACTCTTTCGGTGTATCTGAATACTTCTAGCATCATATCCTCTTCCGTCTCAGGCGCTGGTCGGTCTTCGGGGTGTGAACACGGATGTACAATTCCGTTCATATCCAGGTAAAGATTATCGAGCTCCTACACCCTAGTCAGACTTGGGTTTCTTAATTTCAATTCGCTGTTCCTCTGTCATCACTATACCTCTCCATTAGGATTCGGTTCGGTGGTATCGACCGGTACCACCTGGCCATTGATTTCCTGGGGTAGAGTCTCCAGCACCGGGCTGATGATCTTCGGGTATTTCTGAGAAAGCCATCGAAAGAATGCGGGAACTCTGCGGGCGTGTGGAATGGTTAGCGAATGCATAGGTCTCCGGTGCGCTTCCCCATCACATTCAGGTCTTACCCCATGTTGGATTATCCGCTGGGCGGATAGGGAAAAGAAGTCGTGCTAGTTGCAATTATCGGCGGTAAGGGCCACTAAAAATGACGTCGGGTATGATGTGGTTGGCTACCACTGAGCCGATTTGCATCAGGTACCAAGATCAGACGAACGTAAGCGCATGAAGTTCGATGGCATGCAGGGTAGTTGCAGTGACATCGGAGTAGACATCGTAGGTGAGTATGGGTAGAGTGTCCTTGAGCGCCTGTAGAACCTGAAGGAAAACGATGAGAACAAGATACACGGCTAAACCGAAAAATTGTTTCCATTCTTTTCCCTCCTTACATGTTTTCCTTCGCTTCCTCACTAATGGCAAGAGACCAAGTCACTCAAACGTAGTGCGGCGAGATCTTGATTTCCTCGTGAAGGAAGCAAAGGCATACGCGCTAAAGGCGATCCAGAGTATCAAGATAGGGGCTCAGACTCACCTTTACAGGTACCTCTTGTATGAGGAGAAACTCGATGTTTTTCGGCGATCAAAGCAGTTCGAGGACTCACGACGTAAGCCGGGGCGGTGAGGGCGACGGTTGATGGCAGCGTGGTAACCAGTTGGCGATGAGATAAATTGTAGTGGATGATTGGGATGGATGGATGGATGGTACTTTTACGAACCAGCTCCAACTTTTTTCGGCAAGAGAGACCCACTACGCCCAGGCAAGGTCGCAGCAACACCCAGTTGCAGGTATGAGAAAGGTCAGAGCAAGACAACTTCCTTCCCGTCTACGTCTTAATATGGCCTGTTCACGCGCCTCCAGAGTTCGCTCGATTGACTATACTAAGCTGGCCGGAAACATCGCTAATATATAACAGAGCATCTAGTCTTGCGACGCAAATTCCTCTTATGCCCCGAAGAAGAAGCAAGTGAGCACGCCAAATTCCACGTCGCGTCCGTCTCATTCGGGCGGAATTCAGCACAACGACGCACTGGACGCCTCTCTCAACCCTGTTACAATCCCAGCAGTAGCGCATAATGTCAAATGGAGATGTTGTCAGGAATTCTAGCCAACCAAGCTCCACCAAAGCAGACGGCCACGGCCACTATCGCTACCCTTTGCGATAGACTGCTGCACGCTACACTACTGGAAGATCGTCGAGCTGCAGTTTTGGGCCTTCGAAGTTTCGCTCGAGACTACAAAGAATCTGTTGCCTCAGGCGGGTTGCGTGGGCTTATAGGAACGCTCGCGAAGGACAGCGATGACGTTGATACCGTGAAAGTTGTTCTTGAGACTTTGCTTCTCCTGTTCGTTAAAGAGAACGACAATGTACGTTTCCCAGATTCTCTTCAGGGTGGTCAACTACAATTCTAATCATATTTAAAATGAGTTTTAGTCTGAATCTCCAGATGATATTGCCCTTTGGCTCGCCGATGAGTTTACTCAGGTTTATCACCGAATCCTTCCTGTTTTGGCCCTCTCGATACTCCATCTATATCAGCCAGCTAACTTGGTTGTGTGAAATCGATAGAAGCAAGACAACATCACCCTTCTAATCGACTTTTTAGATCAACCCGACTTTTACGAACGTCTATACTCCCTTAAAATTTTGATGGCCATTCTCAAAAACAGGCCTGAAAGGACTCGAGAGTGCATATACACAGCCCCGTTAGGTATATCGCGATTGGTTGGAACTTTAGACGATAGAAGAGAAATCATTCGAAATGGTAAGGGCGAGTCCATAATCCTAATTCAATAGTAAATCCCGAGATTCCCGGTGTTGAGTTTGTAATCTCTGATAGTTTTCATCTACGCAGAGGGAGTCCAGCTCCTGATCGCACTAACGGAGGAGCACGCCGAAATACAGAAGCTAGTTGCATTTGAGAATGCATTCGACCGAATATTCAACATTATTAGCGCAGAGGGAGGCTTAATGGGAGGCTTCCTTGTACAGGATTGCCTCCGGTTGCTCACAAACCTTCTTGCCTTCAACGTCTCGAATCAATCATTTTTCCGAGAGACCGGGTGTATCACAAAACTAGCCAACCTATTCGGAAGTGACCAAGCCCCAGATGACATGTTATTAGACAGTGCTGTAAAAAATATTCTGCAACTCCTCAACCTATGCCAAGTATTTGTGACATTGGGCGGCAGTGCAACCCATGCAAATCAGGTATCTTCCAACATCAAGTATCTTATTTTTTTTTTTATCTATATTATGCTTTATACTTACTGTTTTTTTGTTACGGCAGCTCTCCTTCTGGCAACATGGGCTTACTTCGAAGGTGCTCACGCTCGCCTTCTCTCCACATTCTCCTATAGATGTTAGATCAGAGGTATGAACCTATGCTCTCTACCAGATTCCAAAAGCCATTGATAAAAACTCCCACCCAAATGGCTGGTCCAACGAAATGCTGAGGTGTCCTTCTGACGATCGAAGTTAGGCTCTCAATACAATAGCGAATATGATTCGTGGTCACCATGCCCTCCAAGAAAGCTTCGCGCAACAGCAAGTTGATGCGTCTTCACTACCGATGTACGCCACTTTAGATACAGATGGGGAAAATCAGAAACATACTGCATACGTAATTGAAGCACTCTTGAACATGGCGCTTTTAGATACGAACGTGGCGTCTTTCAATCTCCGGCTAGCAGCTGTTCAGTGTATCGAGGTACGTACCATATCCCCTTCTCGCCGTTTACGTGTAGCAGCCGTTAATTCTGAATATTGCTACTGGCACCAGGGCTACGTCTATGATAATGCAGAAATCCGTCTGCACTTCTTAGATAGAGCCGTGAAGGGATTTACAAGCGGCGAAGGTATAGTTATAATTAACTATCAGCCCGGAAAGCAAGCTAAATGCTCTATCTATTAGATGAAACCGCAAACATATTCAACGCTTTGATAGAGCTAGATAGCGACTCGCGAGCAGATCCCTATCGAACATGGCTTTCTGGAGCGATATTCATGACCCTGATATTTGGGAATCGAGAAGCTCAGGATGTTGCAATGCAGTTGACGAGCGGAGACACGGAGTCTGGGGAGGAGGTTGTCACTGCAATCCAAACATTGTCAACAAATTTAGTTTCCGCCTTGCAGTACGGTCTAGACTCCAGGATATCGTTGACTTTCATCATGATACTTTGCGTATGGCTCTACGATAACCCAGAAGCGGTTAATGACTTCTTAAATGAAGGTTCAATTATTGAGAGCATGCTTGCCATAATAAACCAGTCGAACAAGGCAGATACGATACTGCAGGGTATGTGCGCATTCCTTATGGGAATAGTGTTCGACTTCAGCACCAAGGAATCTCCCATACCCCGGTAATATACCGTCGCTTCAGCTTATACTATAACCTGCAGACTAACAGACCATAGGGGAACACTTCACTCCTTAATCCGTGGGCGCCTAAGCAAAGATCAATATTTCCACAAGCTGCACAAGCTACGGCAGCATCCTACAATACGCGACTTTGAGGTGCTAGGCAATCAGCCACATCAAAAAGGACTTCCTGAAGTATACTTCAGCAGCGAGTTTATTGAATTCTTTAAAGACAATTACAGTACGCAACCGTCTAGTAGTTATTCATGACGTTTCGCTATCTGATTACGTAAATAATACAGGTCATATTTTACGGGCACTAGACCGAGATCCGGGAGACCCATCCGGGCGTCTAGGTATGCATCCGCATGCCCCACTGTTACCCAATTCTCATTAACAGGCAAGTTAGCCAATGGTGAAAGCAAGATGGTTTCTACCGAAATGCTGGAATCCGTAACAACTCAGCTAGAAGCCAAAGAAGATGAGCTCTCCAAGTTACAGGCTGCCCATACAGCACTCGAACACAAACTATCGCAAGAGCAAGAAGAGCTCCGCCGCTTCAAGGAAACCTCTAGCTTGACAGTTCAGAAAATTAAGGAAGTTGCTGCACGTAACATAGCAAGCGCAAGGGACGAAGCAGTGAATATCCAAGAGCAAGGTGAAGCGAATATATTGGCGGAACGTGAAGTACACCGCTCCGAGTTGCAAGAAGTGACATTACGAATGGATACCATGTTGCGAGAGTCACGAGCATCGGCTGAAAGGGTCGCTAAAGAGACATCTAGCACGATTGCTACACTTCAAGGCCAAGTCTCTCGGCTCGAGAAAGATCTCGGCTCAGTTCAAGCAGAAAAATTGAGACTTGAGGAGCAGATCAGCAATATGAAGAGTGCTATACTAAAATTGGAGTCTCAGCTAAACGAACAGCTCGACAATTCTAAAAAGCTGCAAGCTCGACATGAGTCGGAGAAAGAGGTCCTAAGGAAGGCTTCAGAAAAACAACTTGCTGATGTTAGACGGGAGATGGAAGAGAGAATACAACAGGCCGTGAAGACCGCTGAGGAATCACAGAAGCGAGCCGAGACAGCTGAAGCCGAGACAGCACGGGTGAAAAAAGAAGCTCAAAAGGAGAGGGAAGAGGAAAAGCAGAAGGCAGCAAGCGCTCAAGAGGAGATAGATGACCTCATGTTGGTGATGGCCGATCTCGAAGCGAATAAGAAGGAGTACAAAGTAAGTTAGGCGAGCTAGTGCGAGGACCTATGACAAAGTTTGACACCGCTGACCCCAACCCATCTAGCGCCGATTGAGGGAGTTAGGGGAGGATATTTCAGATGAAGACGACGCTGAAGAGGAAGATGCTGAAGGGGAAGAGGTCGATGGATAAGAATATTTCTGTTTGGGGTTGCATTAGAAGCAACCCTGCCTGTCGGTGTTCTAGAGGAACAAAGGCAGAGCAGACTAGCTGCTGTGTCTGCAGTAGTACGAGTCGCTGTTTACAGTCAAAATTGGCTTAGTCATCTTACGAAAGGTCTGCAACCCGCAGGCACGTGACCTCGTCCAACGCGGCAAAAAATCAGCTCCAACTCCGATGCGGAGGTACCCCAGTTCGTAGCCGGAGCCCAGAGAGTCTAATATCCTCAAATAACTCATCTTCTGCGCCGCGCGCTGTGCTGTCATCTTTTTGTCCTCGATACTACCCTCCTAGCTCTCTCCAGCCTAGACCGCGGCAACTTGTAGTCATCTAATGCGAAGGCTTGTTAGAGCCAATGGTTTCGTTTTTGTAAAGTGATATTCAGAACTGTTGCCCCTCCACAATCTTTCAAGGTGCGCTAGAGCCACGCCACTCCATACTTCCCCAAAACTTTTATACGTGGCCGAAGTCTTCCTTGGTTCGAATTGTTTTTTTTTTCTGCATAATATCTAGAAACCTAAAAGAAACCTAAAAGAAATTTTATATTTTCAGGTCGTCGCTAGGATATCTACTTACTTACACAGCATACCTAAAACGTTGAAGCGCCCACTTAATTCGGGCTTATCAGGATGCCACCTACCTATCAGGACATCACCAAAATCCCCATTCTGGGAAAAGATAGTATCATCGTAGGCTACGGCCTTCTTGCTTCTTATATTGCGAAAGATGTCGTGTCGAGCCTTCAATCGTCCACATACGTTATCATCACCGACACCAATCTAGCGCCTTTGTACCTCAATCAGCTACAGGAGTCTTTCGAGAAAGAAATATCAGAAGCACCCGACCGCCCTCGATTACTCCACTACCAGATTAGCCCTGGGGAGCAGTCCAAATCGAGGGGCACGAAGGCCGACGTTGAAGACTGGTTATTATCTCAGGGATGCACTCGCGATACCGTTATACTCGCTCTAGGCGGTGGAGTTATTGGTGATATGATTGGCTTTGTTGCTGCAACTTTCATGAGAGGCGTAAGATTTTGCCAAATACCAACGACCTTGTTAGCAATGGTAGATTCATCTATTGGAGGGAAAACCGCAATTGATACTCCTCTTGGAAAAAATTTGGTTGGATCATTTTGGCAGCCAGAGAGGATTTTTGTGGACCTGGCAGTTCTTGAAACCCTACCCGAACGAGAATTCATCAATGGCATGGCAGAAGTTATCAAGGTATTTTCCATGACCCTAAGCTACACTTATTATACAAGTACTAACACTTTCAAGACCGCCGCTATATGGGATGAAGAAGCGTTCTCCAGGCTCGAATTAAACTGCGATGCCGTTATCGAGTCGATCAAAGCCAAACCCGCTGGTGATGGTTAGATCCCCAAAATCACTGCAATCGCTTTCAGAAGAATAAAAACTAACTGAAGTTTAGGTAAGGGTCGATTTTACGCAATTCGGGATCTTCTTATGGACATCGTGGTTGGCTCAGCTAAAGTCAAGGCACATGTTGTTTCAGCAGACGAGCGAGAAGGCGGGCTACGGAATCTCCTCAACTTTGGACACTCCATCGGCCATGCATTCGAGGCCATTCTTACGCCTCAACTTTTACATGGTGAATGTGTAGCCATTGGTATGGTTAGAGAAGCTGAGCTAGCAAGATATCTTGGAATTCTCAGTCCGACCGCTGTCGCCCGTTTGTCAAAGTGTATATCTGGATACGGGCTTCCAGTAACGCTAGAAGACAAACGAGTTAAAAGGCTGTCGGGCGGCAAGATATGCGAAGTCGATAGACTGCTGGAAATAATGGCCGTGGATAAGAAGAACTATGGCAAACAGAAGAAAATTGTTCTCTTGGCTGCCATTGGACGCACATACGAAAAGAAGGCCAGTACCGTCGCTGACGAGGCAATCCGAGTTATTCTTTCCCCGAGTGTGATCGTGGGTCGGCAGGATGCCACATCTCTGGACCTCGAGATCACACCGCCAGGCTCTAAATCAATTTCAAATAGAGCGCTGGTCCTGGCCGCCCTGAGTTCCGGCACATGCCGAATTAGTAATCTTTTGCAGTCAGACGATACTCAGTATATGTTGACCGCGCTGAGTCAGCTTGGCGGTATCAAATACTCATGGGAAAAGGATGGCGAGGTGCTCGTTGTTCAAGGTAACGGGGGAAACTTGAGTGCTTCCTCTGAACCCCTTTACCTTGGAAACGCTGGTACTGCTGCTCGATTTTTGACATCCGTTGCAACACTGGTGTCACCAACATCTACTACCAGTAACTGTGTATTGACCGGAAATGCAAGAATGAAGCAGAGACCGATTGGCCCCTTGGTAGCTGCTTTAACTTCTAACGGCGCGGAGATCTCCTACGTGGAATCTCAAGGTTGCCTTCCTTTAAGGGTTACATCGACTAGTGGCATGAAAGGTGGACGCATTGAACTTGCTGCTACCGTCTCCTCCCAATACGTCTCGTCCATCTTGATGTGCGCACCATACGCTCAGGAAGAAATCATATTAAAGTTGGTTGGCGGGAAGCCGATTTCGCAGTTATACATCGACATGACGATTAGCATGATGGCTACCTTTGGCGTTAATGTGAAGAAATCTCAAACCGAAGAATACACCTACCATATCCCTAAAGCAACATATCAATGCCCTGCCGAATATGTTATTGAAAGCGACGCTAGTTCCGCAACATACCCGCTAGCATTAGCGGCTATAAGTGGTACTAGATGTACCATTCCAAATATTGGGTCAGCTTCCCTCCAAGGCGACGCTAGATTCGCCGTCGACGTCCTTGCTCCCATGGGATGCAAAGTTGAACAAACCCCTACAAGCACCACGGTTCAAGGTCCTCCCCGCGGCTCTCTTAAAGCCTTACCCAATGTTGATATGGAACCAATGACAGACGCGTTCCTCACGGCCTCTGTCCTAGCAGCAGTTGCATGTGGTAACTCGGAGACAAAGACGACAAGGATCTATGGTATTGCGAATCAGCGTGTGAAGGAGTGCAACCGTATTGCCGCAATGAACCACGAACTTGCAAAGTTCGGCGTAACGTGCCGGGAGTTTGATGACGGAATAGAGATTGATGCTCAAGATATTGGATCCTTAACTGTTCCAGAAGGTGGCGTGCACTGTTACGACGACCACCGGGTTGCCATGAGCTTCAGTGTCCTGAGTGCTGCTCTCGATGAACCAATTCTCCTCTTGGAGCGACGGTGTGTGGAAAAGACATGGCCTGGATGGTGGGATATCCTCTCTGGGCCGTTTGAGGTACCAATCCAAGGATACGAAGCCAAGGAGAATAATAAGAAGCCTGCAGATAAGACAAATCGTAGCTCCATTGTACTGATTGGAATGCGAGGTACTGGTAAAACGACGATGGGTTTATGGGCGTCAAAAATTCTCGGGATCCCATTGATTGATCTTGACAGTTTACTTGAGAAGGAAACCACGAAAACAATACCCGACATCATCAACGATTCGGGGTGGGAGGGTTTTCGGAAACTAGAATATGATATGTTCACTCGGGAGCTAAAGAGCAAGCCGAAGGATTACATATTTGCTTGTGGGGGCGGTCTAGTAGAAACTCTAGAAGCTCGCCAACTGCTTACCAAGTATCAAAATGGTGGTGGTATCGTTATTCATCTACATAGAGATGTTGCCAAAGTTATGGACTATCTACAAATCGACAAAACACGACCCGCCTATGTGGACGATATGATGAGCGTTTGGGAGAGAAGGCGGCCATGGTTCAGTGAATGCAGCAACTACGACTACTACAGCCCTCCTGTGAACCCGGCTGATCTGAACACGCTGCAACCGGATTTTACGCGTTTCTTATCAGTTGTTAGAGGTGCTAATCCAGCGATGAGTGCGATATCTACGAAAAGTAACGTTTCGTTCTTCGTTTCTCTCACTATGCCCGACCTGAGAGGGAATTCAGAAATCATCAAACAATGTGTCGAAGGCAGCGACGCAGTTGAACTTCGGGTTGACCTACTCGTAGACCCGAGTCGAAATACAGGCACGCCTTCTCTAGAATATGTAAAGCAGCAGATTGCTTCCTTGCGAGAGCAAACATCTCTTCCGCTTATTTTCACGATCCGAACAACAAGTCAGGGAGGACGTTTCCCGGATTCAGAAGTGGAAGAAGCCAAGAAACAATATCTTGCAGCTTTGAGGATGGGGGTTGAATATCTAGACCTAGAAATGACGTGGCCACCAGATTTGCTGCAGAGCGTCATCGCAGCCAAGGGCTTTACCCAAATCATTGCCTCGCATCATGACACCAAAAAGAACTTCTCTTGGTCTGACGGTTCATGGATACCAACCTTCAACAAAGCTGTGGAGCACGGCGATGTTGTCAAGCTTGTTGGGATCGCACAGTCCCTCTCGGACAACTATGAGCTAGAAAAATTCCGAGCGTGGGTCGCTTCGACCCAAAATACCAAGTTAATTGCCATCAACATGACGAGCTACGGCCAACTCAGTCGCATGTTGAACCAGTTCCTGACGCCGGTATCTCATCCAGCCTTGCCCTCCAAGGCAGCCCCAGGCCAGCTTTCTATAGCCGAAATAAACCAAGGATTAACTCTACTAGGTACAATTTCACCAAAGCAATTCTACCTCTTTGGCATGCCGATCACGCATTCGAGATCACCAGCACTACACAACACATGCTTCAGAAATTTTGGCCTCCCGCATTGTTACAGTCTTCTGGAGACGGAGAGGGCCGAGGTCACTCTAGAAAGGATAAGGGCTGAAGACTTCGGCGGCGCCTCTGTCACCATCCCCCTCAAGCTCTCTTATTTCGAGCACTTGGATGAGATCAGTGATGAAGCACGGGCGATCGGAGCCGTTAACACTATTTACCCTATTGGATCAGATTCCACGGGCAAGCAGATCCTTAGAGGAGATAACACAGACTGGCTGGGTATCAAGATGGCACTTGAATGTGCTGGTTTTGTCGTCAACGGTGACGATGCAGCGCCGGGGTTGGTGATAGGCGCTGGAGGCACGTCGAGAGCAGCAATATACGCTCTAGCGAGTCTTAAAATCTCTCCGATCTATATTGTCAATCGGACTGCCGAGAACAGCAAACAGCTAGCGGGATCTTTTGAGAGCGGAAAATACGATGTTAGAGTGATCGAGAATATAGAGGATATCTCAAACATTTCGGTTCCGATTGTTGCTGCGATCTCAACGGTCCCCGCAGATCGCGAGCTTGACGTCAAAACTAGAGAGCTGTTGACAGCCGTTCTCGGAGCGGGATCTCCAGCGGGGTCTAGTCGCCAACGTCGTGTGCTCGTCGAAATGGCCTACAAGCCTCAACATACTAGTGTGATGAAGCTAGCGGAAAGTATGGGGTGGACTACGGTTCCTGGGCTGGAAGCCTTGGTTGGACAGGTACGTCATAGAATAGCGTATATATTTCGCTTCTTTTTAAATCCAAGGGTGAAGCGGGGTAAAGCCAAGATCGCTAATATCTTCCTCTTTTCTTTCTCTTTCTGTTCATCCTAGGGTATTGAGCAATTTAAACGATTTACGGGGCTTGTGCCTAGCGTGCAGGCAACCAGGAACGCGGTTCTGGGAATCGGTGAATAGGATGAAAAGAACATTATAATATTTAACGGCTAAAATGTCGAACGAGTAGATGATTTTCAAGTTACTTCAACATTTTGTCATATTGGCTAGTCTGAGTTCCACAATCACTATACTGATCGTAAACGTGCATGCATGCATGAAAAGATAAGAGAGCAACACGCACTTGTTACATAAAAGTAATGACTTAATCGTTACATACAAAGCAATACATCATTCGCATCACGAATTCTTATCCCAATATGCTATATCACATCCTATTCCTTCTTGGTAATTGCGTCAATCAGCCCCTCCTTCGACAATCGGCAGGCTGCAAACTACAGAGAATCACATAGTGGTAAGACAGGAGCCGATGACTTGAAGAAAGGTAAAATAACCCGAGCGCTGGTGAGTAGTCTCGGCGGGCTGGGTAAATATATTAAAATGTACTATAGTATATTTCGACTTTTTCCAAACTTGCGGACCATTATTCCCAGGTTTGGAGTGTGTAAAGATAGGTCATAAGCAAGTGCGCAGAATAACTCGCCAAACAGCCAACTCTTATCATACAATAAAACTCATGGCAAACCCAAAACCCATCAAACCAAACAAATCTTTTTGTATACAATACAAACAAAGCCTCACGCTTTCATCAAGATATCAAGGAAATTCTGATGGAAAATAACGTGTCAAAGAAAAACAAACAAATGAAAAAAAAAATAGAAACCTGAAATACCCAACCAACGCCAAAATATTCACAAATCCTGATTTTGAAGAAAAGAATTAAAAAAAAAGTACTGCTACATAAAAAAAAGATCGTCAAACCAGTGATTCTCGTGCAAGTCGTTAAAAAGCTCTGTGACGATGAGATAAACACGTCTAGCCCACCTGTGTAATCATAATGACGAAGAAAGCAGATCGCAAACGCTGCAAACAAGAAGAAACGCCGAGGCCGAGGCAACTCAGATCAACCCAAGCGAGGCAGCAGGAAGCCAAAAAAAAATAAAAAGATTGGGAAAAGTAGAAAACAGGGTTTTCGGTCCATGGCGGTTGGGTGACGTCATCCAAACTTCCAAGTGGGGCGGGTGTTATGCAGGGTTTTCTTAGACGAAATGCAGGGCCGACTAAAGAGGAAATACCCGAACGAATATGTTGATTGGTCAATGCTGATTTTGACAGACACGCATGCGTTGGGGCGTTGCTGGTCTTGTGTTTAATGGATGCCATGCTTTACTCTTCTGTGACGAACCAAAGCATCGCTTCGAGAAAAGAATTTGTCGTCGTCGCAGATTTCGCATCGCACTTTGGCCTTCGCGGTATTATGGATGGTGTCTTCGTGCCGAGTTAAATCATAAGGCCGAGAAAACACTGTGTTGCAAGGTTTTCCAGTCGATGGATTCACTCTCATGCAGCGATGAGGCCCAGGTTGAGCGTTCCTACAAGCGATGGCGGCAGCGGTGGACACGCTGTTTCCGGAGGGCACGGATTTCCTGTGTGCTTCTCGTCTGTGTTTCTGCAACTTCGTAGAAGTCGTGAATCTCTGCCCACAGCCAGAATAAGTGCAGGTATAGGTGCCCGTATTCGCTGAAGTATCCAGGGGACGTGTGATATGATGGTCCCCTCCACCAACCATTTCGTCCTTGATATAGACGCCAGGTGCTTCGCTGATCGCCATAGTTGAAGAGGGGAGAGAACTGGTAGTGTCTGGGTAATAATATGCACCAGCGGAAATCGCATCGAAGGTAGGCTGTTGCATGTAGCCAAATCTTGGTACATCAAGATGGGAAGAGACGGTGGAGTTTGCCATGCTTGCTCGCCGGCTCGTCGCCATGCTTTGAAAGTCATCCAAATCCGAACCGTCCTGTGAGGAAGCAGCATGTAAGCTGCCTACGTTGCTAACAGAATCATCCTGTGCGCCGAGAAGCCTGTTGTCTTGAAGAGGCGGGAACAGCGCCATCTGACTCTGTTGATTGTCCGGTTCTCTGTATTCCAAGAGCGAATCTCTTGGCGAAATGGTTTTGGGGGCCACAGTTTGCTCAGCCTCCTTTCTCATTTGCTCTCGGAGAGCCAAGGCCATCGCCAGCTGGTTCTGTTGGCTGAGACTGTGTGGCAAATTCGTGTTATTTGTTGGGTGAAATGGCGAATTGCGGCGGAAAGGCGACCGATCTCCACCGGTGTGTTGCGGAGAGCCGCTTTGAGAAAGGTCATGCTGGTGTTGCTGCTGAGCCTCGTGGAAGATTCGTGGGAAAGAATGCGTAGTTTCACCTTTGACTTCGGAGGGGCCGTACCAGGCTGTTGGCTTCTTCTGCGAAGACATCATTCCGCCTTGGGTGGTTGCGGGAGCATAATCGTTGAGATCGCGAACCGGGTCCGGGTTATACAACTCATCTTGCACGGCGTCGGAGTAAGTTCTGCCGAGCTTGGGCATGGCAGGATGTAGATCTGATAATTCTTGTAAGTACTCGTCAAGCCAGATATTTATGGATAGATTGTCTCCCTCACAAATGGACGCCCCAGAAGAATAACGGGGATTTTGGGTATTGTCAGCTGTGTTTTCGGAGAGCGGATGCGGAGACACCGGGGCTCCAGGCTGTAGAAAGTTCACTGGCCGCCTGGACGTCGGTGATAGAGCTGGGACGTTTTCTATGGGCTCAACGTCGATGTTTTTTAGATGTGAAGCGGCGGCGGCGGCGGAACGATGATGCCGGGAAGAGTTCTTTGGGTTGGCAGGATAGGGCATCTGATGGAGGTATCCTGCTGCTGTGGTTTGGTTCTGTCGCTGTTGCTGGGCACCAGCGGATTGCTGCTCTTCCTGGCCGATTGTGTAGAAGGTGGATGGCGCATCGCCACCACGTGCTGAGTAATTGCCGTACATGGCAGACTGTGCGTAGTTCGAATAAGGGACATCGTGAGGAACAATGATAGGAAAGTTGCTAGAAGAATATGTTGTCAAAGCAGAAGGGTTCTCTGACATGGATGGCGATATGTCGAGAGCTGTTCTTGCTTTGGCAGCAGGATCACTTGCAGCATCATGGGCGGCTGCCATTATGGCATCTTCAAATAGGGTAAAGTCGGTGTTGGAGACGGTGCCTGGCATATTTGCGTGCCGAGATGGCGAAGGTGAGGGCGTGGAGTGAGAAGATATGGTTGTGGCAACGGTAGCGGGTGAGGCCGGTTCGGACGGCCTTTGGAGAGAGATGTAGGGTGGCAAAGACCTCGGGTTTGCACGAGAGCCGGAGCTGCCGGACGGAGCGCCGTAGTAGCCTTGACCGCGGGAAGAAGAAGAAGAAGAAAGATGCAGCTGCCGAGATCTTGAGGAGGAAGCCGCGGAGGGAGACCTTGGGTTGTTGAGAGGATTCGAGGATGGATGGAAGTGGTCGAAATTGGAATAGGCAGAAGGTTGACTATAAGTCATCATGTTCGGAATCGGACGGACAGAGGCCGGAGCCTGGCCGGCTTTGGTTGAGGAAGCGAGACCGATTCGAATGAGATGTTTCTCTTCCTTACGTCTCGATTCAACCGATGCAATTAATCGAGTACTATACTGAATTGTCGGTGGATAGAATTGGAATGTGTGTTGTTGGGCGTTGGATAACAAAGGGCAGAGTTGTTGTGTGTTGCGTTGGGAGGCGATGGCGATAGATAGCAGATAGATAGCAGAGATATGATAATGGGAAGATGCAAAATGCAAAAGGGAAGCGGTGGCGAGAGAAATATATATAAAATGTTCACGCAACGGGAAAAGAAGTCGAGAGAAGTAGAAAAAGTTGATTATATAATAACTAGGCCCGTACAATCGATGATGAGTCGAGCAGAGCAGTCAGGCGCCAGGTAATTGGCTGCGAAGGCTTAGTTGGCTGACTGTCGTATGTCCGTCGCCCGACGTCCTTTTGCCGGCCGGTTTTTCCAGCTGCGAAAAGACAGCGACGTCACCGTTTGGTCTTGGCAAATAGTGTAACCAAAGCGGGTTATTTTTAGCGGATGACAAAGCAAGGCAGGACGGTGTGTGTGTGTTGCGTGTGTTGCGTGCGTGTTGTGTTTGTTTGCAAGCGAGTAAAGGGACAAGAGAAATGCCGTCGGCGGTGGGGGGGGCAAATCAAACTCCGGTCCGACGGGTCATCATGGGAATGGGATCGTGGATATATATACAGGCTAGTATATCTGTCTTTGGTCTCCCTCGCTTCTGACATTGGGCATCTCCTCGGGATCTGGGCGGAATGCTATATCATGTTCATGTTCATGTTCCCAATCCCTCCTTCTCGTCCGACCGGCGGAGGCTTTACACATTCGGTGCAGCCGTTGCAAGCCAGCAGCGAAGGGATGGCTGTGCAACCTGACTAATTGCTTGCTGCAGAGTTTTTCAGGTGTTCTAGAAGGCCGGCGCTGCTTCTAGCCTCCTCCGCCAAGACACCCTTGTCCCACTTCCCTCGGAAGAGCCCGCGCACACGCAAGCTGGTCGCATGGGCGCACAGAAAACATGGGCTTACCCGACGACTTTTTGGAGCTACTCCAATGTCCACGATCCTCAAGTAAGTAGCTCGGGCTGCAAGTGTCGGCCTCGACACGAGGGCCCCCTGCCGTTCGCCGTTTTCTGTGCATGAAGCATTCAACAGAAAGAAAAAAAAAATTTCTCTCTTCAGCCGATGCTACTTCCCTCGGCCTCAAATATAAATCAAGCAGAAATAACCTAGGTATCTAAGTATATATAGATATATCCATATCTCTACCCGACATTTGCAATATCCCTAATCCTCGTCGCCTCGCTTCATGAGCTCCGGCTGAGGCAGCTCCACTCTACAAAGTATCGTGGTACCGCGAACCCTGCTCGGACACCTGCGACCAGCCAGGGTCCCTAAAATCCTGTTAATTCCGAAAAGGGCCTGGCCTCTGCACGATGCCGATCGCCGCACCTCGACTCCCACGGGCCTTCTCCTATTCGGTGCATGCACATGGTCCTAGGCACACGAAAGAAAAGGAAAGAAGAAAAAAGAAAGAAAAAGAAGAAGAATGCACCGTCTAAAAGCCCCCCCTGTCAGCGAAAAAGAACCCTCCGCAGCAAAAACAAACATATGCAGCAGCCTCACATGGGTAACTCAACAAATCCGGTAAAAAAAAAAATTTAACCAGGAAAGGGAAAGAGAAGAAAGAAAAAAAAAAAAATTGTTGACTAACCAGGCACCCGGCTAAATGAGAGGAAAAAGAGAAAGAAAAAAAAAAAATTTTCTGTGGTACCGACAACTCCCTTGCGTAGTATTTCACTAAGTCTATATGTAGTATTCTATTATATATTATATCTACAGGAGCTCTGGTAATTCGGCCTTTCGCTTCAAGTAGGCACCAGAACACCGAAGGAACCCGTGCCGATGTTCTGCAGCCGTCCAAACACAATTCTCGCGCTCGGGCTCTTCAGCTCGTCGCACTCATGACCCAGGCTTGCTTCCTTCAGAAAGTTGCATGTGGTCTCAAAACTCATTTTCATCAACGGAGAAACTGCCCCCGCCAGGCCCGTTCGGTTGAACGGCGAGAATCCGCCATTTCGGGTCATGATATCGGCAATCAGGTTCAGATGCCGGCCGTCCACCGCGATTCCATGCCTACAACTCGTCGACGGCTGTTAGTAATCAATTTTTTTTTTTGTCTTTTTACTTTTTTCAAGCACTGGATACAGTATGCATACCCTTTGAAGACTGCATCCATCTCCATTATAATTGTGTTGCGCGCACATTCAACGCCGTAGATCCGCAACACAGCCGCAATGTCATTCGAGTAAATTGCCTCGGTATCGACCACGTGACCATAATCCCATATCGCGTGGAAATTCACGCCATCCACGCTGAGCTGCCTCTGTCAAAAAAAATGTTAACTTTCCGACTATAACCGCATGTGGCCTTCAACTGTTCTTCCGTTACTCACCCCACTTTTCTCGTCGCCGACAACTTCACAAGTCTTAATGCCTGGGAGGTGGTGTATCACGCTGTCTCGGCACGCCTTCTCCACGATGCTAATCACCAAGATCTTAGGGAATTCCGCAGGATACTATTGCAGGACACCTTTATCAGCTAGCCGAATAGCGTTAATCTTGGACAAAAGGCTGGGGGAGGAAAATTGGAGCCAAGTGCCATCACAACCGCGCATACCTCCAACTCTATCTGACACCAACCTCCACCGGTCCGATCAAACTGGAGCCCGGAGACCTCGGAATAAGTCGATCTCAACCCTTCAATCGCAGAAAGTAAATCCTTTTTGGTAATATCCTGCTGCACTCCATCATCAAATCCAGATTTCCGTTTTTCCGAAGCCTCTGTTTGGGTGGTATTGCTTTCATCAAGCATGGACAAATCGGAGTCGGAGTCATCATCGCTCGCAGAAATGACATTCAAAATCTCCTTCTCATCATCATCTGGTTCATCGTAGGACGTGGCAGCCGCTTTCCGTGAACTCTGCTTGGCGTCTTGCTCGCCCTCGTTGTCATCGTCGCTATCCTGCGTGTCCTCTTCTCCATCATTATCATTGAGTTCCGTATCTGGTTGGCCAGATTGCTGGTCGCTGGCGACTTTGGAAGCCGTCCCAACCGTCGGGATTGAGTCATTCGAACCAACCGACGCCCCACCCATTTTCTTGAATTCCTTTGATAGCCCAGAGCAAAGCTTTGGAACGAAAGTCTCATGGATAGCTTGGAAAATTTCGGGAATAGTAGTACTATACTCTTCTTCGTACTCTGCGAGAGGGTAGAATTCGAGTCTTATTTTGAAAGATTTTGCTTGCAAGTACCCTTTTCCTTGGGTAACAGTTTCGGTCACGGCCGCACCCTTCACAATTTCTGATAGACTGAGTCTGCTGATGCTCTTCGCAAAAATTGTTGCTTGGCTTTCAGACACATTGCTGTTCAGACTCAACGACATCCTCGGCGTTGCTATTGTCGCTGATGCAGTCATAACAATTTCGCGAAGACGTGGTATACCCAAAGTAACATTCTTTGCCGCGTGTCCTGCCAAATGGAATGTGTTGAGAGTCATCTGTGTAGAAGGCTCTCCAATAGACTGCCCTGCTAGAATACCCACCGCTTCACCAGGGCTAATTAGAGACCGAAGATATTTGAGATACATAAGATTTTTAAACATCTTTTTGGATTTCTTGTCAATCGGCAGGCATTCGCTAGGGTTCTCTTTAACAAACTATAAGCGAAAATATTACAGGTTAGACGCACAGAACGGCAGGAAGAACGTAGATAGTATGGCTGCTCACCTTCTCCAGGTCTCCTGAAAAACGTTCTGATACGCTCCCTACATATCGACCAGGAGGGTAAACGGATATTGTGGGATCGATGTTGATCACTTGCGCTCTAGATTTACGTAGAACCTTTGCCACGTTTTTGGAATAGTCTAAGGCCGTTTTAAAGTCAAGCCTTTCTGCGAGATTCGTTCCTCCGAGCTGTTCTATGTACGTCTCTTGGTTTTTGGCATGGAACGCGAAGTCATTTAAATGGGCTTGCTTTCCAATATCAATCCCATCTTCGCCATACAAAAACTACTCGTGTGTTATGGATTAGGATTCGGTTTCTGGCCTCAATATGAATGATGGGGTTGAGTCGTACCTGGACGAGTGAGCCGTCTGAATCTCGAACTGAGTTATCATAGTGGGTCCTTATTCCTTCCATGCCCTTAATTAAACATCGTTGTAGATACCCAGAGCGGCTAGTCTTGACCGCCGTGTCTATCAGTCCCTCTCTTCCCGCCATGGCATGGAAATAGTACTCCTGTGGTCGTATACCAGTAAGGAAGCGCCCAGTGACATAGCCTCCTGCGCGTAGCCCAGGATCAAATGGCGAAAAGCTGGGGAGCGTCTTTCCGCTAATCATGACTGGAACACGTCTTCCTTCTAGAACTTGTTGCCCGAGCAGGCAAGATATTTGTGACGCATTGACATCCGATCCCTTCGCCCCCGACACTGTCATAGCTTGCATCTGATTTTTAGGGAACGGCTTGATAAGGCCGCTCGGGAGACACAACCTGATAACTTGAGACGTCAGCTCATCGCATTTACCGCTCATCAATCCATCCAACAACCGTTGTTTGGCGTCGTTCCGTAAAATTTCTTCTAGTTTCGACGAAAGCAAAAGAGAGTCGGAAATGGAGTCCCCTGTACTCTCGGTCAATTCAACAAAGTCTTTCGCAACAATGCTGCCCGCTGAATTAGCCAGCTGTAAAGTTTCTCTGCGAGCCTGATCCCCTTGAGAACCAAACACCAAGTCCTCCATCCCACAAGAGAACGCCCGCATATGAAGCAGCTTCGTGAAAAGTCTGCCCAATATGCTTAGGAAACTCCCAGCCGTTGTCGGACCGTAGAGTTCATGGACGGAATGAACGATACCATATGCAGAAGCTCCGACTTGAGATTTATCTAGCACGCCACATACAAAATATCCGTTATTGAACACCACCTCCCCCTCTTCCGAATTCTCCCCCCAGCGGCTCCCCGGGACCTTTGTTTTCGAGGTAAAGGAAATCCCTGTTGTCCCTGTTGGCCGGACATTTTCCAAGATAGTAGTAATTACCTGCTTCCCGGTCCAAAGTTTCCGGGGTTTCAAGATTGTGGGGGGGAGCAGTTGAATTCTTTCGGCGGCCCCCATCTTGTCTTCAGGTCTGAGACAAGCATGAAGAAGCTCTTGATATTCCGCTCGAGTAAATAGAGAATCCCTCTGGGTCATGTGAAGCGACATCACGATATGGTCTTGGATCAAGCCTCGCAACGGCCTCCCGGATGTTGGAACCAAATATTGCGAATCCGTATTCGCGATAAACTGTGCCTCTGCTCGGGCATTTTCGTTTTGAGGAAGATGCATATTCATTTCATCACCATCAAAATCAGCATTATATGTATTGCAATTCGCGTAGTGCATACGAATGGTGTTCTCTCGATGCAAGACGCGAGCTTTATGGCCCATCATTGACGGTTTGTGAAGCGTCGGCTGACGATTCATTATGACCATATCACCATTTCGAAGATGTCTATAGACTTTCTTATTGAATGACTTCAGTGTGGCCTCTGAGGGAGTCAAAAGCTGATTTGCAAGGGCCTTTCGGCTCTCGGGGGCCATGGGCAGCCGCTGCAACCGCCCGTTCTCATTTTCGATGTGAGTAGCTCCGGGCCAAACATTAGGGCCATTCATGACAGCTTGACGCATCACATCTACATTATGAGGAGTCACAGGTTCCGGATATGTAAGTTTCTTCGCAAACGCTAAAGGAACCTAAAAGGAATACCAGATAGGCACGGTTAGCTTTTCTGTCCAAAAGTGCATGAATAGAGTGTCACATACACCAATCTCATTCGTTTCGATATTTGGATCCGGCGAAATGACGGATCGGGCAGCGTAGTTGACACGCTTTCCCATCATATTCTTCCTGAAAAGTCCCTCTTTCTTTTCTAGGATCTGCTTGATGCCAATAATCGCAGCTGCCTGCCGAGCACCCACTGCTCCACCCCCCTTGGTTGAATCAATGAACAAATTCACGTTATCTTGTAGGCTGATGAACTCGCGGATCAATTTGCTGAATGTACTAGCTGAATCAACCCCATCCCTCGCAGCATTGTTAATGTCCCGGATTCTAATAGAAGTATCAAGAATCTTCTTCAGAATAGAATTTTGAGGGTTTTCGTTTAGTTCATTCCCTGCGAAGCTCGGGGCACGGAATGGAGTGGGCGGCACTACCACTGCCTGTAGGAAAAACATGCTGGCGTCGTCTTGACCGTTGGTGCGGCGCCCTAGTTTGGTATTCCGAGAATCTCCGTAAATGAGAGAAAGGATATCCGCCTCATTTTTGAATAGCCCAGAGAGGCGTTCGAGGACTTCAATCGGCGGTAAAAATGTCCCGGATTTTGAGATAGTAACCTCTTCAGATTTCCCGGGTTCTTCAATTTCCCTATCCAGGTCTTCCATGACTTCAATTATAGGCCTATGCTTGGGTGCTCCTGCGCCAGATTCCACATCCTTTGGGTTTCTAGAGTTCTTGCTGCCCGTTGTAATTCGAGGGGCCTTGTTCGAAATGCTGTGTTTGATCCTAAGTCCAAGTAGAGCCATCTGCTGTTGTTCTTTGGCTGAAAGAGGGCGTTGAAAGATCTTCGAGTATCCGTCCTTGCGGTATGTGGGGGATACACTATTGCAATTGCATCAATAATATGCTTCTTGCGACCATGTTGGGGGGGGATCTAGGCAAGCCATACCCTTTACAGGAACTACACCTTCGACTAGCTATCACTGATTTGAGGAAATCGTGAACAACGGCTCGTCGGGATTGTGCAACGGCCATTGTTTGCGTAGGATTGAAGTCCATAGATTTAGAAACATTCCGAGTAAGCTTGCGCACATATCTGGTCCTCCTTCGTATAATAGTCTCCGAATCTTCATCTCCCTTAGTCAAATCATCCACCACGTCGCCAATATCAGTGCTGGTTTTAAGACTTGAATCAGGGAATGTAAGTTTTTTCAACCCTATTAATTCAAGGTTTTCGCATTCCCGGAGTAGACCCGCGTCTATCAACCGAAGCTTGCAAATAAACAGATTTATCTCACTCCGAGACAAGCGGAAGTGGTGGCAGTAAATGCAAGTTGATCGCAGAAGGCGATACATTTGGTCGAAGAAGACCGGATGATAGACCGGCGTGGGAAGCGATATGTGCCCGACATGACCTGGGCAGCTTTCATTGCTTAAATTGCAAGTCGAACATCTACAATATTTATCTCAATGTGAGAAAATAAAGTCAGCCATCTGTCCCATCAGTCAACCAAGCAAGCATTGGGAGTGCTGTAGTTATGATTTAGAAACTGACAAGCGAGCAATGTGCTACTGACTGCGGTTTTCAGATTACCGCTGTCAGATCATCGCGCATAGTGATGACCATCGATTCCGAGGCCCCAAGCTCTGTCCCACATGTCTTCCTGGATTAGTATTGGATTTCGCGCACAAGCAGCCCGCTTGTAAAACGCAAAGTGCTTCGAGATCAGCCAAACCTACGCTATTGACCGTCCGAAGGGCCCTAGAGCAGAGTCATAAAGCCCCCCGTCAACTGGATTACCATTTACATCGAAAGTCGAAGGGTTAACGATTTGCTTCACAGATATCGAAATAATATCCTTTGTCGAGAGAAAGCCAAAGTGGACCGTATTGATTTCGGAGGATATCAGGTTTGAGATATTCATCGTGGCGGAATGTAATAACAATCGCGTTGGCTGCAAATAGAAATGATTGATATGCTAAGAATTTGAAGGCTTCATGGCTGTCAACAAGAGCTTGTAAATTTTCTTGGGTGAACACTCGATTGCGCAGGGAACTCTTTTTTTTTTTTTTTGGGTCGCGCAGAAAAAGCAAAAGGGAAGCGCAAGCCGAGCTTGGATGACTAAGCGTTGCATACATTATCTTGAGTCACAGCCAACCACGGTCAGCGCGACATCGCGTCGATGAAAACTATCGAAAGTGCTACAGCACAACGAACATTTAGCAACTATCTTTATCCTTCTGCGACAATGGCGTCTCATGGCTCCCTCAAAAGACCCCCGCCGCAAGAGGCAATTCCCGACTCCCCAACGAAAAAACCGAGAGGCATGGACACAATTACAGCCTCGACGGATCCGTCAACTAAATCCCCCGCGATGTTAGCATTGGAACAGAAAAAAAGAATGCTGGAGGAAGCTCGTGCTCGCGCTGCTGCTCTTGCCGCATCTCTAGGCTCTCGAGGGTCAGGATCTGCCACAGCACCGCCCTCGACGATTCCCTCGAGCACTTCTCAGTCTTCCCAAGCGTATGACGCGATGAAGCGTAGAGCGGATCTCAAGGCCCAGGTAGCAGCCGCTGTCAATCGGCTCTCCTCAACCAGCTCACAGAACACCGTGCCTCCTCCCCACACGATAGAGACCCGAATTCAAGACCAGGTGGATGTTCCACAAGACGGAGGCAGAAGCAGGGGAGGTTTGGATATCGGCTTGCATCCTGCGCTGCTCGCCGATCCCACCGAGTCTGCCGGGAACGTTAGTCGTGGACGACAGGCTATGAAACCTAAGTTTGCTACCACCATGGCGAACCAGAAGAACGACGGCCCCTCCTTGCAGTCCCTGCAACAGAAGAGTACACGAACCCTAGATTCTACGAAGCAGCGTTCTGATCCCGTCCCTACAAAGAACCCATATTTTGACCCGAATATCACTGCGGGAGCTGGAGGCCACCACAAAGCCCGTGTATCCAAAGGTCTGATATTTAACCAGAAGGGGAAATTCATAGAGCAAGCCAATGCTTTACGAAAGCAAGCAAAGCTGGAAGAGCTAAAAAGACGAATCGCCACCGCTGCGAGAAGAGCGGGTATTGAAGAGGAGATGGATACGGATAAATTGTTTTTGGTAGGCATTGGTCATTTCTCGAGAGGAAGAAATTCTGCTAACTCCCTCCAGCATGATTCCCCCCCGGACGTCGAGTGGTGGGATCAGGGATTGTGCGCGAATATGACTTATGACGATATGGACCTAGATCACCTAAAAATCAACAGTGATGACTCGATCATTACAATCTACGTCCAACATCCAATCCTTCTAGACCCACCAATGGAAAAGCATATTCCGCCTGCGAAGGCCCTTCCTCTCACCAAGCGGGAACAAAAGAAGATTAGGCTCCAAAACCGAATGGTAACGCTCAAGGAGAGCCAGGCGAAAGTTAGACTTGGTCTCGAACCCGCTCCGGAACCGAAGGTAACAATGAAGAATATGATGAGGGTTTTTGGTGACGAGGCAGTCAGGGATCCTACGGCAGTTCAAGTCAAGGTTGATAAGCAAATTGCAGAGCGCCGTGATAAGCATCTGGCTGCAAACGAAGATAGGAAACTTTCGAAAGACCAAAAACTGGAGAAACTTCATCACAACCAAGAACAGGACCTAGCTAAAGGCGTCCATTGCCTCGTTTTCCGCGTCGAAAATCTCTCAAACCCGTCTCACCAATTCAAGATACGGAAAAACTCGGAGCAATTAGCATTGACTGGAATATGCATCCATAATCCCAAATTCAATCTGGTAGTCGTGGAGGGTGGGCAATGGGCAATAAACAAATATAGGAAACTCATGCTCCAGCGAATAAAGTGGACCGAGCTGAGCAGGGGTGCCGACTCGGAGGGTGAGGCCGAATCCTCCGCCGTCACAGCGACAACTACAATGGATTCTAATTCATGCAACCTGGTTTGGGAAGGAGAACTAAAAATTCGAGCCTTTAAAAGATTCACGACAAGCAAATGTGAATCGGAAGGGGAGGTCAGAAAGTTATTAGAAAGGAACAAGGTTGAAAATTATTGGACATTAGCTAAAGCTAAGGGCCCTTCTCAAGTTCCATAGAGGCATTGCCCTAACCTCCTATGAACATCATATGTTCCAAACACTACCACCCATAATCAATGTATATAAGTAGGTAATATCAACATGGAATGTATTACCGGGGGGGCATGAGGGTTCCTCTCAATTATAACTGAATATGCGAGGTGGCTTCGGAAGAGTAAACTAGGTCTTCCTATGAAGTATGCAGTATTCTCCCCAGACCCTTTTATCATTTAAAACCAGCTGGGGTATCCAAAATGCCCGGTTTAAAATTGGGGTTTTGGACGCATCAAGAAAATTGCGACAGACCACCTGGTCCCAATCATTCAGGTCCTTGACATAATTGGGTTCTAGAGGCACCTCCTCTCTCCCTTCAAAATACGAATCGACTAAAAAGTCACACTGCTCTATCGAGATCTGTGTTTTAAGAATTAGTGTCAATCAGTGGCAGCGGTGTGTGTTAGCAGCGAGGCTATGTAAGCTCACATATTTGGTATAATCTTCTTGGTTAAGGTCATTCATATTGTTGGGCGTCATCCAAGTTCCATCACGGAAGGGGCGATTGCTCTCCGCAAATGTTCCTGGTAACAAGCCAGCAAATGCACTTTTGATAAACCGAGGCCGGGCAGATTGAGGCAGGAAGAATGATGACGGGAATCTATACCACTCTTTCCCGAAACAGATGTTACCTGTAAGATTGTAGCTGCCGGTGTATATATCTTTTGGAGCACTATAGGCAGTTGTAACTGCTATAATACGGGACGCCGAGATTAAAGCAGCCCCTAAAATGATAACCGAAACCGAAATCATGCCTAGGGAAGGAACTAGAGATTTGAGTCCAATCTGCCTTGATATTCGTGTGATCCAATGTTTGGCCCAATACAGCGACACCGCTGCGCTTATGCATAGCGCTGGGTACGCAGGATACATGAATCGTTCTTCTTTGTGGGGCTGGAAGGTAAATATCAGTAGCCAGAGATAAAATTGCGATATCAAAGCAGTTTGAGATTTGATTTTATTACTCGGCCACTGATTTAAGGATGTTATCTAGCTTGGTTTAGCTTATGATCTCGAATAAGAAGAAGATCAGAGATGTCACCTACTACGAATATGCCGCTAAGCAAAGCTGCTACGGTCATTACATTGAAGTTCAGGGTCAAATTTGCCAAGTAGTACCACCAAGCCTCGGTACCATACAAATCAGGGCCTCTCCCTTCTCCACCGAATACGTTGTACAGAACGATATTCAATGGCACAAGGACAAGTTTCCGATACGCCAAAAAGTCGGCAATGGTAACAAAAGCCTTGAGAACATGATATTAGTATCATCTCACTTTTGGTCGGAAAAGCCGAGTTTGATATACCAGCACGGTTAATGAACCCCAGCAGCTCCGGACCAAGCTGTTGGACATCCAGATGAAACCCCGTCTCGTTCCCACATCCAGGACCCAAAGAAAAAGCTGTGGCAACACCAAGGCAAGCGAAAAGGGCCACCCGATCAACCCTGCGATCGAGAAGAATGTCAAAGCCCTTGTTGGGGTTTCAGCTGGCTTTAGCAATGCGGATGTTCCGAACATGATGAAACTCATTGCAAAAGACGAGGGTAGGTATGCTGGCACCGCTTGGAACATGCCTGCGCTGAAGGTCGAGATCAAAGCAAAGAATAGTCCGATATCCGGGTCGATAAATTTGGATAGAGCATCATAGAGATCTGCCTGTGCAAGTGACGCAAATGTGGCTAGTATGCCTCTGAGCAGGAGAAATTCACTTGTCTACGTTAATACGACGTAATTAGGCAGTGTCTGGTCTACAGTGCACCAGTGAATGATAAATACCTTATCCAAGTGTAGAAGAGTAGTAAATGGCCAGATTAAAAGCGAGTGAAGACCCACGTATAGCCAGCTTCGGATGGCATAAACTGGAGAGTATTCCCACGTTTGCAAGCCGTATCCATGAGATAGATAATGGGTCGGTTCCCAATAGTTGAAGACTTCGCAATTTAAATTAGAATTCCGGCTTTTTGTATATCAGGGAGACACTCTAATTCTTTACCTTCATCACAATCTGGTATGGTAGCGAAGGATGCTGATATTAAGCCAGATGCAAGAGTTAAAGACAAAACAAGGTTATAGGACAGGTGAGGCCGACTCATGGCCTGAGCTGTGGATCTACAAGGTGAAATTAGTCCTAATTTACGGAGTGATACCAAAGTGAAAGCAGCAGCATCTTCGATGAACCGTGAATGGGTATTAGCATGGGAGCAATCGCTTTCAATAACACTTACCAGGAATTCGACTGACGGCCGAGTTACTACTTCAAACCTGCCGCAGTTGATACAGTTTTGAATTCCGAAGATAACACCAGATCGCGTTTGATTGAGGGACGTAAGTAAATGTTGCACATCAAGCAAGATCAAAAGCTGCGCGTTGCGGGTGTGCCAAGACATCAAGCAGTGGACAGGCATCACCGCTGTCCCGAGCTTGTGACATTTCCGAGAAAAAAATTTAGATTGTGGAATTTTTTTTTTTTTTTTTTTTTTCAGAACAGACCACCAAAAGCTTCACAACAGAGCAGATACCTCCCTCCAGTCATTCCAACAAGTAACGTATATTGCATAAACTCCCATTCATTTCTCTCTCTCTTCGCGGACACCCATATCACCAGGTCGACTTGGAATGGACAGCAATCCAATACTTTATGGCGATGCGCCAGAAGACCAAAATGCTCTCGGATTTGATCACGAAGATGAACCGCAACCAAAGCGAGCACGACTATCACCCGACCCAGATGAAAGCCCAAAATCTAGAGCGGATACAGTAGTCAATCCTCCTAATCCAGCCGATGAGTCACCAATAACATCACCTACATTGAACACTGAGCCCATTCATGCCACAGACAGCATCAATCAACCACCGCCACCTAACGAAACAATCCCTGGGTTATTCCTCGTCAGCGACTGCCCTCCGGAGGGTAGTAGAAGTCCAGGGGAAATAGGGGCGGAGAGTGCCCTAGATGCCGACAACGAGCGAATGGAGGTGGAAGCCAGAAACAACGCCGAAGATGGCAATGAAGGGGCTTCCAAAGCCGATCAGATTACCCGCGGACAAGATGATATGAGTACCATCCGTGATTTCGACGACTTTCTAGAACTTGGGAAGGCCAATCTGGGGGACCCTAACGCAGAATGGCAGTTAGACTCCTCTGCAGAAGAGGAAAGCGATCCGAATAATCGCCCGCGTTATTCTTCCCCCGGGTCGTCGTCATCCTCGGCCGATGATACCGGCTCCACAACATCCGACAGTGATGGTGATGAAGAGGAGGGAGAGGAGGACGCTATTTTCTTGGATATACAGAAGGAGGCAAGGAGGTTGATGGATGAAGACGGAGGGTCAGACGACGACGGTGTTGGTGACCACAGGAGGGGAGCGAGTGGTCCACTAAGGACTAAGAACGAGCTACCGGAAATCCGTACCATCTCGGCTCGCCCTAACATCGACATCAGTGCGAGCACGCCAATCGTCCATCTTGGGATTATTGATTCTGTTATCAATGACCTCGTTCTGGTCAAGGCCTCCGTGTCAGGCGAATATCAGGTGCTAAACGAACAGTCCCTATTATGTTTCGAAAACCGTTCCATTCTAGGACAGGTCCAAGAGACCTTCGGTCGCGTTGAGCAACCATTTTATACCATACGGCTCAAAGACGCTGAAGAGGTAGAGACTCTAGGTGTCACAGTTGGTCGCAAGGTGCATTATATTCCTTCCCACAGCACCTTTCTTTTCACAAAGACAATCAGGGCGCAGAAGGGGAGTGATGCAAGCAACCTGCACGATGAAGAAATAGGTGATGACGAACGGGAATTTTCGGATGACGAGGCAGAAGCAGAATTCAAGAGAAGACAGAAGGAAGAGAAGAAGGCTAGGAGCTTACATAGGGCTCCAGGCACAAGTTCTACACCAGATGTCATGGACGAACCCTATGTTCCACTCTCTCGCCCCGCGAATCTTCACGAAATGTCTGCGCCCCCAAGTCAAGGAATCTTACCTCAGCGACGGGAGATGCCTCACCGAGCCCCAGTAAGAGATAGTCAAGTTAGCAGAGGGTTCAAAGGAAGGGGCCGTGGTAGGGCTGGTCGGCAACCGCCTCCTCGAGTGGACGCAAAGCCGAATGTGCGCCGCCCACACCAGAATATGGATTATCAAAGGCCTTCGACAAGAGAAGAGCGTGCCCCAGGGTCAAGACCAGAACCATCATCCACTCCAAACCATCAGCAACAAAGAGACACGATGCTAAACACTGCCCCACCAATAGCGCAGCCTCCACCAGACCTCTCAGCATTTTTGCCTTTCCTTAACCCAACGCAACCACCGCCGCAGATATTCCCATCAGGAGCTCACATAAATCCGGCATTCTTCCCGATGCCAATTACCCCTCAGCTGCCATTTGCTAGTCAACTAGGTCAGCTACCGCCGCCGCCGCCGCCGCCGCCGCTTCCTCATCCGCTCAATTTGCCTGGCAATCCTCCTCAATTCCCACCGCTTGGTCAGACACCGCCTCCCTCGATTGAGGATATACTCAAAATTCTACGATCGCAGGGGCACAACGTATAATTTTGGTACATTATGAGGTATGGACGAAGGAAGGTGGAAGTAGTGGAAGTATTGTTAGAGATGGCGTACACAGAGCTCGTTTCAGGATCAAATGCTTAGACAAAGGTAGTCATTCATCCAAGCTCTGGATGCGGAGTTGGACACGGTCAAGAACAAGGTACACGCTCTCAGCAGAACTGTGGTTACATTACTATTTCGTGTAAAGTTTAACATCCTCGATCGATCAAAACTCGAGATAGTATATGGCCTGGACACCGCACACGAGGATATATTCACATTTTAAATAGACCGTTAAAATCGTCTAGGAATATCTGAAGGTGCGGTTCATTGCTTCGTCCAGAGCCCATAGAAAAACATGAGAAATTCAAGATATGATACAGCCCGTTTGTGACACCGTAGAACCAAGCCATTGTTGCGCAGAATAAAGACCGCAAGACCAGACCCTATAAAGGAAGAGAATAGAAACGAAACATGGATCTTGCAGCAGTCTAGCAAGAGAGAGTATTTGATTATTCGTTGAACATGACGTCAACCACCAATGTGAACACGATGGTTCAACAGAAGACCGACAAATATACGCGAAAAAGAAACATCCAGGGACATAAAACCAACAAATCACGATCGTTCACCACGAAGACGACGCGCGAGCTGGATATCTTTGTTCTGGATTGTGACACGCTTGGCGTGGATGGCGCAAAGATTGGTGTCTTCAAAAAGAGAGACGAGATATGCCTCGACGGACTCCTATAAGAGTAAGGTTAGATCGATTACAAGTGATGCAAAGGATAAATGCGCTTGGTGATTTATTTACCTGGAGAGCACCGATAGCAGAAGACTGGAATCGGAGATCTGACTTGAAGTCTTGTGCGATTTCACGAACCAGACGCTGGAAGGGGAGCTTTCGGATCAAAAGCTCGGTCGACTTTTGGTAACGACGAATCTCACGAAGAGCGACGGTACCTGTACGCGTAATGTGTGAGCGCGTGATGGATGTCATCGAAGACGCGTTTAATGGAACGTACCTGGCTTATAACGATGTGGCTTCTTGACACCACCAGAGGCCGGGGCGGATTTACGAGCAGCCTTTGAGGCGAGCTGCTTACGAGGAGCCTTGCCACCAGTGGACTTACGAGCGGTTTGCTTGGTACGAGCCATGGCTAAGATATGGAGATAGAGACAAAGATGAGGCTGTTGAAAGTTAAGTGGCTGAAGTCTATTGGATGTTGTGTTGGATGGATGAGGAAGAAGAAAAGGGAAGAGAAAGAGAAGGGAAGACCGGGAGCTTTGGGGGGGCGGGTTGGGTCCTTATAAGGGAATCGGGAGGGAGCCAGAAGATCACTCCGGCCGGTAAAAAAAAAAAAAAAACTCTTTTTGTTTATTTCAATTTCGACAAACACCCCAAGTAAAATAATTTAAAAAAACAAACGGTGGAGAGATATGAATTTCAGGTGCCAGATTTGAGGTGTAAAAAAGAGAGGGACAAACACCCCAAAAGTTTCTGGGGATTTTAACGAAATAAAAAAAATTATTGTTCGCAGTGTATATTTTTCTCGAATAAAAAAATGGTGCTGGCGTTTAATTGCAGAAGCGAGCATGCCAAGGCGGGCCAACAGCTGACGTTTTTGGGTTGAGAGTGTGTGCGAGCTCATTGGGCCGGTTAACGCGTGGATCCTTGGAACAAGAGCCGAGATGAGCTGCCCTTTCTGCTGCTGCGTGCAGCCCGACTTTGACGCGTGCTCCACCAGCTGCAGCTGGGTGCGTGTATCAACAAAACAACGAGAAGTCCACTGGCTATTGTTATTATTTATTATGATTATAATTATTATTATCATTATTATCATTTACCAACTACCAGCAGTCTTAAATTAGATATATATGCATGAAAATTATATGCAGACATATATATTTACACCTGTAAACTGGCAAATAGTAATAATAATAATCATTGGCAGCCGTCAACTCCGCTTGGGGCACTTGGCGTGCGAGCTAGCTAGCCATGGAATCAATTTAATCGCATCTGTTTTGGCCTGGATTGATATCAACGCGTCGCATCCCCATCCATAAAACCCGACTTGCGTCCACCCTGCACCCTTCTCTTCGTTTCCCACCCCACTTCCACATCCACTACACGTCCAATTCAAAAACTAAGCAAAAAACCCCCCCATCTTGAGAAAAAAGGCTCCTCTTCTCCTACAAACACCTTTACTTTGCTCTTTTAAGCAAATCTATAAAATATGACTGGCCGAGGAAAAGGTGGAAAGGGTCTCGGAAAGGGTGGTGCTAAACGCCACAGGAAGATTTTGCGAGACAACATCCAGGGCATCACAAAGCCCGCCATCCGTCGTCTGGCGCGTCGTGGTGGTGTCAAGCGTATCTCTGCAAGTAAGTCACCCCTCCCTCCACCATTACTTTCAACATGCTGACTCCTCCCCAGTGATCTATGAGGAGACCCGTGGCGTTCTCAAAACTTTCCTTGAGGGTGTTATCCGCGATGCTGTCACCTACACCGAGCACGCCAAGCGGAAGACCGTAACATCCCTAGATGTTGTCTATGCCTTGAAGCGACAGGGCCGAACTCTTTACGTAAGTCTTAGCTAGACGCCCTTCCGATTGACTCTTACTAATAGCAACTGATTAGGGTTTCGGTGGTTAATGTTTTTCTCTTCTTCTTCCTTTGCGATTTACTTTGGTGCACGTACGGGGCGTATGGGTGTTTACGTTCTTGGTTTCTCTGGGAATCATGAAATTATGTATATATACATCAAATCGAAGAGACCTCTGGTGTCAGGGGTTTATTCTTTTTAATCATGATTTTACTCGTTGGAACGGAAAGGATACAGTCTTTGTCCAATGTACCGTTCGTGTTTTGTTCTGTTTCGCGCCGCTTGGCAATCGTAGTCATCATTATATGTCGACCTTCGCTCGTAAACTTCGGTCAGGTGTTTTATTTTCGTACCAGAGCCCTGTAAATAAACAACTCCCGCGAATAGTCACGGCATTGCTAAATGGAAGCATGGACTGGTGATGGCTGCAAGAATATGTATTCAAGTGGTTGGGTCTTGCCCCAATTGAAAATATTATATACATTTGCAAATAATTAAAATTGTAAAAGTAAATTAATTAAAAAGAAAGAAAAAGGTTGCCAGGAAAATGAGTAGTATGCATGTATTCAATCGATGCGTTGGATCTTCAGTGAGATGTCGCATGGGGAGCTCTATACTTCTCCCATTGTTGGCGCATGCGGGCTATCTGACCCGGGGTGAACTCGGTCTGGCACTCACTAAAACCCGACGTGTTAGCATTAACTCAAACATAGTAAAAGCAAAAATAAATATATAATATAATGCTTACGGTGACGAGTAATCCATGTAGTTGTGAATTGGGTCCAACCCTGGATATTGTGCTCCCGTGCATGTGTCTATTTCTCGTGGGCAGCCGTGAGTAGGTCCCTTTTGAGCTGGCGTGTCATCAATATAATCTCCAACATCGCAGCCACCATTAAAGGTATGAAAAAGCCCGAACCAATGGCCAATCTCGTGGGTAGTAGCTTTGCCGTGATCATCGGGCCCACCAGGTATTCCAGTATGTGTCACATCGCAACCATCCAGCCAAAAGTAGTCGGAATCTGGACCCCCGTACACGTCCAAATCCCCTGGGAAATAGCAGTAGCCTGGGTTAATATTCCGTTTTGTTAGCTTATTTCGTTATCCCCAGAAGAGGAAGATATCAACAGGGTGACCTTAAGGGTTGGAGGCAGTGGGGCCCGTTGTAGTATATCAAGTCCGATTGGTTTACAGCAGCCATCTGCAGTGTCGAGAAGATGAGGGGAAATAAAAGTAGAGGGGCGAACACACGTACCATAATAAGGAGAGTCATACATTGGGCGAAGGTACAGATTTACATCGTGATAGCCTCCATTTCGAAGCGCTTTTCTCATTTGTAGCTCATCGGATGTTTGGTAGCGACTAAGAGCCCATGCCTCGTTTTCCGTGTGAGTCATGTTCCCAAGCCTGAAGTATATACCAGCGGGAGCGAAGTGTTCGTTCAGCGTGTGCCACTACGTTTCGGTTAGTTCAACAGATCTAGTTGCGAGAGGCCGTCTTGCCTACCTGTCTCGTCATATCATCGTCAGTGATGTAGCCACCAGAGAGTGTCTCGTTGATGTAAACATTGTGAATATGAATTTTCACTCCTATGGGCTCGGAACTCCGAGCCGTAAAACGATCCACGGCCTTTGCTCTTCTGGAGAGCCTTTGAAATTGAGCAGCTTGTTGCTCTAACAAAGGTGGAACCTCTGTAGCCCCACATTCTAGAGGTGTGACACTAGCAACTAAGAGTGAAATAGTATATAAAATGATTGAAAGCTTCATTTTGAGAGTGAGAGAGAGAGAGAGAGAGAGCGACGGTTGAATTGAAGCTTGGGTGCTGTGTATAGTCAGATTGCTTGAGTGGTAAAATCAAAGCCCGGGCACCGCTTTTATACCTGATAATGAACCCCTCTGTGTATACTTACTCACTATTCAACAAGCTTTGTTTTGGATGTATTGAGAGAAACATGACACCTTCTTTGCCTGTGCTAATCTCGAAACCCTAGTATCCTGATAGACATCTGAATAATCAAAGTGCATCGATAAATCTTCTAGTTCCTTTTGTGGTCAAATATGCGAAATAACCTTGTTGTCAAATCTCCGAGGTTCGCTGAATTTAAGGTTATGTGGGCATAATGGCCAACGTAGAAGGAGTACACCGCATATTGAAGCATGTCGTGGTACTATAGAATTATGCTTATGTATATAATATATTTAATATGATAGCAGGTAAAAGATGCTGAATCTACACTGTTGCAGATTCGTCAGGTACAACCGGCTATGCTTGACTAATTTGGTGTCGGCTATCTTTCGCTTGGGTGTCGAATTTGACCGTTATATGACTTGCCGGCAAAGTAGCCGAGAGCCTGACTTGGGATCCCCTGTGGGCAGGAGATTTGCATGACAGTACAGGAATTAACTGCTTCAAATCGGGCTAAACCACCCAACGCGATTTGACCATCCAGTTTTTTGTATTTTGAACCGGTGTATTCGGCTTGTCATGACGCTGTAATTGAACAGCCTTTGTATCGCAAGCGGCCTCAATTTCCATACTCAAGCCCAGTGTGCGTGTATGTGGACAGTAAAATGCAACAACCTCAACACGTTGACTCGGTGCTTTGTTTGATTACCACGTCCAAGACATCAATCAACCCCGGACAGGTTTAATGCCCGAACTTACCAAGGCGGATCCCGCCCGTTATCACGGACATGCCCGATATTAGATTCCAAACTGCTGGATTCCTTTGGGACATTGAAACAACCTCAGACGGAAATATACAGGGCACTCCAAAGTAATTTGCCAAGTGTTTGGCCGGGGAAACATACGTGCGTAATCCACCAATATCAAGCGGTGATCAGAATCTCCGGTAGTTTCGAATTCGACGGCAATAAACCCTGCATTTTGACAATTACAAGCCCACACCACGGCTTTAATCTTGTTCCCACCTTCCCGTTGTACAGATCCTCGACATGCAAGAACTTAACGCTGCAGTTGCTATCAGAATAGGGGTTCGTTGAGCACCAGCATGTTGCAACCCAGGAAGTACCGAATCTAGCCTGGGTTAAAACTTATACCACACTCAACACAACCAGTGCCCTCATACCATAAAAAAATATACTCTTTTCATCGCAAAAACTGCGTTTGGGGTTGTGCTGACAAAGTTATTGGAGAAAATTACAAAGTAAATGCAGCATGCTGCATTGACGTGAGTCACTAGTTCACAATATTGCTACCAAAATAATGTTTCAGACCTGTATACTAAGGCTGCAATCACTCCATACTTCACAAAAAAACACAAAAGCGCGGACCATGATGGTTACAATCCTAATAACAGTATTCACAAATTTCAAGAATTCAATGGAACTCCAGAATCTGATAGGGATCGGACTCCTCTCCCTTTGAAATTATCTGTGAGATATTTAATCGTGGAAACTTTATAGAATGAATTGGAATTTGTTATTTAATGTTCAGTTAAAACACAGCCAAAAAGGCCACCCGTCGAGAACATCCACAGCTACGTACAGTAGATTGTACACCAATCGGACAAACGGACTAATACGGCCCGATCAAGTTTTCTGCCCAATCGTTAGCCCTGGGGCTGGCGTATCCTCCGATCGTGTTGTCCGAGCTGTCATAACAATCCCACCAGACCTGACTAGCGCCCGCAGCAGTGTCCGAACTGTACATCATATCCAAAGAACTGTTAGCAGAAGCCATTGCATTGCACATCATCAGATGATATGCGTTGATAGGTATTTATATATATACTGTAAGATTTAGGGGAAACCCACGCAGTAATCCATTGTGTTGATCCACTAGAAGAGGCCCCGTACCAGTTGCAGTTTTTATAACTACAAAACGGCACGCTATATCCCCATCCATATTCAAGTAGGTAAGAGCCAAAGGCGTTGACAAAATTCCAGCACACGTCACAATCTGCCTTCCAGCACCTATCCGGCTTATCCCAATTACAATTCGACCATCTTTTGTTCAAGATGTTGTCCCGCTTAGAAGTCCCTATATGATTAGAAATTATAAGATTAAAATACCGGTCCGCCAATTTAATGACATAGCTACACGACTAATTACTCTTATAGATAAAACATTTGAGTAGGACATATTATGTACTTGCCATTTCGGGCTGGGCCATGTGCATGTGGGACTGGTCTACCAAGATATTCATTGGTAATGTTGAAGAGAAGGTATACCCGGGCCAGGTATAAGTATACTCAGATAGTCGATTTCTGGTTTCTGTTGCGGATGTGGGGTTGCAGTGGGCTGGATTACCCTAGTGAAGCTGAGGACTGAGAGAAAGGAAGATATAAGAATGATTGTTTTATACATTTTGCATGTGGGGATACCGTTATGCCTGAAGTTTAAATTCTAGAGTCGCTATGGTGAGAAGGATCGACGTGAGCGAGAGACGACACGACGGGCCACCTTTTATAGAATTGAATTGATATACACTGGCATACTTCTATACTAGCCTTTTCACCACACGGCTTACACCATCGATGCATCATGACCAGAAGATTTTAATAACTCGCCAAGACCGAGAAGGATCATAAAAATTAATATAGCCAGCGGTCCTCATCCAGTCAAAAGTAGTCAATAGGTACACGGGGGTGCGTGAAATTATTGTCAATTACTTGGGTTGGATAGGATTCTTGGGTTGATGAATACCTACTGTCTCCTTCGCAGATTTCCCGAAGGAAACAGGATACCTAGTAGTCTAGAGATATATATAGCATGTAGTAGCTTGTACGCAACAGACAACAGGAAACGATTGTCTCGTAAACCAGACTACCGTCCTTTAACCTGTAAAAAGCAGGCATGCCGGATCGGCTTGCCGAGCATTGGCAGTTATCTTAGGGATATGGCTATCCTGGCGCGAATATACCCGAGCAGCTACCCCCGCACTGATATACTCGACCGGGTGGTCCGATCAATATTTCAATTCAATATACCGCGACATCCACCGGCCTTCAAAAGTGGTATCATAATAGAATCAAATGCTCAACTGTTACACTTTGACAGGCTATCCTGTCAAACATATTTTTATTTCTATATCTAACTCTCAATCTAATAGAGAATGACATGGGGCGGTTTGGTTCGGTTTTTGGTTTATAAATATTATCCATCTCAGTTTTCGGTTTGGTTCGGTTTGGAACGATTTAAACCACCAAGAATTATTATACATAAAAATCACTGGAATTTTAATTAAAAAAATTTAAAAAAAAATTTATTATATAGAAAAGTATAGAGAATGACATGGGGTGGTTTAAACCATAAACTGAACCAAACCACTGTGTTAAGCTTGGGTATAATTTAATTTGGTTTATAAGTTTAACAAAGTAGTTTGGTTTAGTTTAGATTAATTATTTTGATATAATTATTTTTAATTTTATTAATAATTATATATTATTGTTATAGGCATCTTATACTACACAATATTTAAATATACAATTATTTTCCTAAAAAATAATCATATAATAAACATATTATATGGAAATCCCTATATATTATATTCCTTAAAAATATTTTTATAAAAATGATTTTTAGAAAGAAAACCATTTATCCTAATTACTTAATGTATATTTTAATTAAATAATATTATATATATAATATTAATGTTACACTTTTGTTACGCGTTCAGCGTTCTCAGAGGACTCAGCCACGTGTGTATGGCTGGGCCTTGGTGTGTGGCTGATATATTACACCAAAACTCTTCTTCTTTTATAAAATAAAACTCTAATAATCAATCATTCTTACAATTTATTAAAATATTAATATTAATAACATCAATACAAACAATACCAAATACCTCCAACATCAAACCCATTATATAGAAACTAACACCACAATAAATAAACTATACTAACAACCCAGGACTTTCTCAAATAAAAAAGTCATAAACTGCCTATATATACAAACTACCAGATAAATAAATTTTCTATTACCCTGTATTAAAAGGCTCCAGAAAGCATTTCTCTATTCCATCAAGATTATACCAACAACCAATACTACTCCTCCATTATTATTATAAAATCAAATACAATATCCCAAATAGCCATAAAGATTTTTAATCAATAGTGAATGACATGGGGCGGTTTGGTTCGGTTTCTTCCAAAAAAATATTATCTATCACGGTTTTTGGTTTCTAAATCTAAAAACCGAATTGAATTAAAAAATTATCTATTAAAATTATTTACCAAAAAAAAAAAAAAAAAAGTTTAACTATTTTAAGAAGTCATAATTTTAAATTTTAAAAAATTTATTATGTTTATATATAAAATAATACTCTTTTTAACTCATTTTTATAATATTTTTATAATATAATTTTTATTTTTTCATCAGCAAAAAAAAAGTGGCCACCAAAGGGCAGCCATACAACTACCTGAAGATGCAAGGATTACCAAAGGCAGTTGTATGATATTCAAAAATTAATAGTAAATAAACAAACTTGACACTGTTACACTTTAACTGGCTATCCAGCTAAACATGTTTCACTTCTTATATCTAACTTTCAATCTAAGATACCTGGGTTCTTAAAATAGGAAGTATATATATCACAAAATATTAAAGATTGTTGATAAAATGTATAATAATAATAGGATTTAATAATAAAAAAATTAAATTGTATTTGAGTTGATTGATAAAGAATTAACTACTTTATTAGTCCTAATAATAATTTTATATATATAATAATACTTCATATAATGGGTGGTGATTATATTACTTATATATTTATATACAAATGTGTAAGTATATAAGTATTTAATTTATAAATATTTATATATTTGTAGGGGTTTAAGATGCGAGTATATTATATAATAAGTGTTGTATAATAGGATTTAGAAATAGGTAGTTTAATTTATAGATAAATATTATTTGTGTTATAATTAGAATTGGAGAAAATATAGTATGTAGAATTGAAAATAGTATAATGTAAAGTAGGGTATAGGTGTTTATATTATTAAGATTGTAAATTTGTAATATTATTTTCTTTTTCTAAAATTAAGATTTATATAATTTTTTAATTTTATATAAAACAAGTATAGGGTGTAGATATAAATAATATAAAAATTAATTTTTTTATATAAAAAGGTAGTGTTGTGTGGGGAATTTTTATATTGGTTATAGTCTTATGTAGGATGGTTTTGGATATAGAATTAGGTGATTATATTAGAATTATATCCATATAAATTAAGTCTATATTATAATAGAAATATTTTTTATAAATAATAAATAATATAAACAAAAAATATATAAAAGAGTAGTGATTGAAATTAAAATAGAGATTAAAATTTAAATTTGAAATAATTATAATATAATATATTTAATTAATTAAATGTTTGTTAAATAAATAAAACAAAAATCAAAATAATCTTTTTATTAATATTAAAATTTATAAATTAATTGAATTAAATTTTCTAATATTCTTGTTCTTATTTTGTGTAAATATTGTGTTAGGAATGATTATTTTTGTGTTGTGATGTTAAGAAATATTAATTGTTTTATTTATATTTGAAATGGATAATATAACTATTTAATTGATTTTTGTAGGTAATTTCTTGGTGTTGAAAGTGGATTTAATTAATAATTTTATAGTAAAATGACTAAATTATTAAGTTAATAAAAAAAAGAAAGAGTTAGAAAAGTTAGAGTTGGAGTAAAAGATTTTGTAAATATAAATTATTTAAAAAAAAAAAAAACTTTATTAATTTAAAATAAAATATATAAAAATAATTATATATAAAAGAAATTTATTAAAATAAATAATAAAAAAAAATAAAATTAATCTAATTAAATCTCAAAATAATATAAATATAGTTATTTTTAAAAAAAAAATAAAAAGAATTTATTAAAAATTATTTAATAATATTATATTAGCTTAATAAAATTAAATTTGTTTTTTTAATTGTTTGCGTTTTTGTTTCATAAACTATAATATGGATTTCTAATTAAAGTAAATTTAAATGATATTTGAGGGTATGTTGTCTTCTAATATCTAAGAATCATCTTATAGTCTATAAAATGGTGACCATTTAATAAAATATTTATTTTTTTTATTAGGTCCATTAAGGATTTTTTTGAATTTATATTTGGTGTAATTTTCAAATTCTAGTTCTTTATTATTAAAGTCTTTTTTTAAATTTTTGGGAACTGGTTCTAAAAATAAAATATAAAAAAATTGATGGATGTATGTAGGTCCTAATATTTCAAATTTGAAAATATTATTATTAAATTTTTTTATAATTATAAAAGNTGTTACACTTTGACAGGCTATCCTGTCAAACACGTTTTACTTCTTACGTCTGACTCTCAATCTAAGATACCTAGGTTCTCAGAACAGGAAGCACATACGTCGCGAGATATCAAAGACTGTTGATAGAGTGTGTAACAACAATAGGATTCAATAACAAGAGGATCGAATTGTATTTGAGTTGACCGATGAAGAACTAATACTTCATCAGTCCTAACGATAGTCTTATATACATGATGATGCTTCATACAATGGGTGGTGCTCGCATTGCTCGTGTGCTCGCATGCGAACGTGCGAGCGTGCGAGCATTCAATCTGCAAGTGTTCGCATATCTGCAGGGGTCTGAGATGCGAGCACATCACGTGATGGATGCCGTACAACAAGGTTCAGAAATAGGTAGTTCAACTCATGGACAAACATTATTTGTGTTATAATCGGAACTGGAGAAAGTGCGGCGTGTAGGGCTGGGAACGGTATAGCGTAAAGCAAGGTACAGGTAGTTGTGCTGTCAAGACCGTGGGTTTGTGAC